>VXAC01008012.1:39350-518709 GCA_013399225.1 Rhipidura dahli | reverse complement strand
AAAAAAAAAGACACCAACAAAAAAACCCACCAAAAAAGTGTTTTGGAGAGCTTGTGGAGGGAGGATATCTCTCTGTCACATTTGGTGACCTGTATCTGTATTAATGCAGTGGGAAAGGCATTTAGAAATTCATCCAACTGGGGAATTCATCAATATCTCACCCAAAAGCCCCAAATCTTTAGGGCCAGTCTATATCCCGTTTACCCCAGTAAATAATCCCATGCAAATCAATTTACTTTCATGGGTTGACTAAACAGGATTTGTCTGTAATTAGCATGAAGTGGAACAGATTGCAGGCGTGCTTATCTTCTAATATGGAGGTGCAGCCAGCAGAGGTTGAACACTGGGTGTTGCATCATCAGCAGAGCAAGGACAGCAGGGACTGGTGGATACTGGGAAGCTTTGGCTGAACGCAGGACCTTGGCCTTTGTCGTGATTCTCTAGTAAATGCCATGAAAACAAGTCAACTTCAAAGTAAGTTTGCAAGATCAAAACAGTGCAAGATAAAACCTCATGTGAGATTGAAGTCCTTCCATTTTATTTTTCCCTGTCACAGCACTGAATTCAGAGATTAATGTTGCCTCAGTTGTTCTTAGTTATGTTGCATTTTTTCAAATTAAAGCCAGTGGTAGTTCCAACTTGGATTGTAAAGCATGTTTCATTTTTAATTTATTAGTTCTAATACATTATTATTTAATATTTGATCTCCCAATCAGCTTTAAGTAGCTTCTTTTTAATATGTGCATCCCCCAAGTGATAACAGTTTACTTAGTGGTTTAAGATTTATTTGTGTTTCTTATGCTGTCAAGATGAGGACAACTTTAAATCGGGCCTTTTTTCAAAGATTTTAGATGGGGCTGTTCTTCCTCCTGTTGGGTGTTAAGCAGTGACGTCCCCACACATGTATTATCCCACCAAATCAGTTATTTTTAAAATGGTGTTGTACATTCTGACATGCTGGATGTTGCCTCCAGATGTGTTTGGATGGATCTCTGTGCCTGGGGTGAAACCCGTTTGTGTCCTCAGGGTCTGAGAACACGTGGGCACCTTGCTCATGAGTGAATGCAGACTTTGTCCTTAAAGTTGGCCTGCTAATGTTGTGTGTTGCATTTGAAGTATGTTTGGTTGCACTCCCTCAAAATGAAGGTTTCATTTTCCTTTGTAGCTTAGATTGGGTTCATTAAGTATCTCCTAGTTCCATGCTTGCTTTGGCAGGGATGATAGTTTGCATGTACAGGAAGGGATTTCCCTGTCATCTGACACAGGTTGAAGGTGTGTTATCACTCTTTATACTGAAGGTAATAAAATGCTTTAGTAATCTTTATTTTTTATATTTATAATGCTTCAATGGCACCTCTTATGTTCTGGATACCAGCACCTACTCTGATAAAGCCAATATATGCAAAAACTAAATCCTGTGTCTCTTGAGATACCATATTCTCATCCACGTGACTCAAACCTGCCTAAGCCAAGTTAAAATAGAGAAGTAGGAGTGAGGTCAGTAGAACAGCATTAAATTTACTCATGCAAAACTAAAAGGAAAAGTTAGCCTTTACAAAGGCTAGTTTTTGCTAGCAAATGCACAGGGAGTAGATGCATAATTACAGTGGTTTTATGGAGCATTTCCCTTTCAGTTTGGTGAAAACTATAGGTTTAGTATTTAACTTGGGAATCAGAAAGCCTTAGGATTTCACTTAGCCTAAATGAAATTAGAAGGAAAATAACACTGAATTTAGCAGGAGTTAAATTTGCTCAAGGATGAGTAAACCTGCCTTTTCATTTCTGATTTGTGAGCTGCCAGCTCTGAAGCTGGGGGTTTAAACAAACAGAAGTGGAATGGCAGTATTACGAGATTTATTTACAGTAAATGCAGTGAGCTGTTAATTGAGTTGGTTGATGAAAATAAAATTGGATATGTTTGATATATTGATGTAAATAAATAAAACAGAATCTGTTTCATAAGTTGAGCACTGGTATTTGCATTTACTCTGTCTGTGTCTCTGTGTGTGTGTGTGTGTAAATAGGGGTCTGGCAGTTTGCAACCTGTGCAGGGGTAGAAATCCATCTCATGATAATTGATGAATAAGCTCTTGATAACCTCTGATACAGAAAGAAAAAGAAATCTACTTGATTTGATGTGATAGCAAGAATTTTAGGGAAGATCTGTCACCAAGGCAGAAAATGACCCAGCACTTAATATCTGGGTTTGACCTTGGGATTGGTTGTTGGTTTTTCGGTTTTAGTAATAATGAACACTTAATATTCGCAACTAAGCCTGCAAACAACAGAAGGGAAATTACAGGCGGGTTTCAAATCCATGTGCAGAAATGAGCAAACCAGAAATTTTTCATGCCTTGTACTGAATAACATAAATATTTTATTTAGCTTTAAGGAATAACCTTTGAAGTGAAAAGTGACAGGTAGCTGAAAAATGGCCCTGAGTGTGGAACTGAAAGGCTTCTACTTGAAGAAGAGTTTTAGGGATTTTTTAATTTTTTTTTTCAAGTTGGGTCACTTCATGCTTTCCAAATGCAAGCCCTCCTAGTTATATTTGCAGGCTCCCCAATACCAGCGTATGTGTATCTCGTTGTGCAGCGCCTGCTAGCGCTGCAGCCTCCGGCTCTTTTCGTGTTTGGGAAGTTCTCAAGCAACAGGGCGGGCATTGCACCGGCGGTGCCCTTCCCTCGCGGAGCCCCAAAGCGCCCAGGAGCGGCTTTTGTAGCCTGGGGCCGGCCGCTGCCTCCTGCTCTGCTCCCTGCGCTACTCAGGCTGACAAAGGCCATTTGAAGAGAAGGCTGGCGCTACAATGGAGCTGGCGTGAATGCGGGGCCGGGCCCGCAGGCGTGGGGAAGGCAAGGGCAGGCCAGGGGCTCCTCGCTGTGCTCGGGCGATGCCCGGCACCCCTCGGCTGGGCACTGAGCCCAGCCCCGGGAGCTGGGGAGCCTGAACCCAGGGGGGCCTCGACTGTCCTTTGCCTGGCTCTTGGATTTTACACCTTCTTGGTGATGGATCACACAAATCGGTCATAGAGGGCCACTGGAGTCCGCCGTTCCCCGGTGGGGATCCTGGGTGCGCCGGGGTGAGCAGCTGGCTGCCAGGCCGGCCTTGCACCCCGGGACACAGCCTGCGGACCCCCGCCCGAGCCGCGGGACGAGCGGGCATGGCGGTGTGGGGCTGTGTGAGTGCGTCTCACGAAGGGGGAGAAGGGAAGCCCGTGTTTCTCTGCCAGCCATCAGGTGGGAAGAGCAGTCAGCGGGTAAGGTTGGACGGTATATAGGATGGCTTTTAAGGTGGTCCCCAGCTCCTGTGCGGAGCAGCTTCAGGCAGATGGCTCCCAGCGCCGAGCGCTGCCGTTTGAGAGGCTGGCAGCACCCACAGCGATAACCTGCCCGTGTCCTTGCCAGCTCCCGGCTTGCATCCCAGCCACTGGGGCCACCAGCCAAAGCAGCAGCCGTGCTGAGCACCTCCCTTGTCTTAGCTATGGGCAATCCACACTTTTATTCCAATTATTATCTGTTTTCACTGCCACATGAAGTTCAGGGCTGTCACACTCATCAGCAGCTGACTGACAGGCCTGCTGTAGCATTTGATCTGCAGATCAAGAAAGGGTGCTTGTCCTGTTGCATGTTTTGGCATATCTGTCAGGTCTTGATTAATTTTGTAATTGTTACTTCAGGGTTCAAAACTGCTTCTTTTTTTGGATTGTATCGAGACAGCTGGAACTTCATTAAGACAGCCGTGAAAGTGTAGCTAAGGCTAGCACTGCTTGGGCTAGTGGAAGGAAGGGATTTATTAGTCAATGTATCTATTTCTGTTCACAGTACTTGCTAAATTTGCCATGTTTTGCCCAAATCGGAAACCAAAGGGCAAATGAGAATATCTGCACTTCCAATGTTTCCTCATGCCATGTTTCTTGTAGCAAAGAGATAAGACCACTGTGGTTTGCTGTTGCGACTGGCAACCAAAGTCACTTTGCATGAGAGCAGAGGTGACAAGTGGGACGGGATGGAGTTGGGAGCCAATGCCCTGGATCTGTAGGCGTCCATTGACAGGAGACCACGTATTGCTGCACAAGCAGGGCTTGGCTGTGTGGTGATTCAATCCGTAACAAATTTTTCCATCCAGGTTTACAAACCATTGGGACAGGGCTTAAAACTGGAATTTCTAAGCAGCTCCAGCACTGTATGAACAGGGGCTCTGTTATAATAAGAAACCAGCAGACAACTGCTCCTTCTGCTGTTGTGCAGATCTCTGCATGGGGCTGCCCTCGCAGCAGGACCATGTGTCTGTGCAGGCTATAATGAGACAGAGCTCTGGCTGGTTTTGTTTATGAGTGAAGGGCAGGGCTTTAAAAAAAGTCCTCTTGCTAGCTGTGAGTAAAGCTACGTGGTTTGACCAGAGGAGATTAAGGTAAAAATTCACCCTGCTTTTTTTTTTGTTTTAATTAAAAAAGGAAGGTCTGACCTTTCTGTGCCAAGACAGCCTTTCAAATTAATTTAAAACGCATTAGTGAGTTCTGCTGAGGTCTACAAGTAGGTGACTCTTCTGTCACCACTGCTGCTCATTCCTTTCCCAAGAAGCAAGAAAACTAAACTCTTCCATCTGATACAGTTTTGAAACCTAGAGTTGAACCGGACATTTATTGGGCAAGGAAAAAAAAGTCTTGTTAAAACAACAGGATAAATAGCAATTTGGAACGTATGTGGGAGCTATGTGAAGGGCTGGAGGAAAAAGAAGGCAGCAGCTCAAGCTGGGTTCCTGCAGTGGTCACCCTAAAGTTACTAGACAGGTAGTGCAATTCTGGCCTTGATTTACATCTCATTTTTAAACAGCAAATCTAGCTGAAGGGAATAAAGCAATTTCCATGCCATGGGAGTAGCTCCCAGATCTCTCTTTCTTCTGAGCAGCTGAATAAAGAGTCATTTTACAAAGACCTTTTCCCTAATAAATAGCAAAGCAATCTCATAAAGAAAGTAATGTGCTTTTTAGGCTCAGTAACCATATTGAATTAAATGTTACACACAGTGTAATTACATTTGCCTGTCAGTTGTATTAATGTGAATTTCCTTGATTAATATTTCAAGTTAGTTGATATTAAGTAGGTAGGAAGTTTAACATCCCCCTAGACCTCCTCTGTCAGCCTGGCTGAGCTAGTGGAGAGAGGGCAAAGCTCAGCACAATCAGTATTCAGTGTTACTTCATTAACTCTACCTCTTTAATAAGCACCTGGAATCTTCATCTTTCCAGTCATCTGTAGTCATCTTACACAGTTGGGTACGGTGTGACTCCTTGAGCTGTGAGGAGCAGTCTTGTCAGGTGTGGGGTGCAGCACTCAGAAGCAGTGTGAATTCCCAAACCCGCTTGTGTTGTAGAGTTTTTACAAGGCAGTGATGGTGGAGGAGTTTGTAAAATGGTGAGTGGGCTGCAACGTCGACCATGCTGCCTGTGCCACGTTCAGAGTGGCACAGTGAGTATGCAAGTTCACTCATTTCCTTGAAATTGTGTGGAGTATGTGATTGCCAAGGATGCAGAGTAGCTGCCTGAGAGCAGGCGTGAATAACAGAAGCCTTATCAAGACAAGATAGTGCAGTGCTTTATATCCACATCCCAGCTGATTTCTCCCAGTTACCATCCTGAGTGTCAGCTCACTGCCTTCCCCAAAAGCTTTTGCTTGTTGTGCTGCACAGGCTCTGTTTACTTCTTGTGGCTTTGTATTTGGGCTTGGCCATGTGGAGAGTATTCATTCGTCAGACATACCTTGCTGGCTGGTTACTGTACCCAGTAAACTCACAACGTGCAGCACAGATTCTTGAAACCAGTGGATGTTGATATGTAAGTCTGACCTTCTCTGAATTAACAAAATGCTTGAAGCTATTTTAGAGAGGAAGTTGGAGTCATGTGCACAGTGGGATTTGTGCATTACAGCTGTGCTTTTTTGCTTGGTGTCTGCAAACTTTATATTAGGTCTCAGTTACTGATTCATCTCTCAAACATCTGTGTTAACTCAGGGAGCTTGGGGAGTCCTGGTGTAAGTGTGAAGTAGGAATGAAGTGAAACAAGCCCACTTAAATGGGGACCCTTCTTGTGTAAATGGGTCTAGATTATAGTGATCCAAGTAAACAATCATTTGGATGCATACATTCTGCAGTGCTCTTTCTATTACACAGCTCTTGGGAGATGAAAAGGTCTGTTCAGTGTCTACTCAGAAGGAAGAAATGGGAGCAGGGCTGTAGAAAAATGTTTCAAGACTTGGTAGTCTGTTTCATGTTAAGGGCTTGCCATATTTGATACACCAAATTTCTTAATTATTGGTGCTCTACACAGCTAATTAGTAGTTAACATCTGTAAAGCCGTGTTGTGCACTGTATTTTATTTCCAAACCACATAGCTTTTGCTCCTTAATCCTACTCTTTTAAGTATTTCAAAGCAGTTAAGGAGAATGTACAAAGCCAAGTACACATGATCAAGTAAGAAGAGATTTGGGAACAACTGGAAGCACTGTATAGAAAGGTCCAACATACACAAGATTTCTGCTTTAGGAGGACTTTTATTTACCCTTGCCCTGTTGTTCCCCTATGGAGCATATACTGTAGTACACCATACAAACCAGACAAAGTTCAAAGTACCCTGCCAGGCTGCAAGACCGTGTGGGCAGGAATGGATTCTCCGTGCTTTGCTTTGTTTGCTTTCCTTTGCCCCTCTTCCGAGTAACTGGCATATTTGTCAGGTTTTAGCTTATTCTTATTTAAAAGAAAAAGAAGAACAACCCCCCCTACTAACAGTCACTGGAAAATAAAAGATCACCCACAGCCTTCTCTCTGCTTTTTGAGCTAGTGAGAGGAATAAACTGTTTCAGGTGCATTTCATATTCATTGCCATGCCATGCATAGTTTTGTTTGGAGCAAGTGTTTCTTTTTCTATGTGACCAGTGCCTTACCAAGCAAGAGAAAGTGAGATCCTGGCTTGATTAAATAATAGTGTGAAAGTTGCTTGCTTGTCAGTTCAGTGGAGCCATATTTGTATCTAGAATTAAAGATTGCAGAAAATGAAGTGGGTAGGGAAACCCAAATAATTGCATTTAGTTGTTGCAAGCCTCAGGGTACAAGAAATAAAAATGACCAGACTCCAGATTTCTTATGTGATTGGTTGACAACCTATAGGAAATGAGCCTGTACACCTTGTCTTTCTACAGAAGTAATTTCTTCTGTAGAATGGGAGTGTTCATAAATGTTGCATGAGTACTATAAGAACAAATTAATTCATTATTGCCTGAACATTGACCAAACTTGTATTTTCTTGATTCAGTCATGTTTGTACCTAACAGTGTAAGCAAAAGTTTTAGTAACCACAGTGTTGAATGTCATGCTAAGGAAGAGCATGAGCTTAACCACTGATCCACAGAAAGCCTGGATAACCAGGGGAACAGTAACATATTTAAGGCTATAGCAGATTTACCGTCACATTTCTAAACAGCCTGTGTCTCTTCTGTTCTTTGGATCAGCTTCTTTGTTTTTGCTATAGGGCAGAAAAGAAATTGGCCCTGTTCCATTTTGAAGGGGAAGAAACAGTTTTGTGGGGAAATCCACTTGCTCTAGGGCTCTAATGAGTTGGAAGTATTTTGAAATACTTGTGATTTAGATCATAATGAGTTATGCTAATGATTCAAGTTAAAACTTCTTTTAACACTTTGAGGAGGTAGGAGTATTAATGTGTGTTGCTGGTAGTGGTAAGTCATGTTAGGCAGATATTTTTGGTGTGCCCAGAGTGCCTAAATACTCCTTAGTGAATGGTAGAGAATAGTCTGGGATTGCTGCAAGCAACTGAAACCTCTGGCTCTATTCTCAGCAGTCAGACAGGAGCATCACAGCAGTGTAGCAAAGCGCTGTGTAAGACCTCTTGGTGTTCTGGAGGGCTTATCTGGATGGCACTTGATAACCTTCTACAGATCAGACTCAGACCATACCTCTTGTGTTCTCTTCATGTAAATAAAGGCTGCTAAAGCAGACCCACTGCTCAGGAAAACCTGAGTTATTCAGGCAGTAATGTGCCTTAGGAAAAAGAGCTGCAGCAGTTTCTCGGGGAAAGTCTGATTCATCACTTGTCTGCATGCCTGGACAAGAAAAGGGTCATATTTCTGCTAGACACCAAAGCATGGGGGGAGGGTGTTTCTGACTTGATTTATCAACTAAGAGAGATGAATTAGGACCCTCGGGGGAGGGAAAACTTCACAGAAACTGAAATATTTTTACATTGCAGATGATTGTGGCCTCCAGACTTTCTCTTGTATGGCATTTATGCAAGCACACATTCCAAAACAAAATTAAACAAACAGTCCCTTGAAGACTCCTAATTAGCCACTTTGCTCAATACTCAATTAGAATAACCATGTAGGTAAAATATGACTGCAGTGCAGAGAATTTCATTTGAAGTAACAGTCCATAAGTAATGTTTAGGAACAAGTAATAGAGTTCATCAATGAATGCATTTTGCTTGGAGCAAATTTGGCACTGCAGACGATCGGCAGTTGGGGAGGGTGAGATGCTATAAACCTGATGGAGTCTTGTAATTTAAAACAGAGGCCTAGAGTTCAGAAGATTAGGAAAGATCATGCCTCTGCCAGAAACCTTAATGTGACCTCAGGCAAGTCACTTTACCTTTCTGTGCCTTATCTGAACAAATATCTCTGTTTCCTATCTGTAAAATGAAGATAATGCTTCATATGTGTCCTAAAACTCGAGTGTTAATAAAATAAACAGAAACCATCAGATAGGAAGTTTTCCAGAAGAACAAATGCTGAGTTGTATACATTTGTACGGCCCTTGTTTGCAAGTGTATTTTTCTTAGGCCACTTGCAAATACATAGTTTATTGGGACTTACTTGGCTTTCCCTCCTTGTGAGGAGGGTAGGTCTGAACAAGACATTTGCATTCAAACTCTCTGAATACTTGGAACAGAGAGCAGCTGGTTTCTCTATCCAGACTTAGATCTAAAGTGGAATTTTGGATGTAGTTGTTAGCTGCTCAGTGGCTAAAACTTTGCTTTGGAGCCTGACACCGGAGCTCAGATAGGAAGTGAGATTTTGTGGCTAGACCCTGTTTCTACCAAAGCATGTTAACTAAAAAACATTAAGCAAATTCCACTACTTAGAAATTACCATCTCTACACGTGTCTATTAGTTTCATTTCCTCAAAAGGGCACAACTCTCACAAGTAGTAAATTATATACTTAATGTTGATACCATCTAAACTGTGCTAGTAGATAGTTTTAGCTGACTCACCTGCTTTTTGTAGTACAAAGAGAATTACCTAGAAGTTCTAACACTATAGGCTTCTCTTCTCCCCACCCCACGTCTCCAGCCCCTCTTTTGGTCACATTAAAGTGTCTGCTCTGTAGTTGCTCACACTTTGCTAACTGTTTGCAAACGTGAAGACCTTACTGAGGGATGCCTCCTGAGAAAGGCATTTTATCAAGAGATAATCATGCTTTTGAAATGTTATGTCCCAGGTGAGGTAAAATGCAAAATTCAAGGAAAGATTAGAGGAATGCTTGAATATTTCTGGAAAAAGGCAGGCAAAATTTGATGTGCTTTCAGTGATAAGTGTTAAAAGTAATGTCTCTTTAGCTTTGATATTTAAGAATTAATTCCACAGTATTAAAAGGGCTATCATTTATAGAAGTGCTTTGTCTAAACAACAATAACAACAAAAAAGTGATGTACTGATTTATTAAAAACCCAAAGTTTTGAAAAAACTTTTTTAAAACTCTGGGGAAATTTTATATCTGTCTCAGGTGGTAACTTCACTTATTTGGGGACAGCATCTTTTGGCCATATTCCCAGGCAATTGTAAGTTACAGGATGCTGAGAAGACCTAGATCTTTGTGAAAATAAATTGCAGTCCAGCTTGTGACTTGGATCATGCATTTCTGTATGTGAACTGAGCAGCTGAAATCAAAGGCTGCAGAAGTGGCTGCAGAGCTGAAGCTGCAGAGACTGGAAACAAGGAGGGTGTGAGGACGGCCACAGCAGCACAGGCTGCATGGCAGAACACTTTCAGGTCTGTGTGTTGTTCACAGTGTAAGAACATGGCATGCTAAAAGCTTTTGCTTCAATTCAAAAACAGTATTGTGGTTCTTGGAAGAGCACTTTGGGAAGTTCCAAAAGATTTTGCTTTTCCAAGGTTGTATGCACAGGTTTTGGGAAACTGAGTCGCTTTGTAGTTTCCTGGGATTTGGACAACCAAAAATAAAAAAAAAAAGCAGTCATGAAGTATGTGAAAATATAGCCCTTTATCCATTCTTTATGGTAGACAGGAAAAGAGTGGTCACAATTAATAACAGTCTGAAGTAAAACTGTTTAAATATTTTGTATTTTTGCTACCACTATCTGTAAAATTCAAATCATGTATTCTACCTGCAGGGACCTTCAAACAGGTCATTTAAAACAACCTAGCAGTTATTAATCAATTTATTCTAATTTTAATTTAAAATTGCATTTGTATAATTTTCCAAAATGGTTGAAGCTTTTGGAAAACTTATTTCAATAATTTTTATTTTTCAAAAGAAGTCAGGTGGTATATCTTTAGTTATCTTCATGATGAAATCTTGCCGTACTGGAGAGAACTGTCATTTCCTTCCCAACCTTTCCTTGTCTTTTGAAAATACGAATAGGTAATTTTAGCAACATAGATAAGGAATTCCATTGTAACTGGGAAGCCAATTATCTGTCAAGACATTATTGCAATATTATTAGAAAACTGGATACTTAAGCAGCAGGTAATTTTTTTTTTGTATTTCCTGCGTAACTATCATGCGCTCTGTTTTGATTAGATCCTAATGATACTGAGAACATTTTAAACAAATACTCTCAGCCCATGCAAATGAAAAACATTTTACTTCTTCAGTTGCTCTTGTGCAGCAATGGCAATTAATATGTCTTGTAATATTCAAACTACCTGATTAAATCACGGTGCACCAAAGAGGGCTTTATAAATAATCTTCCCATGAACCCTGCTGCGAGATTTGGGAGAAAAAAGGAAATGTGATAAATGGCACTGTTGTGCCTGAAGGTGTCTATTAACATTAATGTTGGTATGGGCAAGATTCCCTTGCCCATAACCCAGCTCCCACGCTGGCCCACCCATGGTGAATGGGTCCCTCATTTTTACATGGCAGCAGGCTTTGCAGTGCTGCACCCAGCAGACTGGCCAATTCCTTTTGAGCAATAACTCCCTCAGTTGCTTTATCCTGCATTTTACCAGTGGTTTGTCCTGGTGGTGGACAGCCTCTCCAAAAGAGCAGTCCCAATGTCCAAGCATATGCTTTTTCTCCCCAGTATGACCCTCACTGGCTGGTGATGGCCTTGGACTCTGGTAGAAGTGTGTTTCATAATAGTCAGCATAAGGGATATGCTAAGGAATATCTGCTTGGAATAAGCTACCTTGGGTAGTTGTCCCTTGAGGACCATCACTAAGCTTACCTGCGAGTAGCCTTTGGGATTTAAAGACCTTAAATGCAGTAGTTAATTAATAATATTGCCAATCCCTTACCTCAGTAATGTAGTATGTGCAAACCAAAAAAAGAAGTTTGTTTTGGTTTTGAGTTAAGCATGTTTCAACTTTAGCAGCATGCTTTCTGAAGGCTGAGATTAAGGCCTCCCCATCAGGGAGGGGATGCGCTTTTAGAGAAGCACTGCCAACCCAACAACAGCAGGAAAAAAAAAAGAATCCTTGTGTTATTTCATGTAACTCTTTTTTCCTCCATTCTCTTTACAGAAGTTTGTTGTAACAATGTGAATTTAGAGGAAAGAAATAGCTGTTTTCCAGATGATTTATTTCAACTTTGTTAGGCAGCTTCACTCTTTCCCCTGTGTCATCAGCTTCCCCTTATTGTTTGCATGGCTCTTTCCTATAGGTACAGGAAGCAAGTTTGTAAAAATAGGAAAATGTGCTGTTAAAACAGAAGGAAAAAAGACGTATGATAGCTAATGGGCATGGGACACTAACCAGGTGTTAGTGTTTCCAGTGTCTGTATTTGTGTAAGAACCGCCCTCTGGTGCTCTCCGTATTGGTTCATGACTGGATGGTAAGCAGGCCCTAGCCTTGAACGCTGTCATTTGCAAAACTTCATTTTCTGTGTGTTTGGGCATGTCAGAAGCCTTTGAAGATTTATTAGTAACAGATTACACTCTTTTTAAGGGGTGTTTTCAAGTTCCTAGCTTAGATGAGGGAGTGGCCCATTTACCTCTGCAACCACCCATATCTGTCTAAACGAAATAATTTCAAACTCCTTTTATAACATAACTGCCAAAACCTGGCAGAAAATCCCTCCTGGGTGGCATCCATCCTGTCCTCGGGATGGCTGTGTGGGTCCGTGTCAGGTTGCACGTGAGCTGTTGCACACGGCCGGGGGGACTCACGGACCCACCTGCTGGGTGCTTGCTGTGCACATCAAGCTCAGCCATGTCAAAAAAAAAGCTTTTGGGCTGGAGAGCTTGGGAGGCAGTGCCTTGATGTTTGGCATTGCTAGACTTCTCTACCTGCTTGTCTAGAGCACCAGAATGAACTCCTTGTGCTTGTGCATTTTTTTTTCCTTTGAAGACTGGAAGGCATTTGGTAAGGGCAAAGTGTTACAATAAGTCAACATGAGTTGCACCAGAAGGTCTCCCAGTAGACAAAGAAAGGAAGAGATATGATTAAATTTAGCAGATGCAGTTTAGATGAAGTGTGGTAATTTCTTGTTCAAGTTAGCCATGTAGGATCAGTACTTCTGAACACTTCTGTTTCGTAAAAAGCAGAGCAAAAAGGAGAAACAAGAGTGAGAACAAGAGGTGCTGAAATACTTCTGAAGTACTACAGAAGTACCAGTGAATCAGCCTCCATTTAGCCACTCCAGAGTTGCACCTTCCCAGTGCTGGTGCCTGTGTTAACATTTGTAACAGAGCATACAAATCTTGGATCTTTCTGTGGGAAAATACTTGGGACCTCAGACACTGACAATTTTTTAATTATAGCCTGTGGCAATCCCAGCTTTATGGAAGGAATTTTAAGGGGAACTGGCATTTCTGTCCATCAGTGTATTTCATTTACATTTTTAAAATATTTTGATTATGGTTAAATAACTGGTTATCGAGTGCAGGTGGTAGATTTTGAGTATGATCTTCATTACTTTGGGCAGGAAAAGAGAAAGCTATCTTTATGAATAAATACTTCTTCTTTCCAAATCTTAAATGCTGAGATTCCTTTTCTGTGGGAAAGAGTTTCTTTTCTCAGCCCATGGTTCAGATCTGTGACTTGCCCTTTTTGGGACACACATACTAAATACACTTTTAATCTCTCAATATGCCCAGGTGTTCATTTTCTTCTTTTTTCTTTCAGTTCCAGAGCTGCAAGTAATTCTGGACTCATTCCATCCACCTGGTTGAGTGCTTTTTTCTATTCCTGATTTCTATTTTTCTCCTTCTCTTTCCCCATCTCTCTTGTGTTTCATTTCCTAAGCTTTTCTGCCAGAACAGCTTTTTATTTCAATCACCTCTGGGAATGGAGTGGACATAATGAATTGGGTATTTTATACAAGCTCCATGAAGGGATCAGGTGTGGCAAGAACTGATATTAGGCAGTGCTGAAGCGAAGCTCCGAGCCCATGCCAGCACAGGGCACAGGGCAGCTGCCTGGCAGTGCTATCCAGCCACGGGGTGGGAATCTCTGACTTTTTGCAGTTGCTTCTGGTCCATGAAGCAAACGTGGGCCTGTCACACAGCCTCCCTGCAGTGTGGTTGGGGAATATTTTTGGGAGCAGAAATATAACTGCGGCAGAGATCTGTGCTCTTCCATCCTTGCTAATCAAGACTGCTGATGAAACATTTATTTGTCAGGGTTGGATGTTTAGCTAAATATAGGAATAAATTTTTTGCAGTGTGAAGATGAACATCAAGGATCTTGGCACAGGGTAATGTCAGTGAAATGCAGATGCAATGAATGTGTCTTGTCAAACTATTATCCTCCCCATGATGTAAGGAGGTGCTGGATGGGAATGATTAATTTCTGTTTGCTTGTTTGTCCAAAGTTACTGGTACCTGTATTGCTGTTCCATCTTCAGCTTCAGGCATGGAGCAGGACTCCCTAAGAATCCTAAACAATGTTACATATTTGCAAGAAATGATCTAGTTTCTGGCACTGGGATGAGAAAAAGTCTTGCCGTGATCTCATTTGTCTAAGCTGCTCTTGTAAAATTCCATGAAGTTAATCCTTGTTCCAGTTTTGGACACTGATTTTTTTTCACTTGATATCAAGATGAAATGTATTTTGTTGCAACTAGAGATATTTTGTCCATTCACCATTGAACATAGTAATCGTCAACTTCTTTTTTTTTTCCCAGCTTAACTTTTCGTATTTTAACTTCCTAACCCTCTTTTATTTTTTACTTTGTACAACTAATTCTATTATCCTGTAGTCATTGGTAAAATTTCTTAAATCTCTTTTGACTTTTGCTCCCTTATTCAGGCTCTGGGCTGTTTTAAATTTGTCTGCTGCTGTATCTGTCTTAATGTATTGTCTGAGCCTCGACACAGGAATGCGACTGGGGTCTCACAAAGGCTGAACAAACAGAGCAATTATCTCCAATTTCTTACATGTGCCATTTCTTTTCCTAAAACTCAAGATTATGGGTTTTTATGTAGCAGCATAACTTTGTTGACTAATGTTTGTGTTGTGATTCTCCACGACCCTCAGATTGTCATTTCTTGTTTTCATGTTTGTGCATCAGTGTTTGCTTCCAAAATGTATTATTTGGTTTGTTAATTAGCTGTTCTGAGTGTACTATGTTCTTTGGATTCGAGAGTATCTCATATTTTCCCATGTGGAGAGGTTTTTTCCTCTTTATCCTTGCTCTTTCTTCTGTTGCTATGTAAAAGACAACACACACAGAAAACAAAAAAACTGCCAGCTATTCAGAAGAAATGGAGAAGCTGAGAATATACAAAATAAACAATAAAAAAAAGAGGAAAGTATTTTTCTTTCTTAGCTGTGGTAATTTTAAGTGCATTCTTATGAACAGTAGGGGAAACAGATACCTAACATGCAATTTTAATGAAATGAAGGTTAAATTGAGAGAGAGCAAATTCTAAAAAAAAAAAGAAAGTAAAGAATGAGCCACAACAAAATGGAAGGAACTACTAGATATATTGCTCAGTATTTCTAGGGACGATGTTTTGAATTAGGCAGCTAGAAATGGCCATAGCAGCTTTTGTAAATATGATGGATAGTGGAATAATTCATGGTTGACTTTCATTTTTCAATTCAAATATGTTTGCACATGAATTACTGTTTGTCCTGAGTATATTAAAACATCATCTTACTGGATAAATAGGTAGATCAATGCATTTAATGTTAATCATATCTTCAAATTTATTTTAGCTGGGAGTCATGAAGCTGAAGTCTTCCAAACATATGCATTTCTCAGTAATTGTGACTTTTAATTCAGCCAGGAAACAGGGATTTTAAGTGAATTACTAATACCATTTTTTTGGGAGGGGAAAACATGAGGTAGAATGAGTTTATCCCCGTAAAAATGTTTTGAATTTGACTAAATGGACAGTGAGCCCTCAGTTTGCACCATCAGATACTGCATTGTCAATGTTATTGGCCAATATAAGCTCTTCAAATGTCCTGTTCTGCAAATAAGACCTTTTACTGAGGAAATTTTAGGGGAGAATAGCTCAGACTTTCATGCCTAAGTGAATGCTTCACTTTTATCCCAAATTTGTAATAAGAACATTTGTGCTGCTTGTCACTGCTGTTCTCAAACCACTGAACTCTCCTCTCAAAATACAAATCTCCCATGGCCATCAGGCAAGGTGGAGCACTTGTGTTTCGGGAGCATTCACCTTGCTGAGTCCCACCAGGAAGGATCCTGCTTTGCAGAGCAGAAAACATGCAGAGCCTCCTCCTGTCAGGGCAGGAGACCTTGAGTTTGGGCTCTTACCTCTGTCTCGATTCCTTTTTCTCTGTGTTCTGAGGCAGTGGGATAAGCCCAGAGATCAGGATTAGGTAAGAGGATACACAGTGACACACAGCTGTTGGTGGGTGGTTGAGTCCTTGTGGGCTTTGCTGGAGATGGTCTTTGGTACCAAAGGTGTGACTCTCTGGCCTCAGGACAGAGGGGATGGGGCAGGAGCCAGCTATTGGGTTCCTTTGTTCCTGTTATATCCAACCAGTCTTTCCCTTTTCATGCTGGTGGTGGGAATGAATCTTGCATTTTGACACATGGCTGCTATTGCCACTCATCCTTTTGTTACCCTTTGCACCAAGGAAGCAATTTATGAGTACTCAGGGGTGCAACAGCAAGCACTGGGAAGAGAGGTCATCCAAAGTTTGGAGGATTGCTGATTAGATTTTTTTCTTCATTAATTAGTCAAAGCTAATTAGTGTCTGTCTTTTCAGAGATTCTGATGCAAACACAAGGAGAGAGTAGTTAAATCAGGACTTTTAAAGCACCCTTGTGTTACTAACAGTGCCAGCAGACATTAACCCCCTCTCCCCCGTCCTTCTCAGTTTTTGGACTTTGCCATGGTGGGTAAGATTTACCTATTGCCAGACAATGCTATTGAAATGCTGTGAAGTCAAATAATGTGTCTAAATCACCAGCCAAGCCAGAGAGGATAGCAATTCCTTCTGTTAACATCTTAGAGGCAACTTTGCATCTGGAGGAAGGAGTCTAAGGCTCCCTGGGAGCTCGCTTTGACCATGTCCCCTCTCCCCCTGCCGTTTTGCCTCCTGGGCTGACCCAGCTGTAAAAGTGTCAGCCTGGCTGGACATTTCCAACCAGCCAGACATGATGCATAGTTCCTCTGGCTCTTTGTTGTGTTCTGGTGGCTGCCAGGCTCAGGGAAGGTTTTTGCTGGACTGCTGGTGCAGGAGAGAGGCGTTGCACTTCTACTGCCAGCCCCCGTGCTTATTTTGGGTGGACGTGGACAGAAAATCAATTGTTTTCCCGCACACCTGTTCCACAGAGCAAGGCTCTGGTGTTGTTTGTCAGTGTAAAAGGAAATGAGGATTTATAGCATTACCTGTTAACTTTACTGGGGAAAAAAGATTGCTGGAATTTAAAACTACCCTGTTGGGATTTTTTTCTGGTTTTAATTATAAATTAGTATGCAAATAGTCCAAAGTCATTTTGGCTACTGTTGTAAACTGCAACGCATGAGAAAAGCTCCCTATGATAGCTGAAGTGATGAAAGCAGCATGCAGAAAATGCTGGGTAACTGCTGAGTGAGGAGGAGAAGGGGAAGAGGGCAAAAGATTGAGTTTGTTCACAACTTGGAGGTCTTACGACACAGCAGATGTCCTCTGTGTTTGATTGCCTGGGCCCTTGGGGGAGTCTGCAGCTCAACATGGTCAGCATCAGTCTGTCATGCCACTGCTGCCTTGTCTGGGGAAATGTGTGCACTTGGCATCCAGCCATGGTTTGTAGTTCACCGGTGAGGAGGCTGGCATCCTTTGTGGGGGGCAGTTGTAAATATTTCCATCCCCACACTGATTAACATGAGAAACATGCCATCCAAAGCATAAAAGAACTTCGTGCTGCTCTGTGAACCAGCAGTGCAGTGTGATCTGATGTACTAAGTATTTGGGCCAGAGACTCTCAGTTCAGGATCCTTGTGCAGACCTGTGTGTGTTACCACATATCTGCTGTGAATCTTGTGTGACTTGACCAAAATCTCCAGAAATTATCTTGGTTTACCTTAGTGAAGCTGAGATCAGTGTCAGATGTCTGTCTGACCCCTTTGTTGAGCATACAGATATAAAAACCCTCTCTTCTCTTCCAGGATTAATTATTGATCACAAAAAGCTTTTTTCTAACACAGCATTATGTAATTACTATTACTTCTATATACTTCTTTCCTTCTTACTCTTGGCTTGTGGACTATTGCTGTCACAGAGGTTGTCAGGAAGGTGGCTGTCTACAGCTGTCAGCTAAGAGACATCATTTTAATTACATTTCATTTCACATTCAAGTCACAGTTTTAGCCACGCTGACGATGGCTTCTGAGCATGTGAACTTGGAGATGGCTTCTGCTGAGCCCAGGGGGGACCCCCATCCCTTCTGGGCAAGTCCTTCTTTGTTTCCTTCCCCACTAATGCCACTAAGGAGCAGATATTATCCTTTTTGATATGCTTGATATTAAAAATTAGCTTTGATTGAATACCTGATATTCCTACTTTCTGTTGTACTCTTTACTGCCTGACATTTGTGGTATTGGAATTGTATCTATCTCTGTAAGCTTTTTTTGTTGGCAACATCCAATATTTAAGGAGCTGAAAGTTCAGGAATGTAAACCTTAAGCATCAGACAGTCGGGAATATTAGCCTTTCAAGATCCTCTGCTGCTCTGACTGAATGTGCATGACAGGCTCTTGGAAACTTCCTTCAGGTTATTTAATTAATTCAGTGGTGAAGTTTTATGTTGGACATTTACTGACTGGGAGGAAGATTGGACTGGGTCTCAAATGTTTGGGGTGCCATGCTTAAAATGTGTCACGTATGGGAGCTGATAACTCAGGTGTGACAGAGTCCAGGCATGAGGAGAAAAGGAGGTGGTGGAAAGCACAGGCTCAGCCATTTCCACATCATGCCTGGCTCTGTGCTGGCAGTGCTGCTGTGTCCCGCCTGCCTACTGGTTTATCACTCAGTGCCCTTGGGACTGGAGTTTCCCCATTTCTTGTGTTTTGCTTGCATATTGGGCTGGGGGTAGAAGTGCAGGTGCTAATCTCTGTAGTCCACTGTAAGTGTGGAGTGGTGTTCCCTTTGAAGTCAGCAATGTTTCCTCTACATTTGCATCTCTGCTACTGAGATCCAGATCTGGTACACGGTGATAGGAGCTTTTTTTGCCCTTTTTTGTGTTTTTTGTTGGTGAAGTGCTGCTATTTAGAGAACATGTTGGGTTTCACTGATACCTAAATCAACAAAGATGTTTCTCTGAACAGAAATTTCCACTATGGGCTGAAGCTAACACAGTTTTTTTAAGTCAAATATCTCTGAATCGTTCTGAGGTTTTTTGTTTACAAGGGATTTTTCTAAAATCATAAGAAATCCCCAGTCACTCTCCAAGAGGCTTTAATAAAGTCGCTTTGTAATATGTTGCCAAGCTTCCTCAACCCTCATCCTACCCCACTGCTTCCTAGATCTTAAAAGAAACTTCAGAGCTTTTGATATTCACTGAAATAGTTACTGGTATAATTTTAAAGAAAGGGCTTTTTTTTTACTTGTGTGCTTTGCCTCTCTGTCCCACTGAGCTCTGAACGCTCAGTCTGCCATGCTTGCTGGTGAGTTGTGATGGAAAGGCTGCTCTGCCCTGGCTGCTTTCTGGCCCTGCATTAGGTGAAGTGACTGCTAATAGCTGGATAAATGGATAAGATCTCTTGGGCAGTCTAATCCCAATGGCCTTATCTTCCTGAGAGTGGTTTGCAATTATAACGAAACATGTTCAATGTAAACGCTTAAGCGTGTTACATCTTAAACCTCTCAGATGCTTTGCCTTAAGTGGGAATCCTCATGGGGTGAGTGCAGAAATGGTGAGTGCATCTCTTGCCCCACTCCCTGAACATCCCCTGTGAGTAGGGCAGCCACCTAACCTGGAGAAGAAGCCAAGAGCTTTGAAGATTTTGTGCCCTGATCAAGTGAGGTGTATCGACCCTGCCAGTAAGGATGGCCAGCTTGCTTCTCTCCATGCCAGTTTGGGCATTCTCTGTGCTAAAGCAGCACTCCTAGAGTTTCACCCCAAGGAAAGACTTACGGTGGTGGGGCAGGATGGCCTGATGGGTGTCCTGGGAGCAAACATGGGCCCACAGAGCAGCACTCATGGACCCACAGAGCAGCACTCATGGACCCACAGAGCAGCACTCACTGTTTTAAACAGGGCTCTTGCCCCTGCAGGGACCACACAACTGTGAGCTCTGCATCCCTCTCCACCATCAGCATCACTTGACTGCCCAGGATGGTTCTCAGCTTGGGCAAAAAGGAGCTAATTAATCCCTTTGACTGCATAAGTCTAGACAGGAGCAGAAGCATTTTAGGCATGTTCTGTTTTGTGTCGGTTTGTTGGTGGTTTTGTTTTTTTTACTGGGGAGTGTAAGATGAGGCTGTGTTCTTTGGTATAAAATTAGTGTTAGCTTGCTCTGGCTAAGCAGAGCAGGACATGAATTCCTGCCTGCAGTTAACTGTGAGAGCCTGGGAGTCACTCTCTAAGGCTTGTGGTTTCATGCTCCCGCTGCCCCAAGTGCCTTTCAATTTTTTTAGATTGTGGAGTTTAGGTGTTTGTTCTTTTCACAGAACTTTCTGTGTGTTCCAGAGTTGAGTTCTGTTTTGGAGTCCTTTTTTTGGGTCTTTGTTTAATTACTGCATGCCAAACTATAATACAGAAGACTTTATAGCACTTCACATAAAGCCTCCCTACAAAGTAGACGCTTCTGGGCTGTAAGACCATAAACTAATAGGACAGAAAGAAGCAATCTTAGTCTAAAACCAAGTACCCTAAAATAAATGGCAATGTTCACCATCCCAGAATGGAAGGATGTCATGCTCTTAAACATTTGTTTAGCTGTGACTTCTAGAGTATTTTGTCATGCTTCAAAATGGACTAGAGAATAAACTGTTGGAAAGCTTATTACCAAAATATCTAGAGAATCCAACATTTTCAGCTGCAAACTACTGGTTTCTATTTCTCAAGCTAAAGAAGAATCTCTGTGAGGTCCCTGGCACTGGCTCGGGCTCTGTGGCCGGAGGACAAAGGCACCTGTAGTCTTTAACCATCGGTTTGAACACAGGCTGCAATACTTGCATCAGGCAGCAGCTCTCAAGTGCTTTTTCAGCAGATGTAATGAAAGGGAACAGAAGCCAAGCTGGAGGGAAGCAGGACCAGCAGCATCAGCTATAAGGCACAAAGTTTAGCTTCTGAAATTTCCTATTTTCCTCCTCTCCTACTTCTGTCTCCTCACCGTGGATCATGGGTGCATAAGTGGCCTTTGTGCTTATTATCCCTCTTAATCTTTCCCAGTGCAGATCTCCTTCCATGCTAGAAGTGCCTTGCCTTCTTATTTGAAAAGCAAATAAGGATGAAATAATGGAGAGCCTTTTTTTTTTTAATTATGAAAAGAAAGAAGCTGTGGCTTGTGTGTATGAAATAAATCACAATGCAGCCTGCCTTGTGCTGTTTAAACAACCTGGGTTTAGATCTAAACACTAGCAGAGAAGTGTCAGTGACCATAAATGGGGAGGGCTAATGCACAGCTGGTTTTATGGGTAGGTTAAAGCAGAGATCACTGGAGCGAGACTCATAATCCTCGAAGAATTGAATGACTAGCAGCTGCTTAAGGCATTATTCCTATTCATAATGCCTGTGCAAGTGCACTTGAAACTGGTTACTCTTTTTGGAGACATGAGGCAGAAAATGGATAAACAACTGAGCCAGGGAGAAAAACAGGGAGCTTGTTCCTACTCTAAGTTCAAATCTGATTGCTGTAAAACCAAGCAACTTTAATTCATGTCGGGCACCTGCCCCTCATATAAAGCCAGAGTTGGGGGCCACTCAGCATCTGTCTTCTCAGAGGCTGGGTCAAATTCGTAGGAGAAATGAACACCCAGTCTTTTGCAGACTGAATGCACATTCTTGTGACTACTTGACAATCCTGAGTATTTTAATCATCACCAGGCAGGAAGGGCTGTGCTGTGGAGGCACAGAGTCCCTGCAGGGCCAGCATCAGGGGCAGGTCAGGCTGCTGGGGTGGCAGAGCCTGCACTGGTGAGATCTCGACTTGGTGTGCACTCGGCACGCCCCTTCCCATAGAAATCTGGCATGGGGAATAGCACGTAGGGGAGGGCCTGCCGGGCTGGGGAGGACATTAGCATGGGCATTGTGCAGAGATGTCCTGGGGCAAACAGAGCATCTCTGCCTGCTCGTGCTTTTGCAGCACTCCTGCTGTTCTCCCTGACACTGCAGAAAGGTTGATGCTTTCTTCTAAAGTGTCTTCTTTTTAATTGTGGCATTTTTTTGAGACCATTAAATGTGAAAAGGAGAAAAGCATATTTATGTGAATCCTGGCTTAAAAATAAAGGGGAATGGGATATGTAAGGACACACAAAAAGCACTGAAGAGTTTGAAATTGCAATGGTTCTGTCACTGTGGAAATGCAGGGGTTTGTGCATGTATCTAGATTTCATAGGGATTTTTGCATTCTTGTGAAGTGTTGGTAGTGTCGATATTGCAATGAACATCCTATAAATGACTTCAATCAATCTGTTCCTTCCCCTGTAATAATAAAATCTTTGCATTAGCTTTCCATATGTCTAGGTTTCTAACAGAGAAGCTGTGCTGAACGCAATTTAGCCAAATTAAAAAATAAGTTTTGCTTAAGAATGAGGAGCTGATGAAGGGCTCAACTCTTTTCTTGCTGGGGGTGATGTAAATCATGAGTAAGTTTATTGGAGTTGATTACATTATAGTGGCGCATGGAAACTCTATAATGAGATGTGAGTCAGGCTCAGAAAGTCCCATGCAGAGATGCCAAATGGCAGCACGGGATCGTCAGAAAATCCCACAGAGCAACTTGAAAGTTAATTATTATGGACATTTTCTCTTCTGGAGCAAAGTCTGTTGTTTATTGAAGCAGGTTATGAACCTGCACAAATCCTGCTATGATTATTTGGCCAAGATCACACCACACCATGAAAAAAAATGTTTTCTTTCTCCCATTTGTTAATCTTATTTGATATCCTATTTTATGCCTTGTGTTTCCCTTGTGTTTTCCATCTGGCATCTTCCACTCTCTGTATCTTTTCAAATTAGGATGAGGATGGAGAAGGTAGGGTTTTCCCTGGAGATGCAAAGAGAAAGAAGGAGTCCTTTCTGCTAGCAAGTAGATTAAGAGTTTAGCCCATAAGCACCTTCACTGACCACCTTCAGAGTATGTAGTGTATTTGAGCTGCTCTATGTGGGAAAAAGCGCCCTTGGCTCACATCTTTCTGTCAGTTCCCATGAAAAAGACCGGAAGAGAGTGATACCATCTAATCTAACTTCAGCAATAGCTTCAGCCATCAGCCAGGGAGGACTTCCCATTGCAGAACAGAGGGATGTTTCAGTTTAACTTCATTGATGCTATTTCTAATCCTAAACTAATTAATAAGCAAGATTATACCCCAGAGAGACATTCTGGTATGTTTTTTATGAATTCACACTTCCTCATCAGTAAGAAATCATTGTGTTTAAATTTATAGGAGGAAACTGTTATAAGGACTGCAGGATGCTCATGTGTGGAGGTTGTAGGTGTCTTTTGGCTTGTGTATGAGTAATGCTAGAAGAGTGGGAAGGACAAAGAAAAGATCATTAAGGGCCAGTGCTATCCCAAAAAGGAAACAGAAAAATTTGGAGGAGAACCAGATGTGACTGCTGTATGCAAGAGCCTGTTTCAGGGCTTCCTAGAGAAGACTGGACATTCAGGGGTTGGTAAGTGCAGGAAGGATCACTCTCACCAGAATAAATACGTGTTGCTCTGAGGACAGCAGCTCTGGTTGCACAAACATCTCCATGGAAATATTTTGGAATGAGGAAATAAAAAGTTGCTGTAGGGGAATAGTGAACAAGTCCAAGATGTTTCACCAGCCAAGATATCAGGAGTCAAGGAGGTGGGGACATGCACCCCAGGGGGAAGGGAGTACCGTGGTACTGAGACTCAGACTCAAAGTACAGAGAAAACTGGTGGGGAAGGTAATGCCTGGTAGACCAAAGCCCCCAAAAGGGGTGAAACAGAGTTGCACATGGGATACTGCTGGCATGAGCTGCTCTCTCTGGTATGCACTGAAATGTTACTCTGCCCCTTTTCTTCCTTTTCAATGTCAAATAATGCATGCCTTTTCCTCCCCACAGCTTCTCTGGGGAATGGGAAGTTTGGGAGTTTTCTTCTTGGCGTGATAACTAACATCCTTTACAGTCCAGAAGGAACCTCCCTGGGCCGTGTGAGCAGCTCTGCACATCCAGCCAGATGCAATACTGCACATGAGCTTCTGGCCCAAGGGAAAGCAGAGTGGGGAGCCAAGTTCTTGGGAGTGAGGAGTGGAAAGCTGAGTCACCAGACAAGCCTACCCCTGAGCTTTGCTCCTTTTGCTAAAAAGTGGGGACAAGGCTGTTGCAAGCACAGTAATTGTACTCCCAGTGTCTCTACTGTTCAGAGCAGGCTAGAGAAGAGCTGTGAATTAACCGTGTGTTAGGGGAGGATGGGCAAGATGGGCTGTTTTGGGCAGGAGGTGAGAGCAGCCCTGCCAGCACATGCAGCCTCCCTGGGCAAGCCCTGCCTGAGCAGCGGGAAGGATCTGGGGGGGATGCTGGGGCTGGGACAGGAGCTGGGCTATTGCATGGCTTGTCTGGTGCCAGGTTTACTGCTTGTGCTAGAAGGTAGTACAGCCTTTCAGAAAAATGACATTGCAGGGAAGAGAAACAGTTATTAAAAGTATTATTAATATCTACAAAAAATTTTAATAAAACTTTGCTGTGAAGAAAATAAAAAGAAATCTCTTTATCATGTGAGTGGAATCACCAAGGAAAGCATTCACAGGGCTTGGAGCAACTAAAGCCTGCATCGTGCTGAGTGCAGTGTCCTTGGAGCTGTCTCTGGGAGAGACGAACATTTTTCAGAGGGGTTAGGAAGGTTGCTCTCTGACACACTGAATGTTTTTCAAGTAAAAAAAGTCACGCAATTCCCATGAACTTGTAAACTAGCTGTTCATAGTTTTGGCATTACCTCTTTAGGAGCAATCTGAGCCATCTCTGGCTGTGGATACTGTAGTCATCACAGAGTGACTTCAGAAATGTGAGTCAGATCATGACACCGGCTTCCTGCTTGCTGAGTAATCAGTCTGACTTGTGGTATGTGCTGCTTTGCTAGCACACCCAGCCCTTTCCCGCTTTGCCACGTATTTGATCTGGGTTGTTTTATTTCGTTTGTTTCTTGTGTTTATTTATGGGTTGATTGGTTGAGCAGTTGACTTGATCCAAGCACACCGAAGCATGTTGCATCCCAGGGTGGATTATATTAATTTTTCTTTCGCAATTACTGCTAGCTTTGGTGAGAGGCCCATAGGGGAGGGGGTTGAGAAGCCTCTGCTTTGTTCTTTAGTGCCAGGATATCTGCATGCTCAGGCTTTACGTGAGCAAGCAGCACTGAGAACCAAGGAAGGGAGACAGGGGGAGGCATGGGTCAGACTCCCTGAATCAGGGAGGTTTAGGGAGATGCTGTTTGAATTGACTCCCTGCCAGCTGAACACAATACATCACGGATCTGGGCTGAGGCTGACGTTTTAATGGTTTGATTAGTTTAGGAAGAATACTTCTATTGCGTGTCTTCGATTATGTTAAGTACTGTGTGAGGTTGTTATATCAGGATGAGCTTAGATTGCCTTTCTGTATACAGTACAGTCTACACTGTCTATCCAGGATCCTACCAGTAAGCTGCTGGAATCCTCTTAAGTAAGGAGCTGTTAAATTAATAAAGCTGTTAATCACATGGAGGGTAAAAAAAGAGATAGAGAGGAGGAGAGAATCTTATGTAGAAATGCCAGATCGTAGCTCAAAGGTTTCCACATGGGATGGTTTTGCAGTGCTGGGTAGAGCAGTTCTTGTGTTAGAGAGCTGCTTTTCATGTGGTGATTTTTATACAGCCTCATTTTTTTAGATATTCTCAGAGTTTGAGCCGTGCTCCTAATCAAATGTAGCACTTAGATTGCACTGTGCTTCTTAAATGTTAATCCAAACAGAACCCCTTTATACTCAATAAAACCCTGTTACTGTTATCCTCTGCACACAGGCAAGAATTGCACGCAGGGAAGTGAATTGCTAAAGCCCTTCTGCAGTGTTGCCCTCAGTTCCAATTCAGGACTGACAACCTGTGCTCAGACCATGGCACGGTGCTTTCACTCTAAATACATTTGTAGGACTATGTAAAAGGTATTTTAGGTGTGTTTAAATATGACAGAATTTACTTAGGTGTTAATGAAGTCAATAGGATTTCAGTGGCTTGCCAGGTACTCCAGTACTTTGAAAGTTTGCTTTGCATCCATTACTCAACAGAGTTGCATGAAAGCAAAGGCACTGAAATGGAGCGTGATAAATAATTTGCATAGAAAATAATTGAAAATTTACTTTTTCTCTATGATTACCTGTATGCAGCTGTTAATCAATGCGGATAGTGACCTGGGTTTGATTGCTCTTTTTTTACCAAACATGGCTGTAACACAGAGTGCAGCTGTGGCAGACGTGGATGTATGTGTGTCTGATTGTTCAGGTGTTGAAATAAACAGGGTCCTTGTCAGACTGATGTCAGCTTGGTTTTAGTCTTTGCTGCTGTTTTTCAGAGAGGAAGTGATTGCTATGGCTCAGCCTTTTAGCACAGGATGCCCCGCCTCAACTGCATATTTTGACTGAGATCACAGAATCAGAATGGTTTGGGTTGGAAGGGGCCTTTAAAGGTCATCTGGTTCCAACTGCCCTGCAAATGAGCAGAGACATCTTGAACTAGATCAGGTTTCTCAGAGCCATGTTCAGTCTGACCCTGAACATTTCCATGAGCTTGTTCATGTCTTGGTCTGGAAAGTTCTTATATGTCAGATGTCCAGTATGACATGCTGATAAATGGAAGCAATTAAAAAAAGTTTTAAAAAACCCAACAAAAACAAACAAAAAATAATTTTAAAAATGCACCTTTATATGGAGTGTTGGGAGCTGCAAGAAGAGCAGCAATGCTGACCCATGTGCAGGGGCCAGGTCCGTACAAGAGATGTGAGTGGTATGTGTCACCAGGAAACCTACAGGCCATCTTAAACCATAATCTGCCAGTGTTTTTGCATTTCTCCTTGAAGTCGGGGAACTGTGTTCCCCTAACATGACCTTTGTATCCTCCTCTGGATCTTATTGTATGGACGGGAGGCCAGCATGTCATTAACAAAGGGGCAGAAAAGCAGAGCTGTCTGGGCTTTTTTTGTTGTTTTAAGACCTCTTCTGTTACAAACAGGCATACCAGCACTGTGCCTGGACAGTAAGGGAGGGAATGGGAAGTGGCAGTGCTGGCACACCAGTGCTGCCCCCTGGCAGCTGTGCCCCAGCTTCGGCCACGCTGCTCACCACAGGTGTGCCTGGCTCTGCCAGCTTACCCCTGCCTAGTCTTGTGCCACCAAACTGCTCCTCACTGTAGCTGACCATCCACATCCACTCATCTGGGCTGATGGGCTTCAGCTTTTGTCCCATGAACGGCTGGCAAAAGCACCTGATACCAATAGCTGATGTTTTTTGGCAGGAAGGGCAGGGTATTTGGCCTCATCTCCACTGAATCCCAGCTCTTGGCCTTCTTTCAGAGGGAGGCACTCAGAGCAGATCCAGTTGACTGAGAAAATCTCTTTTTCAGATGATGAGCTGTGTCAGACGGATAAGGCTTTCGAGGAATGGCACTCCCAAGCCTAACTTTAGCACTTTGGCTCAAACTGCTGTGCTGTGTATGAGATGAAGCAGGATTAGAAAGGTCAGTCAACAGAAGTATCTCCCTGGCAAACTCAGGGCTTGACAGTGACCCAGAGCTGCTGCCAGCTGTTGCCTACTGGATGGCTCCAGGCCATTCTGGGCTGTCTTGCTCCACTGCCACCAGTGGGGCTTGCAGATCTGATGGCAGCCTCTCAGTGTTTCATAGATAGCCATTGCCAGATACCACATATGCTCTTACAGACAAGAGCTCCATCAGCATTAAGACCATGATGGAGGTGCTGGGTCTGATGAGTGTGTCCTGCCATTCCTTGAGCACAGCTGACCAGTGCAGGACCCCCCCACAGGTGCTGGGATGAACAGCCCTGTCCTGTGCTCCTCAGAATCCTCCTCCAGACCTTGCATTTCCCAGCAGGAGGGCACTAAGAGCACCTCATCTCTGATACCTGGTTTGCATTGTATCCAAGCCAATCCAAAGAACCCACCACCAGACCAAGAGACCTGTGTCATCTCCTGCAGCTAAAGTCAACCAAAAAGCCTTGGAGGGCCCTTGCAGTACTCTGAGTTGAGAGAGACACTTCTGCATCTTGGGAAGAGCGAGTGACGTTGACTTCAGACCCAGGCAGAAGCAGTATCTTTAATCTTATGTTGTACTGGATTCTTAATCTCCCTTACATTGCTGTATCTCATTTGCACATATTTTCCTGTGTACGTAGAGATAGGGGCTTTTTTCAAATATTAATCAGCCTGACTGATGGTGCAGATTTGTGCATCTGACATGACATCAGTTCTGTGTGAGCCCGGTTGTTTGCAGGCCATTACAGAGCACCTCCTAGAAACAATTGTTTCACGAGCAAGTTTGGGGGATTTTTAGGTGTTAGTTTTCCAGCTTGTATTTACTTCATGAAAAGTAAGGACATAATTCTTTTGCACATTAATACCCTTATGTTGCCATCTCAAATACTGTTAGAAGTTTGTTGAGATCTTAAAATCAAATTTGTATCAGATTGCCCAGTGCTGTTAAGATTACCATGGACATAAGTGGAAGTGTGTCTTGCTTTCTCTCCTTCCCTCCGCCCATCCCTCTCTCCCTCCCTCCCTCCCTTACCCTTATCTAGAGAGAGAAAATGACAAGCAGCTGAAACAGTGCTATGTGGATCACGGTGCAGGACCAGTGATAAATGGCACCCCGTGCTGCTGCTGGGGAGATGCAGGGTGTGGAGCTGCAGTTCTGTTTCCACCAGCATGTAGAAAATCCACCTTTGGTTACAGAGCAAGGCAGGCAGAATTGGGGTTTGTTTCTTCTTTGTTGCGATACACCCTTTTTCTCGCTCACTTTTTTAACCCAAAGCAGGCACTGAAGTTGCTCGCTCCTGCCAGCAGGGCTGGGCCTGGCTCCAGCAGTGGTCATGGCAGGGACGTGCTGGTGGTGCAGAGCTGCCTCTGGAGTCCTGCTGCTGTGGGACTGGTGACTGGGACAGTGGGACAAGAGGCGTGCAGCTCTCGCTTGTGAAGCATCCTCAGTTTAGCCAACGGCTCTGTAGCAGCTTGTCATTTGGGAAGCACAGAAATGTTGTTAAAATGACCTTTTTTGTTTCCTTTTCTCCTCCCAGCCTCTCTATGAAAGCTATTGCATTCTGGCTGCTGTCAGTTTAAGAGTTTGTTAAACCATTCCAGACGTGTTTGTAGAATATCTGTTCTGCGTGTAATCTACACTGTGCTCCCTGGACCCTTCCTCTCTGTCACAGAAAAATAAGCTTAATAGAGTTAAATGCAAAAATACAATTTCCACTGAACTATGAGAATTGACTACATAAGCCTCCTATGTAAATAGAAAGCACCAATTTGTAGAACTCTGCAGTTAAATATTGGAGATTAATTTTTTACAAATGTCAAATGTCTGTATTTAAATTTAATATACATGTTAAGCCTTTTTCCTTTTTCCTCAGCCTTTCATTTGTAACAGGCATGGAGTCAGTTAGAATTACTTCTTTCCAGAAACAAAGGGGTCTAATTTCGGAAACTCATGCTAGGCATGGAAAAGGTTGCTTCCCTCAACAGGATTTACCCACTCATCCTCCCCAGCTGCTGCGGGCCAGTGTGTCCCAGCTGCACAGAGCTGTGTTCAGCTGAGGCCAGCAGCTGCCCCATGCTGCCCTTGCACTGCTGCCTGGGCCTTGCCAGTGGGGCTTGTTGGCATCTTTCTCCCCACTCATTTTTGTAGTACTTCGTCTCTTCATGGTTTTTTGGGAATGATGAGTGGAAGGAGAACCTCTCCTCCATCTCTCTTCACAGTGCCTCCTCACATCCATGCACGTTTTCAAAGCACAATAAATATGTGTTTTGGCCCACATTCTGTTGCTGGACTCTCTGCATGGGGGAGTTTCAATTGTTTGAAGTGCTGGCTCATCTGTCAGGCGATGTGGGTTGTCTCCTGGTGGGGTCTCTGGGTGTGTCTTGCTGGGGACCAGGCACTGGGAGGGGAGCAGTGCCCCCTTTCATCATCAGCCTCTGCAGCAGCTGTGCTCCCGCCTCACACACACACGCAGTCCCTGCGTTGCCTGCTTCTGGGCTTGCTTGTGTAGCACGTTGCTTCCAGAATGAAATTACTCTTTCTCATGGGGGAAATAAGTCTTCTTGGCTTTATAGGCAAATTAGTCTCAAGGTGTTTGAGGAGGACTTACAGGGCAGTAGCCTTGTGGATGACACTGGAGGCAAATATGAACACCTCAGGTTTTTTTTAGTTTTCTGTTGTGTGCCACTCATTTGTTTAACTAACTTATTCCCTTAATTAAAGTAACAGTAAGAAATAAAACATAAAAAACCATGCAGCATCATGTTTTATTAGTAATCTCAAGAATGTTTCTACCACTGTATCTTTTAACCTGTATTTATTTTTTAAAGAATATTGAAGAGGATGCATCTTTTGTTATTTTGTATTATCATGTTTGCTGTTACCTTTCTGCTCTGCTTTATATATTTAAATAATTACCTTGAAACTACGTGATTGGTGTGTACAGATATTTATGTGCATAACCATCTGCAGATCAAGTAATCAGTGGGAATTAATGCTGAAATTCTTGTTGATGTAGTTCAGGAAAAAGAAGGAGGAATAGGATATAACCCTTTCAGAAAAGCCATGAAATGTAAAAAAGGCCTGTATTGCAGCATCTGAATAACAGAGCTGTACAAAAGAGAAATGACAGTGACATTGAATCCGTCAGTAAACACTTCACAGCTTTCCTTTGGCACTGCAAACCCTTTGAGCTCCGTTCTTCTGGTTGATGTGATGCTGGCTGGACCCAGTGATATGTTTTACAGCCTTGTAATTCTCTTCCCCAGCATATATATTCTCTATATACATTGGTGCTGTGTGACCCTGCTGCCTGGCCTGCTGAAGACAAACACGCAACCAAACTCAAATCTGTCGCCCGTGTCCTGTCTGTGTAGCACTTAATCTTGGGAATGACCGCCTCTTAATTTTTCTTGTTGCTCCTATTGCTGTACCTCAGGACAACTGAGCCTGTCCATAGAGGCAGTGATGCTTTATCTGCCTGAATTAACAACCTGAATAAAAGGTAGCGTCTCAACAGCTCTCATTATTTATCTGTCTTTATGTTTGTCTTATAGAACAAATAAAAGTGCACTGGGCAGCGTGTGATATGAAGCAGCTGAGGAGCCCAGCTTGGCTTTCTCCAGCTGGTATCCAGAGTGGCTTCAAAGCTTTGTGTCCTCTTTATCAAGTGCACGCATAAGCCTTGGAGTGGGGATGGAGGCGGGGACTGCATCAATGGGTACTGAGGCAGTCCCCAGCTAAGCTCTCTGGCTGAGCTGACTGCAGGTGTCTGTGGATTTTGTGCCTCATGTAGTGGAAGATCACTCAGGGAGGTGCCAGTGCTGGTTGCGTCTGAGTGTGTGCAGCTTTGGTTAGCTACCAGTTACACCTTGGCTGCTCATCTCCGAGCACAGGTCTCCTACTGAGCACAGCAACTTTGTGCACCAGCGACTTTTAAGTTAGTAGGGTCACAAATAGGGGCATGCAATTTTTACTAGGTCACAAGAGATGGTTATTGTATTGTTGCTGAGTTGTATCATCATACAAGATGCTTGTGGCAGTGGAGTTTCAATTTAGGGGTGACTGATTTATGAGATTACACCAGTGATATATGCATCAATCTGTGCACAGGCTGCTTAAAATGGATGCATAGGGACTACTTCTCTGGGTATAAATGTACTATATATTATAAATAGGTTATGCTTATGTAGACCAGTTTATGCTTCCCAGTAGCATGTGGAAGGAGCGGGGAATAGAGAGATACCTGCCTTCACTCAAACATGGAGCATGGTACTGGAGGTGCCAATATCTCAAGGATCAGAAGGGGCTTCTTATGTGCGTTCATTATACATAACTCTCATATGTGTGTGCAAAGATATATATGTAAATGAGTACTGGAAGACTGAGTTTTGTATTCTATGTATGTAAATGCCTACTCATGCACTTGGAAGTATAGTGTTGGCTGTAGGTTGCAAGTACAGCAAAAGCATATGGCTTAAAAAATAACTTCAGCTCTCTGCTGTGAAATGGAAGAGAAATGCAGTGTAATGTGCAGAGTTGCAGTCACTACTTTTACCTCTGGGATTTTGACACATCCATTAACAAGGAGACCTTGGTGGTGCAGTTGTTCTCAATCACTGTCAGTCTCATGGCAAATTCAGAGGAAAAAAATCCACAAATAACTGGTGATATTGTTTAAGCGATAGTGCTGAAACTAATTCATTTAATTTGAGTTATATATGACCATACAAATAAAATATAAGTGTATATGTGTACATAGTATTCTCATATGTATGATTAAATGTTTGTATGGTACCTTCCATTCCAAAATGCTAGGTTGTGTAACAGCGTAAAAGGCCTTAAAATTAGGGGAAAAATTTGTATGCAGATGTGGTTTATTTCTTTTTGCTCACTAGTAAAATGACATGATTGCTAAGAAACAGGTTATCCACCCAAAAATACATGTAGAAAGGCATGGGTTAACTTCAAAAACCAAAGTGGAGTGTAAATCAGTATCCAGTTTAACTGGTGACTTGGAGACTGGGTAAGCATTATACCCAGAGTGGGGCTGGAGATGACTGCGGTCAGTGACTTGCTCTTAAAATGGAAAAGGTTTTTATTGGCTGCAAGATTGTCTGGGAACCTGAGTATGCGTAGTGGTATATGCATATATGCAAAAATAATAAGAGATTGAAATAAGTAAGATAGAGATAAGTCTTAGCTGCAAAATCCAGATGTGGATTTCGCAGCAGATACTTTTTAATGAAAAATTTTGGGAAATATTTTCCCTTTCCCCTTCCAGCTGGCTCTTGCTTGGGCCCCTCTCTAATATAAGCCACATAAGAGAAATGCCAGTCATAATCTAATATTGCACTTGGTGAATATGAAGTATTAAGAAACAATGGGGAAATGAGAAAAAGAGACTGTAGGAGAACCAGTCTCCAGACCTGCCCTCTTTTTCATGGGTTTATCCATTCTGGGAAACAGGATATACAATATTTTCAGTAATGTTTTCCACAATAACTCATTTGCAGCTTTGTTTTTAGCCTGTTTCTCAAGTCTCTGATATTTTTCTTGCTTCTTATTTGTGACGTGAGTCTGATACCCACCATCATCGCCAATAACCTGAAAACAAATTACTTTCATAAACTGGGTAAGTTAAACCTCTGACTGTCCATAGCCTCCACTGCCATTAATGGCCTTTTTGTTCATGGCCCCAGACACCGGTCTTAAAAAACCCTTGTGCCTAGACATGACTCAGAGGATAGATGTTCAAGCATGAATGACAAATTGGTTTATCGCAAATATATGAAAAAGAAATGAGGTGCGACAATGTCAAAGTTAGATAGGCTTCTGAAAAGCCAGCATGACCTTGTGCAATGTGTGTGCCGAGTCGCTAAATTTAACTGGGTACAGTCTTGTTAAGAGACTGCTAATGCTCCTTTTCCAGGAGGAAAATGGGCTTTTTTGGTTCCCTAGGCACCTGACCTCTTTCGGTGCAAATATTGAATAGCTTGCACATCCCGACCTGCTTCTATTTACAACCCTTCCAGCTGAGCCCAAGGAAATATTGCCAGGCGCAGGGGAGGGAGGAGACCAAAGCTTGGACCAAGTAGGAGAGGGACCCACATCTCCTCACTGCTTTATGCAGCAATTCTCATAGAAGTATAGGAGAGTTTTTTGACCCTGAGTGTTTTACCTGCAGAGCCTTCAAGGCTGTTCTGTTATGTTGCTGGAAATAGGGTCCATGCTGAGGCCAACAGCAGATGCAGAGGGGTGGGAGAGAGCTCATGGCTTTGCTTTTCACAGCTCTTTCTTGGCGTTGCAGGTGTTGGCATGCCCAGCAGGAGTGTGCCGTGCCTGGCACGCAGCTTTATTTCCAGAGCCATTGAGGCAATCTTGGGTGGGATGACACCTGTAGCTTTCAGGTGTTTTCCTGTCTGTTCACTGTCAGGGTGGCCAAATGTCCTCCCCATCAGTTGTGCAGCAGTACTGGGCTGGCTAATCCCGACTGTATCCTCTTGGCAACCTCAGTGGTATAACCCAATGGTATATACCCAGCACAGCCAGCTGGGCAGCTTGGAACTGCAGGGCTGTCTGGTTCAAGGACTTTTGCTATTTCCCTCGTGTACAATGTGGCCTCACTTGGACTTTCTCTAGAAGCTCAATTGCCCTACATATTTCTGGAGGCACGTCACCTTTGCTCTGTCAGCTGGGGCCATGCAGGCTGTTGACAGCAGTGGAAAGATGACTTCATACGTCTTGCAGTCTGTGCTCCCGTCTCTGCTTTCCAGGCTGGGCAGCATTTAAGGTTTTTCTTTCTGTTAGTTTTGGTTTGCTTTTTGTTTTGGTTCTTTTATTTTGTTTTTTTTTTTTTTTTCAGGAGTTATCCTGACTTACACCGCATTTATGATTCACTGTAATCATCAGGTCCTTTTCTGAAAGGCTGTAATCTAATTAGTCGCTCCCCACCCCGCATGAAGTGTATTAATAACAACAGGAGCAGTTCATTTCAGAAAATTCTTTGTAAACTGTGCACGTGGCATATATGCACAGCAAAGTAGAAACCTTGCAGAGTACAGAGTTACAAATCTCAAAGAGCTTTACCAAAAATAATGTGTACCCTTGTTTTCATTTTAGGGATATGGAAACTAACTCATGGAGAAGGCACCTGACAGGTTTTTCATCACCCCAAAGGGAACTGGATGGGCAGAGCTGGAAAGGAGTCTAGTGATCTGGAGCTCCTGCCCTGTCCTGTGCCTACCCTGCCAGCAGGAAATGTGTGCAGTGCTCTGCTTATCTCTTATCTGACCCACTTCTTCACGTTATTTCCCTCTTAATTCTTGTCTTTCAAGTACTGTGGTGTGATGGAATGGGGATTCTCATCACTACATGCATCAGAAAGATAAATGTTGTGTCCCAGTATTTGTGTAAACTGGCCCAACAGAATTTTTGCTTTGGAGAGTCAGCTCTTTTGAAAAGTCCCTGTCGCGATAGCACACATGGGGTACAAACCAGTAAAATAAGAAGATAAGTGGTTTGCAACTAGTTTACTGGCTAGAGGTGTTTGGACCGTGAACCACTCACCATCACTTTACTTTGCATACAAAATATCTTGTATCAAATTACCTTTGTGCATTTTTGTCCTCTTTTTCTATGCCTCCAAGGTCTGACAGTAACAATTACTCTGCTTTCATAAACCTGCTGGACAGCAGTGCAGGTGCTTGGTCACATCTTCTATTTATTTGACTTGTTTAGACTTGCAGTGATAATTGTTTTTTTCTCTGAAGCATATGATATAACCCATGAGGCCAATGTGAGGTTGCCATGAGCCATGCAACGCAGCAATCACTGGCAAATGCTGATTACCTTTGTGCTCAGATGATTTGAGAGGATGTTGCATGAAGGTGTAAATAGATAATTTTCTTTTAGCTTCTGTTAGCAATGCAACCAAAGGGATTTCCCCTCATTTAGCATTATTCCAATTCAATTTGCAGCAGCCTTGTCAGCCAAGAAATACCCTGGTGAGCTTCTGGTCAAGAGTGGTTTCCTAAGTACCACTCGAAAAGCAGCCAGCCCTCCCAGGGAAAATGAGTCCTCTTTCTTGTCCATGTTTGTTGCTAGTAGCAGGCTTTAGCATTTAGACTGCCTGGTCTAAAAGGCATAAAAAGGCATAAAAAAGAAGTATAAAATAATTTGTCTGCTTTCTTTTACACTTATTTACAGAAAATCAAAATTAATAGTTTTCTTTGAACTGAGGGGATTTCTTTTCACTTTGCCATTTCCTTCTCCTTTTTCTCCATGTTAAAGCAAGACTCCTGGGTCCTTCAATGAAGAAAAGTAGCAGCCTTGTTGCTAAAACTTAGAAGTTTTGAGAATGAGGTGGAAGTCTCTCAAGAAGATTTCTGTTTTCTTTCCAAGAACAGTTACAGTTTTTCCTAAATGGATTATCTTCTACAGCAGGACAGCCCTGGTGAGATGAGGGAGTATTTTTCCCTTTTTACAGGGATTTAAGGGACTTTTTCAAAAGTAGTTCTTTAATTAAATATGGAGAAAGATTGGAAACAGAAGAGTTTATGAGGATAGTTATGGTGGCACTGTGGGCTTTATTTTCACAGATAAGACAAATATTTTTTTTTAGTTTTACCTTCCTTGTTTTTCTTCTGGGTTGGTGGCCTTCTGGGAGGGGACTGCTTGCTGAGCAGAATGGTGGCCGTGGATGTCACAGACTCCTCTCGCAAAAGGTCTGCTGCCACTGGAGCTGGTCCCACATTGTAGGATGGGCTCATCCTACATTCCCTGTTGTGCTAGGTGGATGTTACAGGAACAGAGCATCAGCAAAGAGATGACCCATCTGGGCAAGCGTGAGGCTGGTCTTTAACTCCAAGTGCACAGTAGGGTCATTGGGATTCTCCTGCCCACTTTTGCTCTGTGTCAGAATCCAGCTGTAGAAAACTTAGAGCTTTGACTAATTGCTGTTACTTGGTTCCAGTGCTTCCCCATTAGGTATTTTAATTAAACAAGTTCTAGTTCCATCTTAGCATAAATGCCACACCAATTCCCATAATTTTGGCTTAGTCTGTAGCCTCCACCAAGAGCCAGCACACTGCCACGCTGGCAATTTTAGTCTCACACAGGATGACTGCTGCTTTGAAAATGAGATAAATATATTTTTACTGCCTCATAAACAGATAAAGCAGAAGGTTCAAGTCTGAGCAGGAGTTGGGTCTGGGAAGGAAAGCCAGAGTGTTTTTGCAGGGATGAAGGGAAGGTGCAACTGGAGAGCCCCTTTTGGACCAGGAGCTGTGGCTGCACTTTTGAATCATAGCCAAACTGTGCCCTGCAGTGGGGACATCTTCTAACCTTCCCTCCCCTTGCTTGGCTCGGGGGCTGCTGCCATGGCCAGCCCAGTGGTGACAGAGCACATCTGGTAGGAGAGAGTCTGTAGGTCACAATTCATCTGGAGGGTGAATGAAAAAGTGCCCTATTTGTAAAAACAAATGCCCTCACAAGGCTAATTCTTCATGCATTTGTAATGAAACTATTCACTTCAGGTATGTTTTAGTTTTCCTGCTCAGCTTTCAGCTTTAAACCAGGTCTTCCTCATTTTAATCACTTGTGTATGGATGCCATTTCCTCCAAGCTGATTGCTGGATGAGGACAGGCATCCTCCAGCTGTGACTGCTTCCAAAGCCAGTGGGTCAGGGACTAATGCAGGTGTGTGGGGTGGCCTCCATAGGCTTGGGGTGGCCAGCAGGACTGCCATGACCTGCAATTACACCTGGCATTCCCCACCACCTTTGGCGAGGGAAGCACTCATGGTGCGGGAATTACCAGTCCCATTACCACTCTGGTGCCAGGGAAATGAAGCTTTTGCATTACAAGACCATGGTAAATCACAGGGAGCGATGACAGCCCCATTAGCATGGGCAAAGTTATTGTAATTTATGTATAAATAACTCCTTTGTGTCAAGATAATTCAGCTGCCTTAAAATGCCTTCTCGCATTCTGTAGAGATACCTGTGATTTACACATTGTAGTTCAAGGCATTTTCCTAATTACACATAGACATTTTCAGGATTTTTGGGTGTTCATGCTTGCAGGTCAGCCCTTAGCTGTAACCCATTTCTCCAGGAGGTCCTGGAGGACATGGGGCAGGTTGGCTTCTTCCTCCTCTGCTTTCCTGGCTGCTCTGGGACAGTGGAGCAAGGGTGTGTCCTTTGCTAGTGTGGCTTTGCTCAGCAAGTTCACACAGTATCCCAAGGCCACTGGCCAAAGACTGCCCCAGGAGCAGAGGCACCAGGCAAAGCACACGATGCCTCCTGCAATGACAGGCCTTGTCATTGGTTTCCATCAGTTCTCAGTAGGTTGGTTTGGGAAGGATTTTTGCTTACAATTAAGCTTGGCTTTACAAATGGGGGACGTTTCACTGCTTCCCTTTGGTCATATTGTTTGCTTGCAGAGGAGCAGTTTAATTCTGTGCCTACGTGAACTTGTTTAGATTTGTCTGCCTCCTGGTGGCTAATGCCAAGTGTCTGAAGGAACTCTTTCCTGTTTAACTGTGGGGGAGAAGGTGTTTTTTTAATAAAAGGTTTGAAAGAGCTTGGTATTACTGAGCCTACAAATCATCAGAGCATTTCAGCACCCTTAATTGTTTTCCAGCACAACTGTGTTTTCAACTCATTATTGGCACATTCAATAGCATCTGTATTTTTTGTGTTAGGAGTGTAGTGCTGTGCAACCTTTTACCGACTGTAGTCTTTAGCCAGGTGAAACACTGCATCTGGTCTTTGGGGTACAGCTTGAGCTCCTCATGCATGCTCCTCTGGACAGGAAACCTACAGCCCTGCTGCCCCAGGTAGGTGGAGCTGCAGCGCTGGTGTTTCTTCCAGGTACTTTGCAGAGAAGTAAGTCTCAGCCTTTTTGGGTAGACGAGGTATGAAGTGGAGTGGATCACAGGCACTTCTGGTTCTCTTTCCCTGCCATGCAGATTTTGTCCTGGCACCCTACATAAGAATCACTGGAATTAGACTTGAAAAGCCATAGCATGAGTGTGCGTTACAGTAGCTCCTGGTGTGGTTGATGATTTTACCTTTGTTACAGAAATTTCCATTCCACAGAAGAGCTAAGTAGGAAAACAGCTTTCGAGTCATGGGGCTTTCAGTTGTGGAACAGTTTAATGGAAGTGCTGCATTCCTCCTGAAATTCATTGCATGTTGCAAACAGCAGCTAAGTTGCATCATAGCCCAGTAAGGTGCGGGCAGGCTCCTCCACCCACTATAATGACAGGAAAAAGAGAGATGGTTCAGGTACTGTATGTGGACACTGAAGGGGTAGAGAGTGGAGTCCAGACTTACAGTATACACACATGCTAATTAGAATAACTCTGAAAGAGCTGAGACAGCAGCCCCAGCTTGTCTGATGCCTTTGTTTGGTGGACAAAAGGCATGTTTTTCATTTCCATTAAGCTTAATATGATTGAACTAACAAGAATTGAAATGCCTCCTTCTTCATCACTGCTGAGACATGCTCCCATCTGTGGCTGCTGCCATAATGTTGGAGCATGTTGAGGACCACTGGCAGCGTGTCCTTCATTGCATCATCTGAGTGTGAGCTTGAGGATGTGCTCTGCCATACCTGACAGAGGAGGTGTGAGAATTTGGTAATAGTTGTACCATGTGAGCAATATTTGAGCTGTTTTTTCAGTTTGCCACCATCCAGCTCAGAGCACAGCAGAAGCAAGGGGAAAAAAAATCAAGTGATGATGAGCTGCAGGTAGGCTGGGCTGGAGTAGAAGCACCCTACCAGTCTCCTTGGGGAAAAAAAACCCGAGGCCTTAGACATTAAACATTTCGGAAACTTCACCTTTGGGTTATTTTGTGGAGGGGGGAAACCCAGGCCTTGAAGCTCCAGTGGTAGAGCAAGACCTCCGGTGGGCACACCTTGAGCACCGTCTTCACGTGAGGAGCTGTTAGAGAGAGGGACTTCAGGGTATGGGCCTAAGTATTTTGTAGTGTCTTTTCATGGCAGAGTAGTAGTAGTATTACCTTCTGCTGCTGTGTATCTACAAAGCCAGCCTTTCTGCAGTCTCCTTTTCCAATAGGAGACTTTTGCCTTAAATGCAGAACTTGATATAAATAATGATTCATCTGCTGTTCTTAATGCCTGAAAGCAGTTGTTCACCGAACAGTTTAATGTCTGAACCTTTAAAAGAGAAGGAATTACTTAGATATTTTATAGGGTTTTTAACTTTAGCCTCAGAGACAGTGAGCAGGGCATTCAGCTTGAAGAGAAAAACACATGTGCACTAAGGGAATTGTGGGTTTGGGGTTTCTTTCCAAGCTCTGCTTGGCTTTTGCGGGCTCCAGCCCCATGCTCCCCTGGTCACACTTCTGCTGCAGGAGGACTGCAGGGCTCGGGGAGAGTGAAGGTTGTGGTGTCCTTCAGAAAATCCAGCTTTCCAAAGGTTTAAAATAAAGATTTTGCAACTGAGCTGCACAGTTTTTAAGGGGAATTCTTTGGGGATGGAAACAAATATCTCGTCATACCATTTCACAGGATTTAGCAAAAGGCAGTGCTTCAGCAAGGGATGTGGGTATTTGGGGTTTTTTTAATAACGGCATGGGGGATTTCTTTTTTCCCTTTGTCTCACAGTGAGCAGAGTGTATACAACTGACTTGTGAATGGAATAGATTCCTTTTAGAAACTGGAACTGATGTTAAACTGTGATTTGACCCACTGATGAATTAATGAAACAGTGAAGCACTACAAATTTTAAATAACTCTCCCAGTCCCACAGGAAATTCAGAGCAGACCCAGGACCAGAGCCCGTGTCTGTTGCTGTGGGAGCAGACTTCCCCAGAGACTGATTAGGGTGTGAAATCCCTGGCAGTTCCTTCTCACCATCTATCTGGGAGAAGCTGCAACTGAAGTGAACCTTCCTGCAGGGAGTCTGAATGTTTTGGTTAATCACTTTTTCTCCCACGGTCCATTTTCCCCCCCATTTCAATTTTTTTTTTAATTGCTTGAATTTCTAATGAGCTAAAAATACGCAGAGCGTGTGTGTCTGGATGCCGCCGTAGGTCTCAGCGTACCTTCTCTGGAAATGATGGAGCAAATTCCAAAATGCGGTGCCAAGAGGATCATTTGCAAGGGAATGAATTTGCAGTCAGCTGTAGCATTGCCATGGTAAACAGGCATGCTCGTAGGGGTTTAAAATCCTCAAAGGGTCTTGCAGAGCTCTGGAGATACAGAGGAAAAATGAGTTTAAAATTGCAAGCTCACTGCCACGTTGGGGGAAGGCTGCTGCAGTAAGGCATTGTTTAAGGGCTCTGTTTTCAGCATGCTTCTGAAGACGTGCTCTTGGAAACAGGGATTTGTGCCTAAATGGGAATCCAGACATACAAAACACTTCATTTATTCATGTAAATGTCTGTATAAAAATGCAAATGCAGTACCTATGGCTATTGCCTCCATACTGGGCTACAGTATAGCATATAAAAAGCATACTGATGAGTTTTCAGTAAATTTTTTGAAAATACTTGAAATGGGCTCTGATGTATAAAGTTAACCTTTTAAAGTCATTTAAAGAACTAGATATTTCGTTTTGCATCCCAATGGCTCAGCTCCCCACTTTGAAAATACTTCCAATTTAAAAGAAATCTGAATCTAGAAATGAGCTTAAATTCTGCTGCTGGTTAACTCCACTCTGGGGTATATTTCCTAGATAGTTCCAACCTCAGATTATGTATTTATTTACTTAATTTATGGTTTTGTAATTTTTTTGAAAAGCATGCTTTGATCTTCAGGCAGATGCAATGCAGCTGAATCCAAAACACAGTAATTGAACAGGATGGTTGAGGACCGAAACTGCCTGTACCTGGCAAAACCAGCAGTAGATAGTAAGCTTGCTGAAGAGTCCATTTAAAAATGGTGATAAATTTCAATTTTTAAACTGTCCTTAATTTGATATGATGTATTGCCATGTTGCAAGTATCATTTGATAGTCTCCTCTAAAGAAATGCAAATAAGAATGTTTTGGCTGACACTTAAATAAAATACCAGCTGATTTGGAAAGATGTGGATAATGTTGGTGAGTTGTGCATAACCTGTGCCAGCACTAATGCTCTCCTGCCAGTCTTCATCTGTTTTTATGAGGAAGAGTTAAAATACTGTGCTGCCTGTGCTGCCATTCTCCCAGCACTGATTTTGACAAGAACAAGGAGCTTTTTCTGTGGGTAAGGCCAGACACTGTCTGAGCTGTCTTCCCAGGAGAACAAGAAATGAAAAATGAGAAGTAATGAAAAAAGAGGAATCTCTGGCATGTGAATGTGCACATGGGGACACACACCTCCCCGCAACTTGTCCTGGGGTAAACAACGTTCCTTTTCTGCAGTGTATCATAGGGAAAGGATACACAGCAGTGTACACACAGGCACTGTGTATGTTCTTTTCTCAGTCACACCTGGAGATGTCCAGCTGACTTCCCAGGATGTGGGGATGATTCTGGAGGGGTTTAAGGTTTCTATGCTGGGAGTCTGTTTTGCAGTATAGAAAAAAATTATCAAGTTTGGTCACTCCTGGTGCTCTATATTTCAAAGTGCACCTGCCCCACAAGGTTCATTTCCACAGTGTTAGCTCTTTCTAATCTTCAGTTTGAGACCCTGAGTTCTGGTGGATCAGACATAATAGAGTTATATTTAAATCTATGAATCTGCAATAGTTAATCTCGCTCTCTTCTTTCTTTGCTTGCTTTCCTGGTGATTTTTCCTGCCTGCCTTCCCTGGTGCTTTCTCCCTCCCCACCTATTAAAAATAAAACCAGCCTGGCTTAAATGGATGGTGTTTGTTGCTGCAGGCTCAGATTTCAGGAGCCTTGTCAGACAACAAAGTGAGCAAAGCACTGGGATCGCCTTTATCCAGCCTGTGAAACTGCTGTTGATCAAATTTGCCATGTCCTGCTTGAAGAAGCTTTCCTGGAGCAGGATTGATCAGCTGTCTTCACAACAGCCTTGTCACAGGGTGCCTATGGCCTCCCTTGGCTCTCTGCTTAGCCTAGCCAAACTGCTTGGAGATGCCTAATGAGGGACAAGCCAGGATGCTTTGTGCTCTAATTAATAAAAAATTAACCTCTGGTCGCTGGCTGTTTCCAGCACTCCCAGCAGTACTTGTTTGCAGGGAGGCAGCTATTATTTCCCGTCTCATTCTTTCAGACGGGCACAAATAAAGGGAATCACCCTTTGCCAAGGGCTTTTCCAGAGTTTTTTTAGAAAGCATCATATGTCCATGCATATAAGTTTTTAAGTCAATCTGGGATTGAGTGTTCAAGTAATGAGCTGTGTTTAACTTTTGAGCTGCCTGGTTCCCACTGCAGCCCTTCAGCAGCAGTACTTTAGGGGTTTCTGCCCTGTGTTACCAAACCACCATTAACTGCTCCCAGTCTTTAAACAGTTAAAGATTACCTTAATCTTTATATTGTTTTGGGGATTTTTTTTTTCTCCCTACTTTTGCAGTCATCATAGTGAACTTGCAAGGAGGAAATGGTCCAAAATATGTATTTCTTGTTTCTTCTAAAGGGAGAAAAATATGTTGTGACTTGCTGGCTTTGAGAGAACAGACTTTCTAGCCCTGTGTGTGCTCACCAGAGTAAATGAATTCCTTGTTGACTGGGAGCGAGGAGAGATTTGGGTTCCACCAGCTGGTTCCTGCCCAGCTGCTGACTTTACATGACCTTGGAGGAGTTACTAAACCTGCCAACTTTATTTTCTCTAACTATAAATCAACCATTATTTCTATAACAGAAAAGAAATTTTTGTTTTGAATTAATGGCAGAGGTTTAGGGTCCAATTTCTCAGCTCCATGCAACATTGGAGACTGTAGAGCAGTTAAATTGGTTGGGCTCAGTCTTCATATGTCTTCTGCTCCATAGTTATGAGTACTATAGTTATGAGTGTTGATGGAGTGTTAATTCTTCCTACAATGACTAACAGTATTTTCAGGCTCATGCAGGATGCAGAGAACTTTAAGTTTTTATATTTTATTCAGAAGGAAGATTATATTAATGCAGGATAATCTTGAGGGGGTCATATGAGCAAGCACTTGAGGGGTGAGCAGGTCTGTGGTAGTGTTTGGCACCAAACATCATCTTGATATGATTTCGAATCACTTTCACAGTGCATATTTGCAAGCTGTGAGGAAGGATACAATACTGACCCACAGGTGCTGTGCTTTTACTCATTTCTTTCATATGTGCTCAACAAATCAGCAACTTTTATGATAATACCACTTCCTGAATTTCCTTTCATTTTGGCTACTGATACAGGTTTTATTTGATGAATAGCAGAATAAACCTGAGGTGGTCAGCCTTGATTTTTGTGGTATGCTGGCTCTTCAAGGAAAGAAAATGAAGGGTAGAAGAGAGTTCAAGTTTATCATCTTGAGAAGTCAGACTACCACGTAAAGAAGCAGATGTTGCCATCCTTTGCACAGAATACCCCAGCCAGGTTTCTGCAGGACAACACGCTAAATACCTGATAGTGGCTCAACAATGTAGTCCATCTTAAATACCTTTTACCAGTGTTAGTGTAGAAGTGCTCAGGAAAGCACTGTTGCAGGTTCAGAGGCAGCCTATCTGAAAGGTGATGCTTTAGTGATATGGTTCCAGGGCTGGAAAAGCTGTCCCCAGTGTTTGTACTCCAACACATCATGCTTCCAGCCCTGGGCCACCGTCACCGGGCACAGCAGGTTTCATCTTGTCCCATAGGAATACCCTGCTTTATTTTCCCATTGTGTTGAAATGTTACTGTCCACCAGTTGATACTGGAGGTCAGTGTTGGTTCCTTACTGAAGATGGAGGTAGACATTCATGCAGGCTGGAAAAAGCAGGATGCTGTTTGCAAGTAGGAAAGTCTGTGGGAATGATCAGCTTTTATGTGAGTCAGGAGGGAGCTCTTCTTGTTCTTCAGTTTCTTTGATTCTTCTCTGCCTTGGGAGAAAAGGCAAAAAATACCACCTTTTATAGAATATTCATCAAGGTAAACAAAATTCGGCCAAGAAAGAACGTTTGGAGAATAATTTTTTTAGAGCTAAGGGAAGCGATCTGATGAGAATGCTGTGCTGCATTCTTCAGTATTTTGTATCTACAGATATAGATATAAATATATGTATAGAGAGAGATAAATATATTTATATGCATATGCATTGAAAGAAATACACTAGCTTGTTTTTTTTTTTGTTGGCTTTGGCACTGAAGTGATGTAGTTCTTAAAGTAACACAGGAGACTATCTTTATTGCATTAAGAAATCAGAAAAGAAGATAAAACCATCTCAGTGAACCAAAGTGTTGATGATCTAGCACACCAGTTTTTTACATTTTTTGAAAACATATCTGGTGAAAATGTGTGACAGTTGAAAATGAAGCAGCACCTTGTTTGCTAGGCCCCTGCAAATGTAATAGTAATCTCCAAAAAATTACCTATTTCTAGTCTAAATGTTTAATGAGTAACTGCCTACAAGTGGCAGGAATTAATCAAAATGAGAATGCTTTTAAGCTACATCTTTTAGCTTCTTTTCAATAATAGATAATTATTGACATTTCTAGGAAGCATATAGAGTCCCGGAACATAAGAAGTACAGTAAGCTCCTTCAGTCTTTCAGCTTGAGCTTGGGGTTCTTCCTCTCAAAAGAAGCAAAATCTTGAGTCTGTTGATGGCAACACAAATGCTCCCTGCAATTGAAAATTGGCTATTTCCACCATTTAGTCATTTCTGGTTTGAGGCCCATTCAGTTTTTGAGGTCTCTGCTGAGAATTGCCAGCGAGGGGAACAATAACTGAGGCTATAATTTTTGTGGTACAGAAATACTAATTCTCTGGCAACTGGATAAACATACCAGACTCGTTTCTCATAAGACACCGGAAAAGGTTCAGTGCAGAGTGTAACTCAGGCAAATTGTTGATATTTCAGAGCACAGACCAGGAAGGATTAATTTGTTCAATACCTCTCTTCATGTGGTCAGAAATTTCGAGTGGCAACAACCCGTTTGGCAAATGACATTGCTAATGTCATCTGCAAAATCTAACTTCACTCCTAAACCTGAGAGTGTGTTTTTTTCACTGATGAATGCTGCTGTAGGTATAAATTTCCCCAGTATCCAAAAGGGGAATGTAACCCTCATTTTGGATGTGTGTGCTGAAGGAGAGAGGAAGAGAGTTGTTAATGCCTTAAGTCCTTTAGGGCTGGTGGTTCATCAGGCTTGGCAGGAATTGGTTCTACGTAAAAGTGCAAATTCTTGAAACAGTGGAGATGGCTGCTGAGCCTTACTAGAATTGTTTTATTTTTTGGTCTTTTGTGTTAAGAGAAAGCTGTGGTTCATATAACTTGGGAACCCTTTTTTCTTCAGTCTCAGGAATTTCTTGCGTGTGCTTCCCCAGTGTACAACATGCACACATTTCTAATGTTAAAGTGCAAGCTCTCATAGAAGAATTGTATTTTTGCTGTGTTGAAACCTACATAAAACCGGTAAAGATGTTTGGTTCTTGCTAATTTACAAGCATATATACATGCATGTAAAGATCTTGAGTCTGAGGTGTATCTAGGTGTGCAGTTCAGTCTGTGAACCTCTCATTTAAGTTACATTCCGAATTAATTTTGATATTGTTTTTAATCTCAAAGACATCAACGCATTTCTTTAAAAACTGTAAATCAGTCCCTTTGTGGATTTCCCAGCTCGGTCAGGTTCAGGAGTAGTAAAATTTATTTCAGAAAGTGCATTTTGCAGTATTTCTAAATGTGAGTGCGGCTTCTGCAGTTGTTCTTCATAAAAAGCACTTCTCGACAATTTCAGAAAATGTAAATTTAATCTTGATAAGTGCTTTCCCTGAATGAGACCTTTCCTCTGAAGTGGGAGAGTGCATATTACATCAGCATAAATGCACTCAGTTCTATATACAGGCAAGTGACCTCTCATTCAAAAGATGTTTTAGGATCATTTTGAAGACCCTATTATCCAGCAGAAAGTTTAATGTAGATTAGGGAAAATGTAATAGAGTTTTAGGTTTTCTGTGTTTTTTCCCGTGCAACAAAGCAAACCAGGACTTTGCCTAGAAATCATTTCCTACACTGTCTTCTGAGCTGATCACTGTCATTATTTTAGGTCTAGGAAGCACTATTCATTCATTTTTTCTGCCCTGTAATACAGACAGAATTAGCAGGTAATGCAGAGCTTTCTGTCCTAAATAAATAGCATAGATGAAATGGAAAAACTGGAGTCTTTATTTTTTATATGTTGTTGTTTCTTGTCCATTTACAAATGAAATTTTAAGTTTTTCAATGAAATTTTTGAAAACCTTCACATCCAACCTTGTCAGAAGAGTCATGGGGAGTAATACAGCAAGATTGTTTAAAAACAAACAGTAAATTTTTAGGGATCTTGTTGTGTACAAGTAGTATTAATATGAATGAACTACCTGACTTGTAAATCCTGAGACATTGGTGGGGTGTTGGGGCTTGAAAACAATTCCAGATTTGTATTTTCGCCAGGTATTCGGCATCCCCAGGACATTGTGGTTTCCACAGATACAACTGAAAGGAAGATTTCTCAGAGCCCTGTGCTGTTTTAATGAGGGTATCATGTGTCAATCACAGTGGAGCTGTTACCCTCTGGATGGCCAAAGCACAGCACCAGCTGGGTTTGAAGGTTTCTTCATGGCCTTGCTTCCTTGTCAGCACCATGTGGACCCCAAGAGAGGCATCACAAGCAGACAAAATGCGTCTAAGGCATCTGCCCAGGCCTGGCATACGTAGTTCAAGATACAATGGATGTCTGCACCCTTTTGGAGCGGCAGCTGGAGGCTGGGGAGGAGACCCTAGGAAGCCTGAAAAGGTAGCATGTGTCTTCATTTGGGCATATGAGCTGCTCAGGAGAGCAGGAGAGAGATCAGTACCAGTCAAAGCTTATTAGAAAATTTTTGAGCAAATTTCACTGGGTACTGGATGACATCTTTGTGGTGTGTGGGTTATGGTACTAGGAAACCTTATGCTGGATTTTATCATCAAAGTGCATCTTCCACCTTGATTTTCCCATCGTGGCAACTCCAGGCAGCAGCCAAGCCCCGGGCAGCCACTCGCTCACTCACCACCAGCGGGCTTGGGGACAGAATTGGAGGGGTAAAAGCTAGAAAACGTATGGGTTGAGATGAAGACAATTTAATAAGGAAAGCAAAAACCACACATGCAAACAAAGGAAAAAAAGGAGTTAATTTACTGCTTCCCAGGGGCAAGAAGGTGTTCTGCCATCTCCAGGAGAGCAGGGCCCTATCATGCGTAATGGTGACTTGGGAAGACAAATGCCATCACTCTAAATGTCCCCCTTTCTCCCTTCTTCCCCCACCTTTATATCCTGACCATGCAATGTCATATGGTCTGGAATATGTCTTTGGTCAGTCAGGGTCACCTGTCCTGGCTGTGTCTCCTCCCAGCATCCCAGACACCCCCAACTCCCCTGCCAGGATGGCAGTACAAAAAGCAGAAGAGGCCTTGGCTCTGTGTAAGCCCTACACAGCAATAACAAAAGCAGCTCTATATTATCAATTTTTGTGTTCAGCACTAATCCAAAACACAGCCCCATACTAGCCACTGTGAAGAAAATTAACTCCATTACAATCAAAACCAGCCTACCCATATATTAGTTGAAAGGGCTTTCTCAGGTGGCTTGTGCTAGTCCAGAGCAGTGTTCTTGGACTGGTTTAGGGCTCCTAAATCTCTTACTTATATGTTATTAGTCCAGTTGTTTACATTCCTGTGCAGGTCTTGAAAAATATTTTGCCTCTTTGTTTTCGGGTTTTCTTAATGACTGTTTAGCCTGTTCAGGCAGTGCCTGTGTCTCAGTGGAAGGCACCCTTGGCTTCTAATCTTGTGACTGTCAAATGAGCTCAATTTCAAAGTTTGTGCAAACCAAGCTTTTTAATCTGATGATTGGATGGCAGTGTAAAGCTAAGAACTTGACAGCGGAGAGAAAAACGAGAGGATTCATCTTCTTTAGCTTAACACTTGGGAGGCTTGAGCCTTTGCCCATTGCCCTGAATTGTGCGATGATTCATGCATGTGGATGTGCGGAGGTGTTCCTGGGTAAAGCATGTGTGGGCATATAGATGTGCTCTGGTGAATGCCGTGGCTGATGGTGGCTTGGTTGAATTGCAGGCTTCTATAGACAAGAAGAACAAGAGGGTAAACTATGGCAGACGTGAGCTTGATTAGCATTTCCAGCATGAAACCCTTTGGTCAGCAGGAAGAAGGAAAAGCAAAGCAGTTTGACGCATGAGAACAAGAACATTTCTTACTGCCTAGGCTGGTCCCTGAGACTTTGAAATGCCCCTCTTTGTTGAGGAAGCATGCAAATGTTCTCATTATTTTCTATAATTTGCATTATTAAACAAAAGTTATTGCCGAGGCTCAAGCTTTCTCAGAGCACCGAGTCAAAGATACTCTTTTGCTTGCTGACACTGCATGCTCAGATGGGCCTAATGGTGTTCTGTGCCGAAGTATTTTATCTTTAAGGACCCTTAATTGCTTTAACATGCTGTGCTGTAAACAGACTGAATCACGGATAAACAGCAGTCCTTTCCAGCTCTGTTGTTATGCAGAGTTAAAGGTTCTGGCTCAAATTAAGAGTTAATCTTTACTTTTAAATAAGGGGAACTAAGTCTTTAAAAGAAAAAGTAAAAAAGCACCTTTAGTAGTTCCTAATCCGGATTTTTAGCCCTGGGTGCTTCCAGAGAAATTTCATATCTGATTCTGGAATCCTATTTCTGGCAGTTTTTTTCTGGTATCTGTATTTGTTTCTCTCCTTGTTGATCATGTACCGACATTGCTTCTTTGAGACTTGTCAGGTTTTTTTCCTTTTTCTGAAGGTCCACTCCTTTGCAGACACTGTGTCTGATAGTCTGGAGGTGCCCTGATAGAGCAAGACTCTCCTCTCCTCCAGCAGGGCTGCAAAACATGCTTTTCCTGAAGGATCTGGAGCAAGATGCATGCACTCCATGGAGTAACAATGCTCTCAATCACAGCAGGAGCCCTATGGCTGCTGAGGGCAAGGAGTGGGAGCTCATGGGGCTCTGTGAGACTGATCCCCCAAACTGGCACCAGTGCCTCAGATTTTAAAAACAAATCCTGTGAAATGAGTGGAGAGTTTTCCATTGTGTTTTTCTTACCCAGGCTGATGGTGGTCAAAGTGACGTGGGTTCAGGGTGGAACGCAGCGTTGGCAGCGGCTGACTGGCTGTGGGGAGCCCAGCTGCAGAGCATGGCTGGGCTGCCCCGCTGCTCCGTTTTATTCCCCATAAGGAAGAGACAAAATGAGTTGTTGATGTCTGGGAAAGGCAAAGGGCAGGGGAAAAAGCAATAAAGTGCTTGTCTGGCACGCAGGCTGGAGCAGCAGGGAGGGAAGCCGTGGGAGATGGAGGGCTGGCACCAATTCCAGCCTTCTATCCTGCACCAAGCTGTGTTGAAGAGAATGTTTGGCTGCAGAAGTACAGATGCTGCTCTACCCTGGAGGTCAGTTTGCTTATTCATTTCTCATCACTGGCTTTCAATTTACACCAGGAAGCAGTTTAGCTTTGAAAGACTTTCTTGGTGTGAGGGGTTGGTCTGGTACCCATGTGGCCTTATCACATCCGCTTATCTTAACCCAGGCTTTTGTCTCTAAGGATTTTGAGTGCTGGTGAGGATGTTTCCCATAGGCCAGCTCTCCTGCGTGTATACACACCCATAGTGGGAGGTCTGTGTCTGAGCTTTGATTCCAGCTGTAGGATGACTACAGGATGGGTTGGAGTGCTGTGGTAGCAAAAAGGCAATTTCTGTAATCCAGATCGGCCTCCGTTCTGCTTGAGAAATAACTTGGTCCCACTTAGCTTCTCAAATAGTCTTCTGTGAGCAGCACTAAGGAGTGGAACCTCCTAATCTGTCCAGGCATCAATACAGCATGTCCTAGCTCACCAGAACCATTTTCAGACAGCAGATCTCCTTGATGAAATGGGTGTGAGGTTGGCTTCCCAGTAGTAACCCTTGTGCAGAGTGGGGTTGCTGCTGGTGCTCTGGTCACAGAATCAGGTGAAAGTGGCCTCTGTGGAGTAAAAGGTCCCCTGGTTGAGGCAAAGCCAGGCTTCACAAACTCAGGGTCCCTCTCTAGCTCTTTGGTCAGAGGGGGTGCTTCTTGCTGTGCCTCCACAGGCCTGCTCGGAAAAGGGCAGCAGGAGATGCTGGTGGCTCTCTAGAACAAGGGCATTGCCTGGGCACTTGTCACTCTGCAAGACCAGGATGGCATTACATTTTACACAGAATAATCCTGGAGTCCAGATGAGTATTTAAATAAATTGAACCGGGGGAGATGATTGTGATTAGGCTGCTTTGTCTTCTTGACTTGGAATATTTTCTCCTCAAGGGTGTTCAAAACAATGGAGTTGAGCCTTCGGATTCATAGCTGCCACTTTATTATCCTATTAGTCAATTATGGCTGCTGAGGAGCAGGAGTAAGTGACAGTATGGCAGATTACAGCAATTTATTTGCAGTTCTCTTAGTCTGGTACCACATATCATCAGGCTGTTTAAATTTAATGATAGGGTTTTTGCATGTGTTTTAGTGCAGTTAAAGTTGTAATCAAAATGTTTAGGAAAACCCCCACTGACCTGCATAAATACTCCCATCTTCAGCACTGCTTTCATGCCCTGTTGTAATCTTTATTAACAGAGCTGACTCACTAATTAGGAGAAGCAACCTGCCTTAGAAATAATAGGGATTTTTTCTCTTTTTTACCACTCTACAAAGCTTTGAGGAATAGAAGTTGGTGGTGACCTTTGTTAGCTCTGCTTTTGAGATGTTCTCACACCGCCCACCCAACTGAAATTAAAATGTAGAAACAGGTACATGTTAGCTTGTTTATCATAAGCCCAGCATGGTATATTTCATGTGGGGGAAAATATTCACCCATTGGACTACAAGCATCAGGCACTGGTGATCTTGTTTTTGAAGAGGCGTCTGTGGTCAAACAGTGCAGCCTCCCCCATGGTCCCAGTCCCATCACATTTGGTCTTCAGAGATCACTGTTGGAGAGCCATAGAGAATCTACCAAAATTTTGTCCCTTCAAGTTTCATGGGTTTGTAGCTGAGGAGATGACAACCATGAGGTCTGAAAGCAGGCTTGGGTATCCTCCAAAGCAGCATCCATGGACTTTCAGTGGAGATTGTGTCGGGCATACAGGCTGGCTGCTGGTGACCATCTGCTCCTTTGAGACACTCAACCCGAGGACCAGGATGTGTTGCTGCTGCTGGCCTGATGTACAGCCATTCAGTGGAGCATCCAAAAGCTTCCTGGCCAGAATACATAAACACCTGGCTTCTGAAAAATTTAAGAGCTTTTTTCCAAGGATTTGGGGTTTAACTGGGGTGTTGAGTCATTTCATCTGGCGCTGAAATAAAGGTGTAATCATCAAATTTAGGAGCATGTTCAGGCAACATGGTCAGAGCCTGCGCGGGGGAGATGGATGAGGTTGCAGCTGCCAGCCACTGTGTGCTTTGATGCAAAGCAGCAACCTAAATGAAATAGGGATGTGCAGGATGAAATTTAGGGGATAAAGTGTTTTGTGACTTATGGGGAGCTCCTACAAATAGCTGCTAAGCACTGAGTACATAAAGCATGTTGCTTATACAGAGCAGAACAGGTGGCTAGGCGACAAACAGCTCTGGGAAAAAAACACATGAAGAATGTGTTTCTGCTATAATGCCCTGAAACAGAGTGGAGGATGATAAGAAGGCCTGGATGGAGGTTGTAGCCACAAGTGGACAGACCTTTCTCCTGTTTTGCCCTCAAGAAGAGCTGCCAGGCTTCACTTTTGTTATTCTTCCCTGCAGCTCAGCTTTTTGGTTGAGTTGGGGCAGGGTTTTTTACTTGCCTTTCCATTCACCTGCATCCATTCAGTTGCTGTGCATGAGCTGCCTGGATCCTGCTGCAGCCCTTCTGCAGCAGCACTTTGGGGTTTCTGCTGTTTTACCAAAACACCAGCAAATGGCCCCAAAGGGTGAGCTTCACCAACCCTCTCCCACCTGCCTCTCTGCCCTGCACTGGAACTTTCCCAGAGGAAAACCAGCCAAGACCCTGTAACTGCCATTCACAGGAGCCCCATGCACCTTGGTCTGCAATCTTGCAGCCATCAGCACAAGAACTGCAAAGGCACTGCCTTCCCTGGGGACTTCCATGAGGCTGGGATAATCCTGACTTTGCTTTAGAGGGAAGAATATTCTCTGAGCAGAGAAGAGGTGTCAGACTGGTGTTTAGAAGTTGCTAATTAGTGAGTAATGTTATGTAAAGCTGAGCTGGGCTTCCAGAAATATACCAGTTGTGTACAAGTTAGGGAATGGTTTACAGATGATGGGTGTTATTTTGTGCAAAGGCAGGGACAATTAAATGGATTTTCTTCGAGTTGTTAACCAGGAGGCATAATACCATTTATTACATCCATATTGGGAATATGTCACATAAAAACATAATTGATGGAAGTATTATCTTGCTTAATTGGGAAATCGAAAAAGCCACTTCCCCTTTATTTACAGTTTATTAGTAACAGTATCTCCTGTTTGGTGTGGGATGGTTTGTACATAAGTCACAGGCTTTCTGCATTAGATTCAGTATATAATTCTCTTAAAGGACTCCTCTGTCCTTTAAGAGAGGAAACTGAGAAAACTGGCTCCTCATTTTAGAAATGACAACTTCTGTTGAACGTGCTGTTGACGCTTCACAGTGTTTTACAAAGACATGGTACAACCAACACCTAGGATAACTGAAAGATTCAGAGGAAAAGTAGCCAAAATACTGTCTTCTATCTTATTATGTAGGTGAACTCCCTAAATCTTCTGTTGCTTCTCTTCATGAGAAGGAGTTTCACCTTGATTCTGCTTGACAGTGCCTTGTGTAGTGAGGATAATTATTTTTCCAGTAGTGTTTGGCAGTAAGTTTCTCTCTGGTGATTTTGAGGATTTTCTTCCAGTAACAAGAAACGCATTTTTAAAGGGAAAATATGATTATGAAATCATAAAAATATGTGAAAAGTCTGAGGCAGAGATAAAATTCAAATGGAAGAAAACAGGAAATGAAAAAAGAATTGGCCCCATTTGGATTTTAAGCTCTTGCTTTGCTTTTAAACTTTATTTTTAAATCAAGATGATACCAGAAATACAGACTTTTTCAACCCCCTAAAATATTAAAACCAAAAATAACAACTATTTGATTTTGCATCAAAAAATTTAAATGTTTTACTAAAAATATTGATTTCAGTGAGTGGGCAGTGCCTGCTGAGAAGAAATTAAGCAGTGAAGGATTTGAGTTTTTGTCATAATCAACTTTAATGATGTTATCCTCACTTTAAAGCACTTTTTCTTTCAACTGTGGAACCCGTTTTAGTGAATGTAAGATACATTTCCATCTCATCATCCCAGGGACATTCATCTTTGTAACCACAGCACAGCAGGAGGAAGTGGGTGGACTTGCCAGGAGTGGGCAGCAAGGGTGGGACAAGGTGCTTGGAGCACTCTGGTGTCCTTCTGCTGGGCACGGAAATGCATCCACTGTCCCAAGGTGTTCACCCAAAGTGAACCTGGGCCCATGGTCAGTTTTGGGTCCTTATTCAGTGCCTGAGAGGTTGCCATGGGGGCAGGGGAGGGAAATTGAAAAACAGTTGGTTATATTCTCTCAGTGTGAAAACAGATTTTAAAGAAATTTCCAAGCAGAAGCTCACTGTCTGAAACATATGGATGTTTTTCAAGCAGAGTAATTTATTAACCTCTATTCAAGTACGCAGAAGGCTACTGAGATGCTGTTTTCAAGCTTGATACAAAATGAGGGAAAAGCATATTTCTGAAAGAAAAATTACTCCTTTGGAGTCTCTGGTCCCCGTTGCACTTTTTTGCCCTCCCAAGCTGAGTGGTTCAGGTATCACCAAGGCAGAAATGATGAGAAGGAAAGCGGTTTAAGTAGCGAGCCAAAATTTGTCCCTATGAAACCGGGAGAATGTTCCTGAGCTGCAGCCCGTCACATCACACTGGTCAAAAGCTCTTGGCTGACTTGTGGCCAGGGACATGTCATTACACCTCTCTTGTGTTTGGTCTCCACTCCCTGCTCTGTCTCCCTGATATTTTGGATGAGCATTCGTGCTTCAGCTGTTTTACTGGGGGATGCTGCTGTGCAGCGCAGGTTGTTGGCCAAAAGGGTATCAAACCGAACAGATATTCATTCATCTTCTAACAGGGCTTAGCCAATGAGCATGGCTCCCATTTGCACCACCTTCCCTCTCTCTTGCTTTCTGTTTTCTAGTCACCTCCTTGAAAATACAGGTTTATTTTCTGGCAGTGTTTGAAAACCTGTAGTGTTATGAATGGTAATGGGCAGTGGCTTAAAGCACAGAAAGTTCAAAAGCGGAGTTCATCAGCATGGTAGAATAAAGCCCAGGTCTCTGAACACACAACCAACCCTGCCAAATAACCTTTCAAAAATTGGCTGATTTAAAAACTATCTTGGGCCAGGATTTGCTCTGGTCCATCAGACATTTATTACTTCTGCTGTGGCATTGCATGGTGTCCTTATCTTTATCAGGAAAATGGCTCAGATGATTGGGAGCTGCTTGAAATGACTGGTGAACCTCTTATTTACTCCTAGAATAACCATAAACATTGCATGAATGCAGTGACATGCCCTGTGCCTGCTGCTGGTTATTGCCTGGAGCCTGGAGCCAGACAGTTGGCTGTGCACTTGAGAGGCCCCTCCCTGAGATCACACTGGGACTGGTCTTGCAGAGAAAGTTGCTGGCGTGCAGCAGTGACTGCATCTTCTCTGTTAATCTGGGAGCTCCAGAACCTAAGTAATTAGCAGCACTCAGTCTGAAATTGGACAAGATGCAAAGTCCTAACCAGATAAGACCAGAAATTTATTATTTAGAACTCTTTTATTATAAGAGATGGCATTAAATCGTTATTCAGAATGTTTCCTTATGAGAGGGGAGGGCAGTGTGGAAGCTCTGGACAGGTCCTGGTGTGCCATGTCCGTGTCCAGTGCTGCCCAGGCCAAAGGGCTGCAGGTGACACATGAACCGCCTCTCACCCAGGTGGACATTTGTCCAAAAGTTATCCCTAGACCAGATCAAGGTGACAATTTTCACTGCTGTCTGTCCCACCTACTACCCTAGTGATGCAAAATGGCCATGGTGGAGGACACAAGACTCCTGCCCATATAGAACTGTCCCATACCACTGCTCATGGCTTTTAAGTACCATCAGATAAGCTAGTTCAGGGGTGCCTGCCTGAAACAGGATGTGTGATCTGCCTTCCCTGGCACCCTTGGTGTCCAATATACTTGTCTGTCAAAGACCAAATAAAAAAAAAGTTTCCTTGTTTGCAGTGGACCGTGTCAGCATGAATTAAATTGCTGCCTCATTTCTCAGCACTGTGTTTGTTCACACCCTTTCTCCCTCACCTTTTTGTGTGGTAAAATACCAAAATTATGGGTTCGAGGCAGATGTGGTGCTGAGGTGAGTAACAGCAACAGGCCAAGAGGCAGCTGGATGCTGTGCTGCAAATGCTCATGATGACCTCCTTTCCGTGGGGATTTAGAGTGACCCAACTCCTTTCCAGTGCTCCCAGTGGCCCAATAGCAGAACCGAACAAATACTCCAGGCCAGATATGCAGGACTGCATAGGGCACTGTTCACATACTTATTTTAGTGGGAATTAAATGAATTTATAGCTTTCAACCTTGTTTGTGCTCTCCCATTAGGGTGATGTAACTGGGAACACTGGCTTTGCTAAGTTCTGCAAGTGATCTTCAGGATTCAGCCTTTAAATCTCATTGCGTCAATCAAGCACACAAATATGAAATTATGTTCTCTCATTCTCTGGCCAGTTGTGTGGAAATGAGACCCTCATACCTGGATTTGCACAGTGTTGGGAGGCATCACATCTCAATAGTTATTGCAGGAGCTTGTCACCTCCGCAATGTGGATGAAGAGATGCTGCGTGATGCACCTCTGCTGCCTGCTGCTCAGCACCATGCCGGGGAGGGAGGGAGAAACCTTACATGATATTTCCATCACTAAAATTTTCCTTCCTGGTGCCAAACAAAAAAGCAGTAAGTTGTTCAAGCAGCCTTCTTTTGGCTCTCCAACAGCATAAAATGCCACGTGTCTCCAAAGAACCATCCAGCTGCAAGCAAAGTGCAGTTGCCCAGGCACTAAAGAGTGTGTCTCCAAGGTCATGGGGGCTATTTTCTGCCCTTTGGTGTGTAGAAATGTGCAGGAGGTGAATCTGGAGGGTGAAAGATATGTTCTTGGTGGGTTGGAAGGATTTAGGATGAGACTTCCCCTCCGTGTGAAAGGGGAAATGTGTCAGATGATGCAGAAGCTGTTTCAAACAGATGAAGCTGGTGCAAACAGATAAATTTCCTCCCAAAGATGTGTTCAGGGGATGTGAATGGCAAGACAGAGGGGGAGTCACAAAACATGCTTGTAAGGAAACAAAACCTCAGGGTTTTGGGCATCAGCCTGAAAACTGAATACAGGGTGCTGAGGCTCTGCTTGAATGTAACTTTGCAGTCTGTTCCACAGCAATTTAAAGACAAAATCAAGCATTTGCTACTGAGGGTCTGATGCCAGAAAACCTTCTACTAGCTTTAAAAAAGAAGGAGTGGCTCCTTTCATCACCCTTTTCTCCACTGAAGTCTCCCCACTCTCTGTGGCTTTGTTCTTCCCTTCTCCTCATCCTCAGCTCTCCCCTCCTTGCTGTGCCATAGAGATGCCAACATTGTCACTGTGTGCTGGGGTATCCCTGACCCTGCTCTGGGCTTGAGTTTGAAAGTACAGTGCCTGACTCAATGAAACCAGGTCAGGAGGATTGGTGCTGAGACATTCACATTTACTGTGTGTGAATGAAACTGATAAGCAGAACTTTGGACAGTTTATTATGCCAAAAAATGTGAAATTATTATGAAAGCAATCATAAGGCACAAAGGAGCTGTGGCTAATGAGGAGGCACCCTGGCTGCTGAAGCAACTGAGCTGAGCATGTTCCTCATCATCACTCCACTGGCTTTAGCCAAACTTTTGTATTTCCAGGGATAGTTAGTCCCTATTCACCCATTCCCTCTTCTATCATCATTATCCTGAATCCAGTCATCTTTACTGTAAAAACTTCCCACTGAGAAATTGAACCAAGACTTTTTCTGATCTCTTTAATGTAAAATACCTAAAAATAGACCATGTGGGAGCAGTTTTCCACTTGAAGAACAAAATCGTGCAAAAAATGTTTTAATGCAGATTTGGATCCTAATTATTTTTTCTCACTAACAGACATAGTATTGCTACAGTGTGAACAAGTCCGTAACACTCAAGGTTCATCCACTCAAAACTTGGTGTTTTCCTTCCTCTCCTTAGGGCTTTACTGAGAGAACAGAGAATCTAACTACTGAATCTCATCCCAAAAGTCCCAGAGTCAACCCCACCATTAATTCTGCATCCTTTGTTACATCAGGAAATGCCAGCTGGTTCAGCTGGATGGCCCCAGGTTAGTACAATGAGTCAAAAGATCTAAACTGGCCAAAAGTCAAGTGTCCTTAGGTGAAAAAATGCAAGAGAAGTGCTATGGTTAAAACATGGTGTTTCAGAGCACTTGTTAGGTCAACATCATGTGATCAGCTTATTTTAGAGTTGGTTGAAGAGCACAGAAATGTTTTGACAGTGTTGTCAAAGGACTTACCCAGGCTGTTCTGTCTAAGCCGCTGTCACTCCCATCTTCTTTCCTAATGAATGTGCAGTGCATCCACTGTGCCAGCAAGGCCTCCTCAGCCATGAACAGACCCAAGACCAGTTTGAGTCGAAGGGAGTGAGCTGGATCTGGATGTGTTTGTGAGTGTGAGCCTATGTATGTCAATTCCCCCTACCTTCAAGTTGGTACAAGAGGAGATCTAATCCCTCTTAACACCTGCATTAGCTCACTAGTAGGGCAAACAGGGTGGACAACAGGGTATTCTTAAAATCCCACATGGCAAAGCATGCAAAAGCCGTTCCAGGACATATACAGAAAGATTTCTCTCTGTCTGCAGTTCTGCCTGTAAGTGTTGCAGAAATATCCAAAGTATCGGGCTGCCTGCTCTCTGGGGAAAACATGTGGTAACCATCGTGCTTCCTTTCTTCTGTGACTCCCAAGAAGCAGAGACTTGAGCTGGCAAGGGCTGTTGATGGACACATTGTGGTGGTGCAGACTGACATATTGTGCTAGCTCTTGTTGTCAAGTGCTTTTGTAGCCTCAGATCTTTATTTTTCATGCACAGATGTCCAAATGATGGCCCTGATGGAGAGGCTGGGGTCAGGGCTGGAGCATCAGCTCCCTTCAGTGAAGGCGTTAGCAGTCCTTCACTTCCACCACGTGCTTCATTCACCCCGTGGGTCTGGAGGCTGTTGCAAACAGGACTGTGTTGCTGGGAGCTGTGACTGCCCCAGCCTTGTGCAGCCCTGTGTTAGGATGGTAGGATGGGTCCTTCTGGGTGCTTTATCACAGCTGGTTGTTTTTAATCTGTTGATACATCCAAGTAGGCTAAAGAAGATGCTGTGCTTGTTGCCAGAAGGCCATCTTGAGAGCCATACAGGACTTCTGCCATGTCTACAGTGAGAGGACAGGAGGAAATGGCCTTAAGGTGAGACAGAGGAGGTTCAGATTAGATATTAGAAAAAAATTTTAGGGTGGTCAGGCACTGCAATAGGTTACTCAAGTAAGTAATGGAATCACCATCCCTGGAGGTGTTTAAGAGTTATCTGGATCTGGCGCTGGACGATGTGGTTTAGTGTTTTAGGGGTTACAGTGGTAGTGCTGGCTTCATGGTTGGATTGGATGATCTTGAACATTTCTTCCAGCTGTGATGATTTTATGATTCTATGATAGGCCCTGGAGAAAAGGAGGGTATGGAGGGAAGAGCTTGGGAAATGTCTCTGCCCTCTCAGCTTGGTGAAGACCTTGTCTAGAGAGACTTAAGCAGTTTTCTGCAAGGAATTGTGTCCTCTCCTCCAATGGGAAGTCCTGTGTGATGGACACAGCTACCCCTCCATTTGACGTGGTAATGTTTAGCTGCTGCTCCAGTGAAGCTGATGTAGAGGTCAAGACACATGTCAAGAGTTCCTCAATACCAGAGGTACCTGGAGTGCCAAGGCCCCCTTCCTGCTTTCCCTATGAATAAGTAAAAATCTGTGTTCTTTTGACCCCCGTACAGGATGTCTGAATTCAGTAAATAAACCATAGGCAGCCCCAGACAATTCAATTACAGACTTGGCTTTAAATCACAGATGTGTGCTTATAGTCAATGCCCTTTGTTGTTGTGACAATTTCAGACTTCTTCTCACCTTATTTTCCTCTCTGAACAGCTAAAATGAAAATATTGAGTGAGTTTTAAATAAGCTAAAGCTTGTCAGAAAGATCTGAGAGTGTGTACTGCTATTTCAGAGGCGAGCCAAAAGCTGTATGCATATAATAAATATTGTCAATGATTAGGCCCTGCTAAGCAAGGTAAATGGTGTCATCTGATTTGTAACAAAAATGTAGAAGAAATTGTGCTCTGCTCCTGAAATTCTCTGTATTGAGACAATAATAATTTACAGTGGTTGACATTAAGGCAGATGATACTGACTACACTTGATTAGCTTGCCACCAATGAGTATTTTAGGTTTCTCAAAGAGTCACTGGCAAAGGCATTGCCAAAGCAGGGTTAGTGTAAAAGTGAAAATGTGACAAAGTTCATTGAGAAGGTTCACTGGACTATTTACTATGGTTAAGGCACACAGAGAAGAATCGGACTAAAATCCAAAATCAATGTCTAAAGCTAAAAGCAACCTAAAATTATCTTCATGAAAACTGGGGGTGGAAAAAGGGTAACGATGGGAAAGGATAAGGATAATCCTTTGTGGATTCACAAGGCTTGGAGTGGACCCCTTGCCTAACTTAGTCCCAGACTTGACCCATGGCTTAGGCTGAAAGGTTCTAGCAGCACTTAAGCTTCACAACACTTGATCAGTAGTCTAATTTAAACAATTTAAAAACAGATTCTATGGAATTTGCTATAAGCGCTACAGTAACTCACTTACAGGCCTAACTTACTTATGAATCTAACTATACCTAAGAATCTAAGACAATGACATTCATAGTGAACTTGCTATGGCACATTCCCATTCACACACAGAGTCCTGAAGGAGTATGTACAAAGTATATACCTGTGAAATATTCTCCCTGAGTTCAGTGAAGTACTCACATCAAATGCCTTTGTATCTTTTTAATAACAAAGTGTTGAGCCTTGAGGAGTGGAGGTATCAGCCCAGGCTTAATTTTCAGCTTTTGGCAGTGGTCCTCCAAGTATAGCGAACCTGAGAGTTCACTAACTGTGAGAGGAATCCCACTCAGAGAGAGGTGCTGGTCACAGCCTCTGCAGTCCAGGAGAGCTCAAAGAGGCTCACTCTAGGGCCGCTGTTTATAGGGTCATAAGAGGAATTGGCTTTAGTCATAGTAATTTTCCAAAGTGGCCACAATTTGGGTCACTAACTTTTCTTTGAAAGTTTGATAACAAAAATGTTGTTCCGCTTGGGCTGTTATTCAGGCAACAAAAATAAGTTTCTAAGGCTGTTTATTGAAAAGAAGGAGCTCATTAGAGAGCACTTGCTCCTGGGAGCAGACAGTGTTTCTGATAAGCTCAAGAGGAATTCAGCCCAGGTGCTGTTCATCAAGGCCAAAGCCTAGCAAGCCTTTCTGAGATCATAGTGTAGCCCAAGGAGTGGGAGGGGGGATGCACCATCACACAGCTTAAGATGGCACTGAAACAGGATCTGGTGCTGATCAACCTTTTTAAAGCTTCACAACCTTTGCATGTTTGGTCAGTGGTGGATGAGTCTGTAGATTATTAATAACTAAGCAGAGAAATGTCTGATTGCAATTTTGAAATGGTACATTGTAGCCAAGTACATAATTATGTACAGTTTATAGGACAAGAAAGTTTCAAATTGGGGTAAAAGAGGTAGTCTCCTATTGTTAGTCAAGGGTTCAAAGGTCTTTAACAACTGGCTGAGGATGGAAGAAGGGTCAGGAGCAACATGAGTGGCAAGGATTCTCAGGTGTTCAATGAAATCAGTGGATCCATTTAATGAATTTGTTCCATTTTCCATAATGAAATGTGATTGCATCCATGTATATTAACAACCACGAGGACTCACAAGGCAACCAACATGAACCCAGAGCTCCCCACCACTCATGGGGCTGGCCTGTGTGACAGTCAGCGTGCCATTGTTTGGTCAGCAGCAGCTCAGACAGGCAGGGCTGCAGGTCAAAGGCTGGGAGTAATTGAGAGCATTTATGAGATTTTTGTGGTTTGTTTGCACAGTCACAAGAGCTTTGTTTTCACACCTCAGTGGTTGTAGGTAGCTCTGACCACTGCAGTCAGCAAATAAATAGCTGCACTGCATAATTCTTTGATTTGGATATGAGCAAAAATAAATTAATATGAAAGCTTTTTGAAGGAATATTTGGCTATGCCAAGCCATACAGACAGGTCCTCCTGACATAATGGGCCACAATAGGAAATTCAAATAGTTCACCTCACTGCCAAAGCCTCCCCTTGTGCTCCTGACCCTGTCCTCTGTGTGTTTGCTTTCTTCAGGCTTCCCCTGCAGCTGTGAAGCAAACTGCTACAAACAGGAGTTAAAACTAGTTTCAAGACTGTCACTGCTCCTCAGTTCCCTGCAACTTGTTTTCCATCTGTTCCTCTCCATATCCTTCCTTCTCCTGCAGGTGTGGGAGGGGGTTTCTTTGCTTCTCCTGAAGGGGCTGTTTCCTTGCCAGCTGGCATCTGTAGGCAGCCTCCTCCAGCCTCTGGCTCTGGTCAGTGCTAGTATTTGAGGAAGGCCTTACAGTCCCTAAGGGGTGATTATAAAACAGTTCCCCCAAGGTTCAGTTTCTGCCTCACCTCCAGTCCAAGGTACATCACAGACTTAAGTATCCCTCACTCATTTTATGTGAAATGTAATGTAGCCATGATAGCCATGTTACTTATTGCTCATCCTTTCTCTGATCCCCCAGAAGTGTCTGGCCTGAATTTTATTTAGAGACAATTAGTTCAATGTCTTAATTATAAACTATGAACTGGGAAAAAAAAATCTCCTAGTGCTCTAAATCCTTTTTGGTTTTTTGTTGGATGTTCTTATTGTACAGCTAAAAACAAATGGGAATGCCAAGTGTCTCTGCTTTGTATTTCTTGTTCTGCATTCCACATCGGGCTGGCTCTGCTCTCATCCTCAAACACTTGCTTTCTTTTTGGAAAACTGTTCCTGCTCCTTCTATTTAGCCATACTTGGACCCAGACCAGATTCTATTGTGGGAGCATTCGTGGCTGCCTGAGCAATCCCATTCATAACCTACCACTAAGCTCAAATGGTCCCTTCCTCTTCCTTCATCCCATTGCTTTCATATTTTTCTTGCCCTTCTGACAGTTGCTATACACCTTGCTTTACATCTAGTCACCCGCAGAGTCAGTCACTGTGCAGGTTGTCTCCTCTTTCAGGTCACTGCATGCTCAAAGTAAACACTTTAAAAATTAAGTATAAGGAAGTGGGGGCAGGTAGTGCACTTCTGCCTCCTTATGTACTTGCCTTAAATATTGCTGCTAAAAATAAGTGGAGAAAAATGTGAAAAGTGTAGTTTTAAAACTGATAGTGTGCCCCGAGAGAGGGGTGTCGTTCTTCTTCAGCTTTACTGGTCTTCCGACCTAATTCACCCACCCCCAGAAAAGCTGTCTGCACTTACTCCTTTAATTAAGAAGAATGCTGCCAGGAGTCTCGATTCCTGCTGAGACCATCCCACTCAGCTGTCAAACCCCATGGGAGTTGCCATGTGCCCTGCAGCCCCCAGCCCCTTTCCCAGGGGCTAAGTGCTGCCACTGATGGATTCCTGATGCTCTGGTGCCTGTAGCCATAAGCAGTGCTTGATTTATGGAACCTGCTGAGAGCACAGTCCTGGTGGCATGAAAACAGGCTTGGGTGCATCTCGACAGCCCAGGGTTTGCAGTGCTGAGGGATCTGCCTGCTGTTCTAGCTCAGCCACTGATCCTATTGTATGATAGAGGAAGTCCTGGATTTTTGATGAATTACAGATATAGTTAGAATGCCTTTCAGTAGAGGAGCAGTCCCTCATGTACACCTAGAAGAACTGTAGCTTGGTCTTACTTGACTGTGGTGCAACTGGAATGTAATGAACTATAATAAAAATACGAAGTTGCTTGTCAAGCAAAAAAACCAGCTGTTTGGTATTAATGTTTCAAGAAGTAATTTTGTGCCCAGTGTATACTGACAAAGTATTTTTGTTTGTGCTAACACTGTGTAATAAAATTCTTGGAGAATGAATAAATAGCGAAGGGGTTTTTGTGGTTGTTGTTGTTGTTGGGTGGTTGTAACTGAGCACAACAGTGCATCTCCTGTGCTTTTGAGAAGGTCGAGTGGAGCTGTGACTGATGCTACGCAATGGTAAATGATAAAATCTCTCCAGTAGCTGGAGAAATTGAAACCAGCTGTTGGAACTTGTACCCACAGAGACCCTGAGTTTGTAAGGGGAAAAGACAGAAAAAGCAGTTCAATGCAACAATCAGAAACAAGGCATCAGCCCTCTCCTCTGGACTCACTTTGCACGAGTGCTGTCAGTTACAGCTTGAGATTTCTCAGCCAAGGTGCTTCCTGCGGAGGGAGGCGGGAGGACCGTGGCTGGTCAGGGACATGGATGTAATTCTCAGTAACAAATGAGCTGTGGCACTGCTTGGGTTGAGAGAAGAGTTTTAGCAGTGGTGATGGTGGATTATTTGTGTATTTAAATTCTGTTGCAAGTTAAACGGGCATGGAAACCTCTCCAGATATTCATGTTTCCACGCTAGGTGTAGTAGTTATGTAGCAAACGTATTAACTTCAGGTTTGCACCAAACATTCAAAAACAAATTAGAAATGGGGAAATACAAACACATTTTCTCATTAGGGGATATAAGTATGTGCTGACTGTAGTACAAATATAATTTTTATTCCATTTGTGTAACCTTTGGTATTTTAATGAAGTCCTGTTCCTGTGTACAGCGTATGGTTCACTGTCAGATAATTTAACACTAAGAAAATCTGTCTTGAATAAATTAGAATATATTTGCAAATTAATTGGTTAATTAGATTTTAGACATCTCTTGAGGACAGGAGAGAAACAGATGTGTGCAAAAGCCACACAGATAGTTTGGGGATGAGTGTTTCTTGTAGGGTTTTATCACTCCGTTTTGTGAAAAACAGCCTTTCACAAGTGCCAAAGATTAAAAAAACTCTCGGCTTTAAATGCAGAACATTAAACTCCAATTTCCATGGTGTTGCTGGAACACGTTTTTTCTGGGGCACAGGCAGAGCCATTTGGACCTGTTTGCTGAATGACTGCACACAGACTATGCAAGGTACCTCTTGAGCTCCTTTTTTTTCTAAGAGTATCTGTGAAGCTGCCTGGAAATCCTCTGAACTAAACACCGGCAGATCAGCAGAGAGATGCCAGCTGGCATCATGGTGAAGTCAGGCAACTTAAAAGAAGAAGCAGGTCTAAGATGGAGCCCAGGATTTAGAAGAACAGTCACTGAAGACGGAAAACTGACAGGGCAGGTTTTTTTCTCAGCTACATCAGTGTAAATCCAGAGCAACTCCACTGAGATTCACACCAGAGTAACTGAGAGCAGAATCTGACCAACATCATCCACCTGACCTCAGGAGAGGGCTCGGATGGAGAACATTTCACTTATGTTCCTCTTAAAAGCCTTTTGCACCTGATTTTTAGAGAGGCACGAATTCATTTTTTCTCTCTTTGGGTACAGACATAGGACAATCATACAGTAACCACCGATTTAGTTTTACTGATAGGCGAAAGCAGAGATTCTGCTTACAAAAATCTGCACTGTGTATTCATTATTGACTTAGACCCCTTCAAAAACAAATTCTGAGTAAATCTTCCTTGGAAACTGAGAGAATGCAAATTTTAAGGGCTTGAGTTGGTCCAGAAGCTGAGTAGGAGAGGATTTTCAGCTTAAAAGTGGTTCAGCAGCTCCCTGCAATCCAGGCTAATCCTAAGAGCAGCAGAGGTGGGTAGCTGGTGCTACTTGCATCCACTTTTCAGCTCTGCTGAAACAGTACTGCAGTCTAAGCCTAAACCAGAGGACATTGATCAGTCCCTCTTGGAAGACAGCTGGTGATCACATTGCTTTGTTTTTGCAGTTTTATCTCCAGGATCCCATTTTGGGTGTGTTCAGAACCATTTGGCAAAATCCTCATCGTTAAAAGCAATATTTGCAGTGTACAGTAAGACAAACAAGAGGCCATTTGCGTGCGTCATTGATCATTTTACAAACAGTCCTCGGGCTACGCACAGAGCTCGCCTGATGCTGGCTGTCCGGGGTCACAGTACAGACGTCAGAGGCAGAAGCACTTTTCCTGCTGCCTCTCTTAGGCACCAAGACCCTGATGCTGCTGGGAAGAACCTTCAAGTCATGTTCTTTCTTTGACCTTGGTGTGTTTTTCTAAGCAGCGGACAGAGCAAAGTAAAAGCCTTGTTGCTGTCGATGTGTGAAAACTACAGCCAGATTTTTCCAGAGGCCGAAGCTCCAAGGCTGAGGTTGCAGGGGATGCCCACAGCTGCACTGTGGCTCTGCACAGGAGGCCCTTCCTTTGGGCACAGGCAGTGCGTGTCCTTGGCCTGGGACTGCTGTCAGCAGCCACATGCCTTCAGGAAGAGAGCACAGCTTTTAACAGCACTGTTGCAGACTGGGATGTGCAAAACCCTGGCCGTGGTGACCTCAGTGCACTAATTTATGAGAGCATCTGGGCTGGCCCCTGAGGGCGGCATGGCTGGAGTGTGCAGGCAAGAGCCTCGTGTGGCTGGATTGTGCCAGCAGGCTGCTGTCCCATCCTTTGGAGACCCGGCTGCTGCTGGGTCCCCGGCAGCCTGCGGGGATGTCCCTGCTGGGCACTTGGTCTTTCAGTCCTGGCTAACCCCAGAGCCCAGCTCTCCCTGCGCAGGCTGGGAGCTCCTGTTCCCATGCAGCATCTGGCTGTCTCCTGAGCCTGCTCCCTTCTGGCCTCGGCACTTCTTTCCTCTCCTGTGCAACAGGGCTTGGCAAGACAGGTACCCACTTGTAGTGGGATCTGGTTTGTATTACTGGGAAAGCAGCACTACACTACCATCCATGCCTGGATGCTGTGGAACAGGGTGTCTTCCAGCCCAGCCAGAGCTGCTCTTCCTTCCAGGTGCAGATTAGTTTTGTTCCTGCAAATAAGTAAGAGTGTAGATGCATTAAGACCTGAGGCTGGGAGACTGCTGGTTTGCAGCTGTGATGAGTATAAACAGCTACAGAGGATGTTCATGGACATTTCCCTGCAGCATTCATTTGAATGCACAGCGTGCTGGTTCCGTGGGCAAAATGAATTTGCACATTTGTCAGGAGTCTGGGGGTTGAGGAGAGACCCAAAAATTACCAGCTACGATACAATTCACAGAATAATGGGTTAACATCATCTGCCATAACTTCTCTATGGGGCTTTTGTCAAATCTCTGATTCAAGCAGTGTTTTCTGAGGCTTTTGACATTTGTGGCAGCACTGGGACAGACAGTAAGGTCGTGTGTCACTTTAAAGACTTAATTTTTTCCAGATTCCTCACAAAACTGGAGCTAAAAGCTCACTCATGAATTTCTTGGGGAATCTGCTGAGGCAGCAATTATGTTATCCTTCAAAACTCTATGGAAAAGGTCACCACAGAACCATGCTGAACCTGTCAGGCTGAAGGAAAAAGGGCTTAGAGGCTGACTGTGCTTACTGAGAGCTGGGAGACACGTGTGGAAACCACAGCCAGCTCAAGATGCCATGGTGTGGGCAAGGCACAAACCACACATCTCCTTGCCTGGTCGTGTTTCTGCCAGAGATGTATTTATCCAGCAGAGAAAGAAGGCCCAAAGCAAAGGAAGATATAAACCAAAAGAAACCTGTATTTGAGAGGTGTGACTGCAGTGCTCACACCTTCCTCCTCTCTGAACACAAACTAACCTGGGGGATGATGAAACAAGCAAGGAGCTGCCTTCAAATTTATTTCTCATTCTTTCTCCATTTCTGCAAATCCCCCACAGCAGAATATTAATTTGTGATGAGAAACTAGTTTTAAACACGACATCTCAGTGCAAAGATAATAAACACTGATGTGTTTATTTTCTTGTGTGGAAGGTTTTGTGGAAGAACTGGCTGCATTACTAGACAGAGATCATAAACCTTTGAAAGGCGGAGGGAGGAGAAAAGAAAATATTCCGCATAGGGAAAATGTGATTGTGTTAATGACTTTGTTAATCCCTAGGCTTCCAGTTTTATCCATTCATGCTTCCAGTATCTGCAGATGAACTCAGGAGAGCTTCAGTAATCCATTAAAACAAGATCATTTTAAAATTTCCATCTAGGCATAGTAATTTATTGGTTTGGGTTTTTTTCCCTTTCTCTGAGAATTTATGGATGCCTCTCTTAAGCTTGCCAAAGTTACGATCAGCCTTGATACTTTGTTTGGGATGATCATCCTTGTGGAAAAGTCTTCTGGAGAGTTTTATAGGAATGAAACCAGTTGAGATCTGTGGAAATATAATATTGATCTCAGTACAAAAAAAGGGACACATTTCTATTTGTCTATCCATGAGATAAATAATTCTTGAGTAAGTTGATTGTGTTGGTCTGAAGTAGAAAAATCCTGAAGCTTATTTGTTATCAAGTGTAAGCTGTTGTTATTTAGTCTTACAGAATTTGTTGTACTTCCAGTAAAGTGATCTAAGTAGTGCCTGGGCTGCTTATCAGAAGATACCCCCAGGCATTTCAGTACTAATGTAATTGGATGAAATTTGCATGGTGGAATATTGGAGGTAGAGGTTTTTTGCTCAGGACTGTGGAAAAGCACCAGATTCTAGTAGCTTTTACAGAAAATGGAAGGCCAGATGGATCAGGAGATTACTGTGTCTGATCTCCTGCACAGCCCATTCTGTGTCACCCGCTGTACCCCGAGCTGTGCCCCGCAAAGCGGGATGAGTTACAGTGTGTCCTCTGGCTAAGCACTTCCTTCCGATTTCAGGGGATCACTTAATGGAGGAGACACCATCTCTCCTGGCAGTTTGGTTAGTGCTTAAAATACCTTCAGTGCCAGGCATTACTACAGATTTCTATTGATGTTTGTTTCGCTTTTAACTTCCACCTCTTGATTCTTGTTGTGCCCTTTTCCAATAGGTTGAAGAACTCTTGCTTCCTTTTATTTTTCTCCCTGTAGAGCCACTTACATGCTGTAATCAAGCCACTTCTTCCTCCTCTCACTGATAAGCTGAACAAGCTGAGGTCTTTCAGTCTTTCTCAGAAGCGTGTTCGCTACAGTCCCGTAAATAACTTATCTGTCCCTTTTCTCTGTCTTCAATTATCTGCCATCTTTATAAAATCTGTGGATATTAGCACAGTGTATTTTCTGGTATCTGCCTCACTGATTCTAGGTACAAACAGACAATTTCTTCTCCGTGTGTACACAGTTAATGAAAGTATTCATTTGCTCTTCTGTAACAGCCTTGAGCTGCTTGTCCACAATGACCCTCTAATCCTATACAGAATTGATCCCTTCTAAGGTAAAAAGTTTTGTTTCAGATGCCAAGCATTATATTTTGCTTAAATGCATTTTGTAGTCTCTTAAACAGTATGTAAAAGATGTCTCTGCTACCTGAGGATGCTCCAGAACCCTGCTCCAGGTCTGCACCTTTTTAGCCTCCAGTGTTGGCAAAAATTGCTGACACATCCAACACGTGATTTGAGGCACTGCTGTAGGAAAATGCCCATCTGGAGTCTGAGAGGGGCAGCTGGGGGAGAACAGCTGCTCGGAAGTTTGTAGGGAGAGGTCGAGGTCTTGTTTATACCCCCTGGGGACACAACACAAAAAACCCAGACTCAGCTGGGAACTGTGCAGCCTGTTCTCCCACTAGCACAGGGTGCTGCAATTATGGTTTTTAAGAGGTAGGAAGTTGAAGTTTCTCTGATAGAGAAGCCTCTTTTACAAATGTCTTCACCTGCTCTGTGCCTATCACTGGAATTTCAAAAATAATATTAAATATTTTAAAACTAATACCAACATTAACACACCTGTATAAAAAAGCAGTCCCATTGCATGTTGCACTGCGTCATTGCAAGGCCTCTCTTACAGTCAACACTTTTCCCCTCCATCTGGTGGCCGTTAGCATTTGGCTGAAGAGCTGTTGTTCCTCTGACTAATCTCATCACTGCTGGCATCCTCTTGTAAACCCTTTTGTCTGGACAGTCATGTTTTCCTTGGCAATATGCAAAGCGCACCAGATCATAGGTCTCTCTGAGCACTTGCATGCTGATGCCTTTCCCTTTCCAGTTGTCCTTGCACCTTCACTGCAGGGGGAGATACTAAAAGGCAGGGTGGGGAGCAGGGAGAGAGCAAAGGGCTTTTTTTGTCAGGCAGTGTCATTCTGGCCCTGCATGCTTCCCAGTGGGGCTGGAGGAGGTGTCTGGCAGTGTTCCAGGGCAGGGGCTGGTAGAGCTGCTCCCTGGTGTAAGTGTGGTGTAGCTGTCCTTCAGCTACTGGCCACAGAGCAGAGTTGCAATTACACTTAGGAGTTCCCTGCTCTCCTATGGCTCATGTGGAGCATTTCAGTGTTTGGCAGATCACAGGAGAAGGTGCCAACATAAGCCTAACCTCATCTGTGCTTCTCATTGGGGTTCTGGCTACAAAACCTACCAGCTTTAGATTTCCTTGCTGAGGTTTAAAACTTCTCATGGTTAAAGCTTTATTTGGAGTGGAGACACCTCTCTGCAAAAGAGGGAGTCCTTTTAAGTCTGCACAAACTAGTAATTCTGAGGCAACTGAATTTGTTGGTTTCTTTAAAGAAACATAATTATTTTAAAATGACAAACTGTTCCTTTTGTTGATAAATGTTTTATATCTTTGCTGCTGTGCCTGAATAGTTTGTGTAAATAATTTATTAGCTTGCAAACAGACGTAGCACATTCAGGCAAACACTGCCCAGCGGGGCAGGAATGCTAAAAAGGTGAAACATGATTCTGATCGGTGCTGAGCACTGGGACCAGGAGTGGGCGTCAGTAGGGACAGAGAACCAGCTGCAGCTCATAGGCTTGGGCCCAACATAGCTCAGATGCCTGACACTGCAGTGGGGCACTGCAGGTACAGATGTGAGCAGCCAGGCAATCACCATCAGCAGGTATGTCTATGGGACTCGTAGGAGCACGATGGGAGTGGTGCTCAGAGCTGTGAAATGGTCTGGTTTAGGTAGTGTTTGACATCTAACATTTTCAGACTGGTTTTCTTGCTTTGCATGCTTGAGAAGAGCTCTCCTTCACTTTTCTGTGGTTGGTTATTCCTCTAACTTTGTTCTCAAAATGAGCCTTGAATTTTGAAAAAGTTACTTTGCAGAAATCATATGTGAAGTTCTTTTATGTGTCAGGGCAGGGTCAGGCAGGAGAAAGTAGCTAAGCACATGCATCAGTGGTTCCCAGATGAAAGTCCTTTGTAAATAGTGTGGAAGTGTGTGCATGTAAGTATGCATGGATGCAAACATGCTTCTGGGGTTTTTTAGACAGCAATTTTGCCTAAAAGTCGTATATGTCACAATGGGGAATTATAGACCCATAGCAAGGTTTGGGTTGGATCTTAAAATATCTAGTCAAATCCCCTGCTGTGGTAGATCATCTTTCAATATATCAGATTGCTCAAAACTCCAATCAATCTGACCTTGAACTCTTCCAGTGACAGGACATCCTGAACTTCCCTGGGCAATCTATTCCAGTGTCTCAGCACCCTCAAAGTAAAAAATTTCTTCCTTATATCCAACTAAACTTAGCTTCTTTCAGTTTGAAACGATTATCCCCTTGCACCTTTGAAAGTGGGTAAAATTCTCTCTAGCCTTTTTATATTACTGAATGTAATACAGACCCCCTGCTCTGATTCAACATCAACTGAAGATCACTGGAGTTGCCTCAACAGAACTGTGAAAGGTAAAAAGCACCTACTAAAAGCCATTTGCAATTCTAAACCGATGCTCAATGGCATACAGCTAACTCTGGCTGAGGAGGAGAGGGGAGTGGCTCCATAGGGCACTTGTTGATGCAGAAATGAAGAGGACCTGTGCACTACTTATAGATGCCTTTTTTTTTTGCGGAGAAAAACAAATAAGAGAGAACTTGGATTTTACTGTAGTCAGCAGAAGGGAGCAAGCACAGAGAAGGAGCAGACGTGCAGAGTGACACATTCCATTTTACCTGGCCACTCACTGAAGCACAGTCCTGGTTCTCACGCTGCAGGTGGAGAGGCCTTGGTTTAGCTTTATGTTAGCAAAACTGTGAATGGGTATAGGAGGCATCACCAAAAAACATTTATCAGTGCATTTTTCCCACTATATCCTCTCTTCTCTCTCTTAGAAAATAAAAATTATTTTAATACTCACTGTTGAATGCAGTAGGGGAAAAAATTGCGCTTTCCTGCCCTTCCAGAGTTCACACTCCTGCTCTGCTTTATTGAAGAAGTTAGTCTTCATTAAGTCCAGAAGATGAGCACCTGCTGTCAGCCACTGGAAACTACCCTGGACTGTTAACAGTGCTGGAGTGTTAGCAGTTCACCCTAAAATTCAGAGCTACAAAACCAAAACACTTAGAATTAGGGTTGTTCTCTGCTGCCCACTTGGTGTCCTAATCCTATTTCTGAGGTAGCTTTGTCTCATTTATGGAAAGGAGAAAGAAAATACTTGGAGGTCCTGAGATGAAGGCAAGCAGAATTCATAATCAGCCAAAATACTGAAGTATCTAGATGTGTTGTGGTGTACTGCTCCTGGGGACTAAGCTGCAGCTGACTCTGTGTGAGTAAAAAATCAGTTCTCTGTTTTATTCAAAGTTGTTCCTTGGATTTGATGAACTAATTTCTCCTCCAAGCATGGTCACATTTTAGGTCAGCATACCTAACAACATGGGGCTCTGCCAGCAGTTCCTGTGTAAAGTTCCTCTTTGTTTTTTTGGAAACAAATCCAGTCATTCATAGAAATGAACTCCTGCATAATTAGAGCCAGCATTGCACATCATCTTTGCTTTCCATTTTTAGATGTTGCGTCTGGAGGACTATAACTTTTAAAGATGCCAACAAGCCACTTAGGAGCTTGATAGCCATAATGGGAAAATCTGTTGAGCTGAATAGAAAATGATAAGCTTCATAAGAACTATTCTAAATCGTTTGGTAAAGAGCTCAGCCAGACATTCAAAGCAAGAATAGAAACTATAACCCCTTCTAATTTGATCTCTAGGGGCTTGTCCTTTCTCCACTGTCCTGGTGAAGGCCCAGTCCTACAGGCAGTTTAATGGAGAGGATGGTGTTCTTTGCAGTGGAGTCCTCTGGTCTCTGGTGGGTCCAGTTATTGGACTGTTGCATAAATGGGTGCAGAACACAGATTTTATCCATATTTTACCCTCTGGGGCTTGTAATCAACCTTTTTTTCTTTCTAGGTTAGTTAAAACATTAAGTAAGTGCAGATAGTGAAGTGTGAAGCTCTGGAAAACTGATCCTCTTTAGTATTTTTTAACCTCAAGTTTTTAATAAAGAACTATTTAAAATAATTAAGAAAGATTTGGAGGCCTTCTATTTTTTTGACAGGTAGGTAGCTGTTGTCAGCTTCAGAGCCAACAGGTGTGTTGACAGGTGAAAGATCCCACAATAAGTCTTTTATATCTCTGCATGCTGAGGCTTTCAGGTATGTCCTGTAATCTCAAAATTGGAGTGGGTAGCAGATGAACTAAAATTTGTTTCTTTGTTCAGAAAATGCAGTATGGATTTTTCTTTGTTTGGATCTTTAATCCAAACTGATGCTTTAATAACTGAAATTCCAGTAGTCTTTTGGTTTTTTGGTTTGTTGGTTTTTGGGGGGCTTTTTGGTTTTTTTTGTTTGTTTTTTTTTTTTTAAGTTAGACAATAAATCAATAAGAAAATTGTCTTTGCAGTGGGAAATTATGCCAAAGTTGTTCACTGCTGGACTGTCACAGAATGCGAGTTTGGTTAATGGGAGTGGATGGAGCTGTTTAGGACAAGTGTTTGACACTGCTTCACTGCTAGGAAAAGGCTAAAATCCAAACAAAGTCATTCTGTGCAGGACAGAATAGAATAGCCCCAATTTTAAAAATAAGTATCATAGAATTACAGATTGATTTGGGTTGGGAAGGGTATTTAAAGATCATCTAGTCCAGCCTCTCTGCCATGGGCAGGGATACCTTCCACTAGACCAAGTTGCTTGGAGTCCCATCCAACCTGGCCTTGAACACTTCTAGGGATGGGACATATACTGCCTCTCTGGACAATCTGTTCTAGTGCCTCATCACCCTCACAATGGAAAAATTCTTCCTTATGTCCAATGTAAATCCAGTCACTTAATTTAAAAGCATTACTCTTGTCACTACAGGATGTGGTAAAAAGTCTTTTTTCCATCTTTCATATAAGCCCCCTTTATATATTGAAAAGACCCGGTAAGGACTCACTGGAGCCTTCTCCAGGCTGAACAGCTCAGACTCACAGTTTTTCAGTCATAGGAGAGGTGCTCCAGCCCTCTGATCGTCTCCATGGCCTGCTCTGGACCTGCTCCAACATGTTGATGTCCTTCATGTGTTGGGGAGCCCAGAGCTGGACACAGTGCTCCAGGTGGGGCCTCACCAGAGCAGAGTAGAGCGGGAGAACCATCTCTATAACCTGCTGGTCACACTTCTTTTGATGCAGCCCAGGCCATTAGCTCCCTGTTGAAACACCAAAGCAGACTGTCAAGAGTTAGATGCTACTTTCAATTTACTCCTGCATTTTTCTATGCAGAATACTGAGGAACAAGGCTGAGTAGATGAAGCCCAAGTGCATGGCAGTTTCATCAGTGACATGGAGGTTCTGCTTTGTTCTCCTGCCAGCAAGCTGGGGTTCTTTATATTAAAATATTCTAAAAGGAGTTCATGATCTCCACAAAATGGCAAGGTAGAGGTACCATAATGATGCAAAGTGCTGATGTAATTTATTGTTAGACGAATTCTGTTAGAAAGAGGCTGTCTGAGCCACTGGATCATCTTAACAGCTTGGTCTTATCTTTACCTTGTAAGGGTCCAGCACCTTGGTGGTAAGTGCGTGCCAGCTGGGCACATTTCAGACAAAGAGGATTCGTATTATTTTGTCACTTCAGAGGTCATGGCAGGGGAGGTGGGGCCAGGTAAAATCTTACCATGTGGCTGTGTGTGTGCATGTTCCTGGGTGTGCATCTGTGCATCCAAGCATCAGGATCTTCACTGCTTTCCCACCGACCTGGAGGGTATTGAACTTACAGTGTGTGGGGCTGCATCTACATTCTCCACAAGATACAGGCAAGCACTGTGTTTGCTGCTCCATGGGGTTTTTTTTTTGTTCAGGCAGTCTCTGACTTTCCTTGCTGCCAGCACCATGAGGTGCAGCTGTGAAACAGGCGTTCTTAGAGGACTTCAAAGCCCAGGAGCCTCTGTTTGCTTTTAGAAGGAGCACTGCACGGTGCCGTTAGCAGGTTGCTGGTAACTGGGGCGTAACGCTGTCTAGAGAGGCACCTCTGCAGGGTTTGCCTCTGACATGCCACTTACAAACCCACTCTGGTACACTTGCTAAATAAGCAGTTAACTTCAAACATCAAATTATGTTGGTGAGACCACATTTGCTACTGTGTAAGTCTACTTGTTCTGGGTGGTGTAGCTGCTACACTGGGATTGGATAGTATTTTGCAATCCAAATGTTGTGCATGCTTTGCATGCACCATATATATTTACAGGACATTATGTGTAAATATTTAGACAGAAATCTTTAGAGCATTTTTATTTGTTAGAATGCACATTGACTTTAACGGCTTGTGTACCCAAATGTTTTTCTGCATAATATTGAATTTAACTGAATCCAACAGTGATGTCAGTGAAGACTTTAAAAACACTTTCAGTTTTAACAGTTACTCTCCATCTTAACTGTGAAATAAAGTTTCTTTAGCAGTGCATTTAAGCGAAAGTCTACTTCCCTGTTTTTCTTTGTTAATCCAGCCTTCCAAACTAAAGGAAGATGCTGGCATAGAACGGAGAAAACAGTTGTATTTTGCTGTTAGTTTCTGTATCCTTGCAGAGTTTCATTTCCATTTCAAGGCCTAGTAGAATCATGCAGAATTTTCAGATTGGGCTCATGCTCATACCCATACTCAGCTGTTACCTTTGTTCTGAAATCACCGTTCAAGCCTGCTGCTGCTGTAGTTAGACAGTAGCATCCCTTGGAGTCCAGCAGCCGGGGCGATGTTGTGGCAGTGGCTGCAGTAATGAGCTAGACTGAAAGAAATACTCCAATGGCTGCTTTTCAGCACTTGGCAAGAAAATCCTTTTTATGTTAGTTTCAAGGTCGTCAGATATCATTATGGCCAAGTATTAAATATTTCAAAGAAAGGAGGCAGTGTGTTTGATTTATAGAATAATTATCTAGCTTTCGCTCTAACTTGGCTTTGGCAATGGTTTTGCAAGCACTCGAAAATTAAATCCATTTTTTATGGCACTACAAGGTATTATCTCAAAGCAAATGATAATTAAACACCTGTGAAATCAATTAGCCTTTTAAACAGGGAAAAAAAAGTTTTCCAATTACGTTTTTGCACCTCCAAACTTTCTAATTCCAGAACCAGCACTTGCAGAACAGGAGATGAACTGCCAGCCAGTAGCCAGTTAACTGGCATTCAGATCACCCCAAAGCAGTGCACAGCCATAAATCCAGAAGCAAGCAGCTCACAGTGACAGCGCCCTTCCAAGCAGGGTGTGTGAGCCTTCCCAGCTCAGTCCTGGGCAGCTCTCTATCTGACACACAGCCGAGCTGTCAGCTCTTCTACAAAGGCAGTTACTCACTTGGTGTTTTCAATGCCAAGTTTTACTTGACAGTTTATTTAAAAGCCAACATACCTTAATGGAAACCAAGCAACAAGGCACTCTGTGTGACTGAGTGGGGTTTCTTCTCAGGCTCTTCAGCCAGTAGTTCAGAGCCATCTGCATTAAGCATTCACACATGGAAAAATGGCCAATTGGTTAATAGCTGAAAATTAATATACTGGAAAACAGAGAAACACTTCTCTGTTTACCCTTGTGTTACAGGTGTTTACTGTCTGTTGTAGTACTTCATCTGATACAGAATTTTTTGGAAGATGCAGTGTGTGTTCATGGGTTTGCAGATACTGAGAGGGAGCCCTGGACATAGTTGGTTAAGTACTATTGCAATTTTTTGGCCCAAGAAATAAAAAATCAGCTCTAGTCACATCTGATATCTACAGTGGAATGTGCTGATAGTCCCTGCCAAAGATGAGCTCCTGCATTTTCCAAAAGATGGATTATGTGTGGCACTGTTAAAATATGTACTGCTGGGTTAAACCCATTGCATTTGATTTGAGTTAAACCTGTTGTATTTGGCTTGGGTTCGGCTCCTGTATTTCCATTTGAATTTTAATAACTGTGACATGCAGCTGGATTTGAGTGAATGCCGCATCACCAAAGAGGAAGAAGTAAGGTCAGGATGCTGTGGTTAGCATTCCCAAGGTTCCTGTAGCTGCTGGAGAAGCCATCAGTTATTTGTGTCTCAGGTTTTCCATCTGTGAAATGGGAACAGTGATGGTATCCTGTAAGAAAACATGTAGCCTACATGACAGGTGACATATAGCTAGATAAAGTATTATGATAATCACTGCATCTAGACATATCTGCTGGTCTAAACAGTCTTTTTAGATTTTAGACCTCTCTTTAATCAGTGGTGATGCAGATGTGGCTTTCAAAAAAAAATAGTTTATACTAAAATTGGTTGTGAAAATGTTTCCCAGGCTAGTTTATAATCTCTACAGTGTAGTGACACGGGGAAATGCTTAAGCTGTAGGAAGGAATGTATGGCATGGCTGATTAGTCACTGCAGAGCCTCTGCAGCCTGCTGGGGCTCTTTGGGATAATGGAGAACCAGGAATCCCAAACAGCCTTCTAATCCATGTGCTGATTGACATGGTCGGCACATCAGAAGAGAAAAAAGAAAAAAGAGGGGGGATGGGGAAAGACAAACACTGTGTGTTGGAGCAAGAAGTTAGAATGGTAAGAGCATTTGGCCAAGCAGTGTTTCTCCTTTGGTTAATTGCCCACACGGTATTGCAGTGTTTACACCTGTGTGATAGATGGGGCAAACATGTTTCCTCAGCTATTGGTCGTGGCAGGGAGGGAATAATTCAATTAAGTTGTGAATAAATTAGAATTGATTTCAAATAGTGCTATTCTTTTATGCTGCCAAAAAATGTACTAGCTGTGAACAAGGTGCACTTAATAATTATGAAAAGAAGCCTGAAAGTTAATAAAACATGCCTCTAATACCTACAGAGGGATGCCAGCTTTGGATTAAATCTGTAGCTATTTTAGTTTTGAAGACCCAACTGTCATTTTTAAGGCATATGCATTTTGGATTTTAACATGTTTGAATGCTGCAGCTGAGACCCAGGCCAAGCCGACCCTAAAATTGGCAGTAAAATGTTACCTCTGTGCAAGCGTGCAGAATGAAGGAATCAGGAATGTATAAGCACTGAGCATGTGCCCCCACTCCCCGGCAGTCTTCTAATGTGGAAACCTGGCGCTTTCTAGAGATAAATACCTTCTGAGCAAAGCAGAGGACTCCTCTAAAAGCTTTTCTACAGTAAATGCTAGGGAAGATAAAATGCCAGAAAGAAAGTGCCAGAAGTAGTGCAACACCGAAGCAGCACAAGTAAGAGGTGCCCAGCCAGGCCCTGCTCAGTGCTCTGCCGTGCTGGTCTTTGCTCTGATTCTCTGGAACCTGAAAAACCTCCACAGCTGGGTAAAAACTGAGTGTCTCAACAGGCAGGAGATGGAGAGCTGTCCACACATGCTGGCAGCTCTGAGTTTGCAGAAACCACAGCAATGCAAGCTGGAAAACCATAACAAATAGCCCTGCCATCTTCAGAGGTTACCAGCTAATGGAAATAAATAGTTCTGGAAACAGATCTAACCCCCATTGCTGGGGAGAAGAATAAGAGGAAACTTTGGAGGAACCTCTTCCAAACACTTGACTATTTTCTCTATAGCTTAAGACTCCTCCTCCAGTTGCAAGAAGTTCTCATACTTCATTGTCTCCCTGAGGTTTTGCTGAGATTGGTCAGTGGAGGTAGCAGGGGAAATAAAGCCCGTTGTTGATTCAATACTGATGTTTGTATTAGATGCCAGATTGGTACTTAATGTACAGCATCAGTACTCTAGCTGAGAGGGTGTTCCTGGAAGTCTGTACCAGCTCAAATTTCTCTCCCGCAAAAGTGAGGGAGAAATTTCAAGTCTGGCAAATACTTAACTCTTATACCTACCTTTAATCACAGAGATTATCTCACTCACTTCATTGAAAGTATTTTAAATCTGAATTAAGGGAAGTGCTGAGATGCTTTCAGGTGTAATGCTGTGTGCTTTCTATGTAAAAAAAAAATGCCAGTTGTACATAAATGATTTTTGGTCCCTGAAAAAATGCCAGTAAAAGTCAAACCTGCTGCTGTGTGCGTGATTCTGTCTGGGCTGAATGGGAAGGAGTCTGAAACTGAAAGTTGCCCTGAGCCTTCTGTCCTTGCCATGGCCTCTGTGCTGGAGTTTTATTTGCCAGGTGATGTTTTTATGGCTATGGTCTCCTCCAAATGCTGCCTGGCAGTCAAAAAAAAAAAAAAAAAGAAATGGTCTCTGCTGCAAGCTTGACTCTGAAATACTGTTTGGTGCATGTAAATTATTTTCTCCACAAGTGATGCTTCAAATTATAAAGCTATGCTTGCAGCCTGAAGAAATATTTGTGTATTTGGGGACGGTTACAGGTGTTGCACAAAAAGTGTTTCCAAATTTGTATTTAAGCATACTGGGCCATCTTCTGTCTTCCAGCTAAGGCAGGGTGCTCCCATTGCTTGGGGTGCTACCCATGAACTCATAGGAGTATAAGTAGAATGTTATGTTTGTGGATTTCAAATAGATGCATGATCCTGTAGTGGTCTCTGAGGGGTTTAAACTGGACATGGGTCCCTTTTCACTGTACTCAAAGAGCCCATTGAGTCACCTTAAAGCATTTTGGTTGAAACTGCAGGGAAATTGATTCAATAGAATCTCTGGTGAGGTTCATTCACTGCAGCAGCTCTTGATGGATATTACTTTACTCTGGATCTGCTCCCTCTGTATTTGTAGGTCCTCCCTGAAGGAAGCAGAAATTTTGTGCCCATACATCAAGGTTAGGATGGGGCTTTCTGTGTACATATGACTGTAGGTAAATTGATGACCATGAACTGTGCTATTACAGAGCTCAGCAATAAATCACATGTTAAGTTTTAAAAGCCACAAAAATGGGAGCAAGATGCTAACTGGTTTCCAGGTGTAAAATGGTCAACAAAATCCTTTTCCCTTTTTTTTCCCTTTGTAAATCTATCCTGATACCAGCAAGTTAGATATGAAAGAAAAGTTGCCCAGTATAGGATGTCACTGGGATGTGAAAGACTCACTTGCAGTGGCCTTGCACTCTGCTTTCCTTTGTGTTCTGGTTTTGCCATCAATGTTTTGTGGATAGTGTTGCATTCCAGGGTATTAACAGGATTTTACATTTTTAGCTAGCTAATGATGGGGAACTTCTGACTGGTATATTCTAGCCCTACGGGGTATTCTATTTTTGGTATTTATTAACATTTTCTGTCCTACAATACGCAGTAAAAACAGTGAGCTTCAGACCTCTCAAGATGTAAAAAAGGAGTGCTTAAAAACGGCAACTTTTAAAATTATTTTTTTTTTGTATTCCATTTTCTTCATATTTTCCCCCATGTGCTGTGTCAGTGCTAACTGTTGAGCTGGGATGTGGCTGCCAATCTTTATCCCACAAAGAGAAAAATAAATTGCTGCCACTCAGATGGAATATGTATATATGTATTTTAACCAAAGTTGAGATAGGATTCAAAAGAAAAAGGGGACTTTGAATTCTGTTTTGTAGTTTTAATTAATGCAATGAGGGGTTTTATTTTACTCTCAGTGGAGATAATCTTAATCCATTCACAGTGACCTTTTCTTGTGCAAATTAGCTATACACGCTTGTTTAAGCAAATGGGCCTTTGCAAGATGTCTCTTCCTAAAGACAGAGCTTATAATTGAAAATTGGCTTACTCCCATCTGTCTGGCCTGTGTGAGAATACAAACATAGATCCTGACTTCTTTGTATGTAAAATATAATCATGTATATATGTATATCTGTACACATAGACACACATTAAAAATTGCTCTGCCTGCAGGACATGGTAAAAATAGACTATTAGTGTCAAAAAATTTCAGTGCTACAAGTTGCTGTCAAAATAACATCTATGTGCAGAGTCCAGGCCACTCTGGAGAATGGAGGGTGTTCAATCTGTGTCCTTTTGACTCAGATGAGGTCAGTGCCATTCACAGTTCCATGGGCTTGTCAGAAGTACAATTCACTAATAACAGGCAGGAAGCTGTTGGGATTTGACGTGTGGTTTTGGTGAATGATTTTGTGGTGATTGATGGAACTGGAAAAAAAACCAAAAAACCAGAAGTGTCAATAAGCACTTTCATTCACAGGAACATGGATCATTGCAGCTACATGGTTAATTGCCAAAATCTGGTAGTTTATTCCTCCCTTCACACTTAACAATAACCACCAAGTGAGTCATTATAACCCCCCATCCCTTTTTTAGTGCCTGCTCTATTTGACATAGTTTGAATATTTTTTTTTGCTTTGTACAAACCTCTTGTGCCGAAATGAACACAATTGTGCATGGCTTTGACTAAATCTGAATAGAATCAGGGTCACAAGTGCTGCAACAATGCTTTGGGTATCAGAATATTTAGTGCAAGTTTGTTGTTAGAAGTCATTCATAGTTTGTATAGAACTGTCTCATTACTGCAAAGGCAAAGTTCCTTCCTTCCTTAACAGTGTCATTACCACTCTCCCCAGCTCTCTCCCTGATGGTTGCTCCTGAGGATGAGCAAAAAGGAGCCAGAGAGGGAGCTGACACACATGCACGGAGGGAGCTGGTTAACCTGGCGGTGAACGGTCTTGCTTGGGGATGATTTTATCCAGATGTATCTCAACAGCTGTTTGCATTTTCACGCCCAGTTACTCCAGGACTCACTGCTAATTGAATTTTCTCTTTTCTCCCCTGTTCTTGTTAGGTATGATTACCGTGAAATGCTGCACAATGCCACTTTCTGTCTGGTTCCCCGCGGCCGCAGGCTTGGCTCTTTCAGGTTTCTGGAAGCCTTGCAGGTAAGAGCTGCAGTTTAAAGCAGTGGCTATGCTGGCTGCAATTCAGTGTGCAATAGCAAGGAGGCAGGGAGGAGGGAAACGTGTTTCATTTCCCTAGTGGACAGTAATCCACTTTGCAAAAGCCTCTATTCATACTTCTGGAGCAATTGGCAGCTTCTTCCCAGGAGGGGCTGAGCACTGAACTCATCTCAAGGTTGGATTGCGTTACCTCCAGGAAAAGCATTTCCCTGCATGTGGTGAGGCTGAGAGACTGGACAGGTTTAGAACAGTATTTTATCAAGCTGTGAGACTTCCTCTGGGAGACACTGGCCTTTATCAATAAGCCCTGGGGCAGTAAAAGCAGATTTTTGTTTTCGCTTAGCCAAAGCAGACCTGCTTATGCATTGACAGTTTTGAGATGGTCCTTGCTGAACATACAGAAGGTGGCCTGGAGGTGGTGAAGCTCCAGATGGAAGCTTTACATGAAGGTGGATATAAGCTGATCTCAGGGAGCTCACATGCTGTCTGGGACAGCACCTGAATGTCCTTCGCCTTTTAAAAATGTTTTGGTTAGTGGTCCCCTTTTTGCTATGGACCAACAGCAGAAGGCAATGCAAAAGGGCTCCAGAGTCCTTGTGGCCAGACAGCACAGTAGTCAGGCCTGACACCTGCCTACCCCACCTTTGGCCTGTCTGACTTTTTTTTTTTTTTTGCAAACATCAGCTCAATCCTGGGGTCCTGGATCTTCAGTCAGCCATAGAGAGCTTTTCGTGAAATGCTGCAGCTCCCCTCTAGGTCTGACATCCAGATTTCCTTGAGGGCTGGAGTGGAGAGAAGGAGCTGCTGAGGCATTTTTTTGATTTTAGTGAAATGGCAAATGAACACACCTTACAGGGTCCTGCCTCCAGGAATTCTCTTGCCCTTTGGGAAGTGTCCCAGTATTGACAGTAAAGCTGTTTATGAATGGCATCACAGCCCTTTTCATCATCAGCCACTATAAAATGTCCCAGCCACTTCTAGGGAGTATTGTTTACTGTAGTGCTGAGCAGGACTCAGGTACCTAAGTGTAGGTGTATGATGTCATTTTAGAAGCCCAGGGTACCCAGAAACCATTCTGGCTTTCTGCTGCTTCTCTGGAAGGACTCCAGTAGATCCTGTGGCATGTCTGCCAGCCTTTTATGGGTTTCTTGGGTATCCTACATGCTCTGGACATATGGGTGTAACCACTGAACCCCACACCTGCAATCGAATTAGAGCCCAAGTTCTGGACTGTCACTTGCCTCTTTCTCCTACTAAGGAGAAGATTAATAGCCTGAAAAGTGCTTTTCTCTCTCCAGTCTGTTCAGAGGAAGAAGGGGGACTGGCTTATATGAGATGACATGTCACTTCAGATCCTCCTGAAGAGCACTCCTCAGCTCTTCTCTCATCTGGGCCCAGAGTCATGCAGCTTCTGTTGTTAGATACACCATCTCAGGAGGAGAAAGCAGGGAGTGTACCTCACTGCACAGAACTTGGGGGCTCCAGGTCAATGATAAAATGTAGGCAACTGATGATTTTGTTATCAGGCTAGCAGCAGTATTCACTAATAATGATGTATTCCCAGTTTATATCTGGATCCAGGTAATGTTGAAAGTCCTAATCCACATTAGTGAAATGTTTTAAACATGGAAACACATTACTAAGTGTTTTCTGGTTGGCTTTTTTCATGCACAGATGTAATTCCTTACAGAAGATCACAGTTCTTTACACATCTTAATCACTGCTGTAATGTAGATTTGACCAGTCTAAGATGCTGTGCATGATACATCTTACCAAGGAAGGTACAGCAGTCTGCAAGATTCCCCTTTATACCATCTTTTGGGAGGTTTTGGGAGGCCTGAACCCTAGTCTGGTCCAAACTCAGAGCACCTAAGCTTGGTTTGATCCAAAAGAAACTGAACCAGAGCACAGGTTTGATAAAAATCCTCTGGTACTAGGTTATTTCATCACATCAAAAGGCTTTTGGTTTGGCTCTTATGTTATGATTGAGCTGACCAGGACGGAGTGGTGAGCATGTGTTTATGGAAATACTGACCTATTTACTAAGTATTCACAAACTGTCTGTGCAGAAGAACTTGTATAACTCATAAAAGTTTAATTAGTTTAGACAGATCATACTGATATGAAATAGATACTAAACATGTATGCTGTCTGTTTGTTTTAAGACATACAACAATTCTTGTTTTTGTAGACAGCTGATGACAGACAAGTTGTGATTGTGTAGTTGCCTCTGTTTGGAGAGTTGATACCAAACAGGGTAGAGAATTTACTCCTTCATGGAAAAGGTCCTGAGGAGTTCAATACGATCTGTATTTTCTGTAGGGTTTTCAGCAACATACTATAAAAATTAGGGAAGTTGCTCCCTGCTAATTAGTTCTCAAAGCAGTGAGGAAGGCCATCATTTTCTATTAAATTCTCCAATGTTTCACCTGCTGCACTGAACAGTTCTGCCCTCGTCTGGCAGCATAAGCACCAGATGGCAAATGCCACTGTCCATGCAAACCCCTCCTTCCAGTGCATACGAATGAACCCAAAATGGAATTCTGTAAACACTTGGGCTGCCCTCCTGTGGCTTCTGGCTTCTGATGTTCGTTGCCCCGTTGCCTGTGCTGAGGCTGTGCAGAGAGCGGGGCGGTGGCGTTGATGGGGAGCTCGGGGCTGCGCGGTGCTGCTGGGCAGCTGCTGACGGCGGCCGCGCTCGCTCTGTGCCCACAGGCTGCCTGCGTGCCGGTCATGCTCAGCAATGGATGGGAGTTGCCCTTCTCGGAGGTGATTGACTGGAACCAAGCTGCCATCATCGGCGATGAGAGATTGTTATTACAGGTAAGAAAGGGACCGCGGCCTTCAGCAGATGCGCTGATTATTTCTGCCACCGTCTAAATGGACAGAGAAGATGAATCCGAAAGGTCAGGGCTGTAAAAGAATTTTTATCATGAAGGGATTGTCTGTGTCAGACTGGCTGTGAACTCATTTAATATGACATCATTCATGATTTGATCTGAAGGTCACTGCAGCCACCAGGCCACATTCTTAAGTGCAGGAGACTTTTATTTTTGCAAACAGCATGAAATCTCTTTTGGTGTGGAGTACTTGGATGCCAATCTGAGGTTGACCTGTCCTGGTACTGTGATGAAAGGAAAAACATTTTGAGGGTGGATTCTGCTCCAGTCCTTAAAAAATAGTTTATCCTCAGGAGTATCCTCAGGAAAGCAGGTATATTCTCAGGCAGGAGTTAACATCTAACAATTTGGTGGGAAGCAGAATCTGTCCCTTTTCTGATGTGTGGACCATGTAGTGTTGCTTTCTGAAGCAGTGTTCACATCACATATTTTTAATCTTGAGATTATGGAACAAAAGTGGGCTGAGAAGATACAAATTCCCTGCTACTTTCAGCATCTACTTTGGTTTTAAATACACTAAGGTTGTTTTGGGATTTTCAGCTACCTTAGTGGGTTTTGCAATCTAAATATATTCTGTAACTTCGGCAGAGAAGTTGATGTTAGGAGAAGTTCTTGAAAAATTGTTTTCCCCAAAGTGCCATTGCCTAGCACAAAGCTGAGATTCACAAGATCTGGAATAAACACAAAGTAGTCACTAAGAGGGATTTTTTTTTTATCCTTGAATTTAGTATTATCCACAGAGGGAAGCTCTCTTAAGGTACAGGTGTGGTGCCACCCCAAAACAAAGTATCTTTGCAATGTCTTTACATGGCTGTTAATTTTCCTAAAGAAGTAAATATTTGTGAAGAGATGGCCTAGCAAGCCTTCCAATGTGCTGCCTATTCTACTTAATGTGATACAAGCTTCAAATATAAAAGGGCCATTTGATTTTTGCTTCTGTGGACAACACATTTTTTCTGAGCAAAATTATGTCTCTCTTTAAATAATAATAATTTGCTGATCTTCATGTTTTCCGGTAACGTGCCATTCGTTCACTTCACACAGCTGCTTCCATATTGAACAGCTACTGCACTGTTATTAACAGTGTTTTTAAAGAGCTGGCAGAGGGCCTGAATGTCTGCTCTGGGAAATGTTTTTGTTATGTTACAGTTTTTAATTTCCTGTTTGAGAGCAACTCGGATGTTTTTATTTGCATATTCTCCTCATCATAGCACTGAGAGAGCTTAATCCAGCCTTTTCTGCATTTATTTGTGCAGGGGGGTTTCTTCCTCCCCCCTACTCATTGCTGAATGACCTTTTATTAAAGTTCTAATAATTCCAGTGTAATCATGCCAGATTAGTATTAATACATCATCTTCCCCACCTGTCTTTCTGGACAAGTAGATTAATAGGCAAGTGCATTTAAAATGGGAGCTCTGATTTTTCTGTCCAGCTGTTGTAACAGAGCCCCCATCAAGGCTTTTTTTAACCTTGACACTGTGTTTGCTGTCACTCACAAACATGGTATGGTGTCTAAAATCATAACGTCTTGCAGTGACCTTCATAGTGAGAGCAGCCTTCCCTTTCAAAAGGTGTAGTGGGGATTGAGTATTGATTTCATTGGTTCCTTACACACCTATACACACACACCACACAAGGTTGCACATACTGCAATGGAATGTTTATTGAGAAAATGCTGTATAGCCACTGCTAAGTGACTTAAATCTTGTCTTTGCTACCAATAGTGTTTCTGGGTGTGATTAATACACATCTGTGCAGGTAATGTTTATTATCCTTCTACTTATTGGAACACATCATGAATAGTGATGTGATCACTTAGAAAGACATGTGCTAATACATGTTTTCAGGTTCTGTCTTTCCTACTAGTTCTGCAGGGAATATTTTGCCTAAAGACCTAGGTTTTACTTAAAGGGCCTATAGGGAAGGAACATAAAGTAGCATCTTGGACAATCTGACCATTTTCTTCTGCTCAACCTTGCTGCAGTGCTAACTCTCATGAGCCCAAAGTCTGTATTATATTAACAGTGTCTATAAGATGATGGTCTAAGAGTTGAAGGTCTGAGAGAGCAAAGATTGGCCCATCTCTCCACTGCAGCCAGTGGAGCCATGGACAAAGTGTCCAGACCTGGTTGCAAACTCTGCAAGTAAAGAATTTGCTGATTATTGTGATAATGTAAACTCTTAAAGTCGCAGTTTTGCTTCAGGAAAGAGTTTTCACAGGAAATAATTTGATTTGGGAATATGTGAAATCAAATAATGATTGCTGCCACTTCTCCAAGTATTTTAAGAATAAGCAGAGTGTGTTTTGGTCAGGAAAGGGTTGGATGTGGTGGTATGCAGGCAAACTTCAGAATAAGCTGTAATGCACAAGGACCAAATACACAGCACAGGTATTTGCTTTTAAAACTAATGACTCAGGTAAAAGATTTATGAGAAATGAGTGTCTGAGAACAAGTTGGCCTAATTTAGTCATTGGACTCGATGAACTTAGAGGTCTTTTCCAACTTAAACAATTCTGTGATTCCAGTTAGAAATCACAAAAATGTAGGTGCAACAACACAACTATTAATTTCTAGTAAAAGATGAGCACAAAGCAGCAACATAGCCTAAATGCCATTGAGGTGCTCTGACTAGTCCTTGTCACCAAAGCAAATTTCAGTGATATTCCCTTGATAATGTCACTTCTCATTGTCCAAGTTGTACTGGAGGCCTTGGTCAATGTCCTAAGTTAAAGAATGGCACATACCCACTTTAGTTTCAAGAAGGACATGGGGAAGGTAAAAGATGTAGACATGAAGCCCTCCCCTTCTGATCTAGTGAGCAGTGGCATTTTTTAATGGAAAAGTGTTGCAGCAGGACAGTTTGGGGTTTATTTGTAAGGCAGCTTATACAACAATTAATGTGTAGATTTAATGGAAAGAGGGCAAAAATAAGCACTGTTTTCCCTTGTGAATAGCAGGGGGGATGTTGTGAAAGATGTTATTCTTTCTACCTAGGGTAATTACTAAAATGCAGTTTGATCCACAGGCTCCCAAAAAGGGGAGTCTTACTTAAGGTGTTGCTATGTTTTCCTTGGGTCACTCAGTGTTGCCATGCTGTGGTAAATGCAATTCCAGATCCCCTTAATACACTTGGAGCATGGGGATTATTGTTGAACTCTTAAGACCAACAGGTACTAGGTTGTTAAAATACTAGTCCACAAAGAGTTTTGTGGGATGAAAAGCATGAGGGATTCATGGAGGAACTCCTTACTATGCCAACCACAAGGCTTTGTTACCATAAAACAATCAAAAAAAGAAAAAGAAGAAAAAGAAAAAGAAAATCTTTTTTCTAAAAGAAAGAAGATTAAAAAACCATAATATATTCAATACCAGAGGTTATAAAGGGTTGTATCTTATTTGTTTTCCATCAAGGCTTTAACTGTTGACACACATTTCCATTGGAGAAGACTGCTGAAGCTGTATAACCTGCTAATAGGGGAGAGGGCTCGTCAGCAGCATATTAATTTGAGATTGTGTTGTTTCTAAAGCTTCTGACCGTATTACATCTTGTATTACAGATTCCTTCTACAATCAGGTCTATCCATCAGGATAAAATCCTAGCACTTAGACAGCAGACACAGTTCTTGTGGGAGGCTTATTTTTCTTCAGTTGAGAAGATTGTATTGACTACACTAGAGGTGAGTAAAAATTGTTTGGGACCTTGCCGAGCAGCGAGATTTCTGTACCTGTCCAGCTACTCCTGTCCTCAGCTGGCATCAGACCTTGGTTTTCATGACATGCAATTGGTCACTGGGAAAAAAGCTCGGCATCTTGATGAGTTTTCTCCCCTAAGGAAATACTTTCTTCATTATCAGGATCCACATTAGAAAACTGACACGGTGAAAAATGGGAGCTACCCAATGCATGGAAAAGTTGTCATGTGTGATCTTGACTTTGCAAGGCTTTATGGCTTATGAATCACTGTCCTTGTCATTGGTAGTAAATGTATTTCTTAAGAAATCCTTCTGGAATTCATTTTGGGAAAAATACTACTGTAGAGATCCTCCTTGACCATTCCTTAACATTTTGATGCCTTGTGATGGGGCTGTTGATCTGGCTCAAGGAAGAGGGGAGGCTTATAAATGTTGTGTCTTATCTTCACACACAGGAGAAGGGAAAGGCCTGATCATTCTTATAAATTATTAATAGATAATCATAATTAGATTGCTATTAAAAGGGGAGACAGATGATCTCAAATGTGGATAGAATCCTTTCTGAATTCAGAGAACGAGGAAAGATGAAAGGCTCTTCAGAAGTAAGACCCAGTCTGCAGTTTCAAAAGCAGGTTTCTTTTCTAACTGTTTTGCAATTTTTCACATAAATTTTTGACACATTTGTACCACTGAAAGGGGCTCACTTTGTAGGTGCAAATGCATTCGTCTTATGCTAATGCTTCTGCGATTGCACCTGTCTTTGTGCACAGTTGTAACGCACACTTGTTAAGGCTCCACATTTCCTGCTGTGCCTGCTTCCCCCTGAAAACTGCAAATGAGTGCCCATGGCTGATCCACCTCCAGCTGCTGCAAGTCAGTCCCTTAGGTTTTTCCATGCCAGTGAAGAAAACCAGGCAGGGAACATTTGCAGAGCCCCTGGCATAGCTATCTTCACAATGCTCCCACTGCCATCAGAAGAGCATGTCTTCATCTGTGCTGCCTGTTGACAACTGCTCTTCATCATCAAACTCCTCATAAGCACTGCTGAAGTGGTGATAATTGCCACAGCCCACACCAGGGTCAGATCCCAAAGGTGGAAGACCGTGTGCCACTGCTCACAATTTAATTAACCCTTAAAGAAGTGCTCCCAGGGACCATCAGGTGGCTCACACATCATCTGCCCCTTCCCTGCACGTGCCCTGTTACCGTTTTGCTAAAAGGACAGGAGCACACGGCTGTCCCCCCTGCCCCTCCTGCCTGTGCTGGGGCTGGACTCCAGGGGACATAACCTGCAGCTCCCACAGCCTTGGTGTCCATCACATCAAACTCCAGTGCTCACTCATGTTTATAGTGCTGCTTTGGGACACATTGGCCCATGTGGCTGCAGGAGCCCAAGGGACAGCAAAACTTCTAAAGCTGAAGCAGATGGGTAACAGCAAGCTGGAGTTTTGGCTCAGAGCAGAAAAAACAAAGGGAAGACAAAAGTCTTCCTGGAAGATTTTGTTTAATGAAACTAATTAATGTATGCCTGGTGTTGAAGTTATGTTATGCATTTTTTCATTTGTTTGGGAGACTGGTTTAAGATTTTTTTTTTCAATTGTTTTTTAATTCAGGACTCTCAGTCTTTTGAGACAGCTAAGAGGCATTCTGTTCTTATGAACAGATACTCATTTCATATTTCAGCTTGCCCAGGTAAAGTCCCGAGTTAACTTTCCTTAGGAAGGGAGTAAAACAGTTGAGAGTGACTGTTGTTGTCTGAAACCTGCAAACAGTATATCCTCTTCTTAAAATCTAATGCCTGGAAGAAGATTCCTAGCAGGATTTTTTTTTTTTTTTCGTTGGATGTGATCCATCTTCTCTTGTAATACAGTTCTGTCAGAGTGCTCTGGTGATTCTAGATACCATCAGAACTGCAGAGCCAGTGTATGTCCATGTCTGAGGATATCAGCACAGAATAAATCTTCACCCAGTCAGATGTCTGCAAGGACATCACAGCCTTTATCCTGCACACCTTTGGAAACCTTAAATCACATTTTAACTTCCTTGATCATCTCACAGCATTTGGTGGCTGTTGAGGTTTAACCCCAGCTAGCAGCCAAGCCCCAGGCAGCTGCTCTTTCACTCTCCCATCGAAGGGTCAGGGAGAGAACTGAAAGTGAAAAAGCCAGAAAACTCGTGGGTTGAGATAAAGGCAATTAAATAGGGAAAGCAAAAGCTGCATATAAAAGTGAAGCAAAACAAGGAACTAATTCTCTGCTTCCCAGGGCAGGCAGGTGTTCAGCCATTTCCGTGAGAGCAGGGTCCCATTACATGTAATGATGGCTTGAGAAGACAAACACCATCACTCCAAATGTCTTCCTCTTCCTCCTTCTTCCCCCCAGTTTATATCCTGAGCATGATGTCACATGGTCTGGAATTTCCCTTAGGTCAGTTTGGGTCACCTGTCCTGGCTGTGTCTCCTCCCAGCCTTCCAGACCCCCCAGTTTCCTTGCCACTGTGGCCGTATAAAAAGCAGAAAAGGCATTGACTCTGTGCAAGGCCTGCTCAGCAATAACAAAAACATTTCTACAATATCAAACCTGTGTTCAGCACAAATCCAAAACACAACCCCATAGCAGCCACTGTGAAGAAAATTAACTATACCCCAGCACAGCGGCCTAAGCCAAACAGCTCATAGTCCAAAATAAGATGTTTGAATCATTTGGCCAGCAACCCCCTGTGGCAGGCACAGAGGAAGTGCCCAGTGCCTTGGACGAGGTGTGGGTTAGGCTTTGGTGCTCACAAGAGTCTGCTGCAGGCTGGTGAGTAGGAGCACGGGCAGTGCAGCAGTGGGCTGCTGCAGGCTCCAGGGTGTCTGCATTTCTTCAGCTTGGTGTTCTCTGGAAACAAACCCAAAACATCCCTGCACAGCGTGCTCAGTCCTCCACTCTTGAGGAGGAAGGGAGAGGGACAGCACAAAATACAGACAAGAAATATTGGATGCTTGGCTAGGGCCTGTGGAAGAGCAGCAATGATAAAGGCAATATGGGAACTTCTTGAAGTGTGAAGATGAGGGAGGCAAAAATACTGGACTATTAATGCATTCCAAAAAGAAAAAGGAGATCTTGCCAGAGATCCTAACCCCTTTCTTCTCTTATTAAACTTCCTGTCATGCCTCGTGATTGGAGAGACCATGTAGATTCTGTTTCTGCAATGTGTGCAACACTGTACACTCTGCATTTTAATTCCTTTGTGTCCTCCACGTTATCTTTTTACACTTCTTAGTTCTCTTTCTGCCAAGTTTTGTTTTCTCCCCTCTATCCTGACAGACAGCTAGGTTTCTTACGTAGACCCAGGGGACTGATAAATTAGTGATCCATTTTTTAACTGTGGTGAGCCAGCTCCCCAGGAGGATGCAGAAGCTGGGGAGGTTTGTGTGGCTGGCTGCTCTGCAGTGGTGGTGGGGCCCTGCCCCTGCTGCAGCTGTGCTGGCTGAGGCACAGTGAACACGAGCCATGTGTTTCCCCTGCAGCCGTGCTGGCTGCCAGCGCCCCGGAAAACTCCGCCGTCTGTGGAAACCTCCTGGCCATGTACATTTACAGACTTCTCCTTATCCAATTGTGCCCGTTCTGAGAGAGCAAGAGGGGGGAGCTGTAGTATTTATGCTTTGTGGTAAACACTCAAAAACAAATACTTCCCAGGTTTTCTCTTTTGTTTAGTGGCATAACTTGCAATTGGGTGAACAGCAGTCATTGTCTGTTATTTTTCCTGTCTCCACTGCTGCATGGGAGATCTCACAACTGATACACCTAACTTTTCAGCTACAAATACTCAGATACATTTTTGTCAGTGATGGCATTACAGTCCTAAGTCTGTTACTTTAAAAAAAAAAAAGTTAAATTAACTTATTCATGTGAGTGAATTACTGCATATTAGCTATGGTAATTGGCTGTAGGCAAAATTCAGACAAGCATGCATTTAACATCTGCCCCAGTTTAGCAGTTCATGTATTGCCACCAGCGGTGGATTGTCTAGCACAATGTAACTGGTGTTTTAATCTTTTATTGTCATGGCAATCAGAAATTCCAGGAAAACCACTGCTTGTGGCAACACTTATTCATGTATTGACCAAGTGTCCCTGAACTCAGCAGCTTACAGAGATTTTAGCTTGTTCAGACTCCAGCGGCTGCTTTTGTTCTGCTTGTGGTGGGTCTTTTTGCTTGTTTTTTGGTTTTCCTACATTTCAGTCCAGCTTCAGAGACATGAAGTTTCACCCTATACACTTATGTTAAGGCCAGAGACTCTAGGTTAGGACAACCAATGTGTTCTTGGTACTCGGACCCTGTGCACTGCATAAACTGCCAGTTATGTGCAAACCTCCTTGGAAGATCACAAAAGATGAGCTGAAGAAGAAGGCAAGGTATTCCTGCTTAGATAGTCTGGGGGAAAATTCATCCTTCACCACCCACTGGCCCTTTGCAGCATCCCATCTCGACCTGCCAACTTCTAATGCTCTGAGGGAAGGGAAATCTGTAAAAACATGTGGCTCAAGAGTGTAGTGCACTTAGAAAGTTGCACCTTATTTGGAGGCTGAATTTATCCTGTTACAGACTTCCACCACTGAATCTTGTTATGCCTTTGCAGGAAAGAATTCAAAGAGTTTAAAGAATTTCCCATTAGTGTAAGAGCCACTCTTGTTCCTGCAGTCAGGCATCTGATGTGAAGCAACTGTAATTCGTTTCATAAATACATACTAATTGTATGGCCTGGTATCTTTTTTTCTTTTTCTGTTTATGGTATTCTAGATTATAAAGTAGATGACCTAGCAGTCTGTTCTGACTTTAAAAATCTAGCAGTCTCTGGGTTTGGCCCCCTACAGAGTCAAACAGTAGTTGAAAAAAGATCTGTTCCATCCAACAAGGAACTGTTACAGAACTGAGACATGGAATCAGTGATGTATCTGAATGCTAATATCCCTTTATAATTAAGCAAAAATTAATAATTAGTGCAGCCTGATTTGCTGAAAGTCTTTTTGGTTTTGAATACTCTCATTATCTCCAAGTATTACCTAGCTTTTTAATGCCATCTTCAAATAATTACCTTCTGTGAGTTCTGGATAGTAAAGCTGACAGTGAACTAATCAGGCTTACAACTGCTAAGATATTCAAATAGACAGAATATTTGAATTGAAATACAAAATGCAATAAATTGTATGGTCCCCATGTCCAGAGAGACTAATGAGGTACTCTGAAACCTATGGCACGAAGCCTGAGCTGCTGAAGTGGTGTCACAGTGTGCAGGTTCTGTCTGAGTCCTTTTAAGAGAGATCAAGGAGGAATGTCTAGTAATTTGTGTGCCTCAGCTTTTTGCAAAATGGGTGATGATTCCAGTCAGCTGGAGTCCCTGAAGCTCCTACCAGTGACTGTGACATTCTATTTAAAAATCATTACTTCTCTTGTTTTCCAGATTATTCAGGACAGAATATTTAAGCACATATCACGTAACAGCTTAATATGGAACAAACATCCTGGAGGGTTATTTGTACTGCCACAGTATTCCTCATATCTGGGAGATTTTCCTTACTACTATGCTAATCTTGGTGAGTGAATCCTTGCTATAATGTAGTAGCATCTGGAATTTCTAGTGGAATTTTGAAGTTTTGTCTTTGAGTAGCATGTGCCAAGTGACTAACCCTTCATTTCTAGTTAATGATGCCTTTCGTTTATCCTGTCTCAATCTTCCCTGCCCACTGTAGACTGGAACATCTCTGACTCATCAACATGCATCATGTGTCTCTTGCTTGCAAAGATTGTTAAAAAAAAATATGTTCTTTCATACTTTTCAGTTGCTGGTAATTAATGCCTGAGTTGCTGGCCCATTCGTGGCCTGAGGGGACATAAGAGGAATAGGTTTTTTCCTTTCTTTGTTTATCTGTGCTTGGGAAATTGGAAAAGTGGTAATTTACCCCTGACATTTGTTATTTAATACACTTGGTATGGATTTATTCTCCATACTATGTTTCTTCATATGGATCCCAGTAGAAGGAATGGATTGATCTTAGCTTCATGGCTTTTTCCTGAAGCAGAGCTTGAACGATGAGTTCTGCAGGCAAATGTGCCTCCAGGCTGAAGGGATCCTGCTTACCAGAGTGATGCTACTTTTGGCTCAGCCTGTGCCATCCCACATGTGTGGATCTGTACTGCTCACCTGCTAAAAATTGACAGCTACTGTGTTAAAAAAGGGAGTAGAAGTGGTAATTTTGATGAAAAATGACTATGACCCCACAGAGATGAATTTAGATGAGGTTGAGAGCAGTAATGAAGGGTAGACACCAGTAGGATGTGTTATTCCAGGCAGAAAGGGAAATCATAGCAAGACAAAAATTTAAAAATGGAAGGCAAGGATGAAAGCAGAACTATCATCTCGGGAGGTAATTGAAGATGCATGTGGATAGGAATCAACGCAGACAGAGCAAAAATCTGACAGAGGCTGTAATGGAACTGAGGAAACCGAACAAGCTTCTGGAATTTGTGGAGATAATCTGTAAAAAGCATCAAGCACCCAGAGCCAGGCAGCAAAACAGAGCCTGTGGCAAGAAAGACATTTGGCTGAACAAACTAGATGTCAATATTGTGGGACAAACTGGATGAAGGAAAGAGATTTCAGGACATCTGTGGAAATAGTGAGTAAGAACAGGAAATCATTGTCTTGGAGTCCGGTATTTCAGAGTGGAAGTTAAAGGCACAGAGTGGGAGTTAAAGGGAAGTGAGATCTCCTCTGAAGCATCTGGTATCTGAGATGAAGGGAGATGACCTAAAAAAACATGGCAAGGTTTGCATTAAATGGAGATTGTTTTTTCCATCCCCAAAATCCTTTAATGTGTAGTTACTGGGGCGATTTTGTCTTTACTGAGCACATATCTCTTCACTTCAGGTCTGAAGCCTCTTTCCACATTCACTGCCGTTATCCACGCAGTAACTCCCCTGGTTTCCCAATCTCAGCCTGTGCTGAAACTCCTGGTTGCTGTAGCCAAGTCCCAGTACTGTGCACAGGTAAGCAGCTCTGTTTGGCTGTCAGTCACAGCAGAGACAAACCACTGCCAGGAGTAAGGAGCCTAGTGACTCAGCCCTGTTTCAACCGCCTGTTTCAGTTCTGATGTTTCTTTCCTCTGAGATTTCTGCTGTCTGTGACCTACATGCATGGGAAATAAAAATTCTGAGTATAATGGGAGTGGAATGGAGACAGTAATTAAACTCTTTGTTACATGAGACAGGTAAAATAATGAGTGCACTTTAAAGATCAGCATTGTGTGTGCTGCAAACTGCAAAAGGATGTCTATGCCTCAAGAGCCACTACATGATCTTCTTTCCTCCCACTGTGACTCTTAATCTCATCAGTGCTAGGATTTTGGCTTCTCTAAAAAAAAAGCTGGGGAGTTCAGTAGGAGCACCCTCTTGCAGTAGAGTGTCACAAGGGGTTTTGCCTTTAATGAGAGCCACAGTAAATCAGTGACATCTGTACGAAGTGGCTGAGAAAAAGACTTCCAAGTTCCTGTCCAGCCTATATTTGCCTGAGAGGATGTATATTGTAAGTAGTCAGATTGGGTGAAATTAATGTAAGAAATGTTACTTTTATACAGATTTGTATCATTGCTTTTCATTTTGACATTCCTAACCTGAATTTACATGTCTGTATGGAGATCTGAGACCTTAGAGTATGGACAACATTGCTACAAAGGTCTCTGATCATGGTCCAATAATCTCTTTCAGATTATTGTTTTATGGAATTGTGATAAACCCCTCCCAGCCAAACACCGCTGGCCTGCCACTTCTGTGCCTGTCATAGTCATTGAAGGAGAGAGCAAGGTAGGTGAAGAGAAGCATGGTAAAAGGTTGCCTGTATTCTCCAACAGGACAGGAATTTATTTTTCCAGCAGCTTTGGTGAAAGCTTAGAAGTTCCCAACGAAATGACAGCTCCCTTTTATTCCTTGGCCTTTTGTACCAGCTTAGTTGCAGATTTGTGTTTCATGCATGGGCCCCATGCACTCAGAAACCATCAGCATGGCAATTAATGCCTTGAATCTGAGATTCACAAGTGGGACCCAGTTTTGAAATGTGACCCCAAGAGTAGATAGTGCTGACCCCATCATCAGGGATTCCATCTCTCTGCAGGTGAATAAAAGTAGGAATGCAGCTGCATGCACTGAGTCTGGGAAGTCACATGCAAGAGTTGGGTGTCAGCTATGGACTCAGAAGCAGAGTTAAAAATGAGAACTTGCCTTTGAAAAGTAACTTCTCTTACTGCCTCGTGAGGTACTGCTGCCATGAAAAAAAAGGAAGGGACAAGGGACATTGGACACTTGTGTGGGAACAAAATCACCATGTCATCTCCTGCTGTGCAACACACGTCTTGTTTGTACTTTCACAAAGTCAAAATAGATGCCATCAGATGAGAAAAGAGGGTTTTTTAAAATCCACACTAAAGTGGGTGATTGCTTTCCAGCTGCAGGCCTGAGAGAAGCAAGACTTCTTGCTTTTAGAATTTGAAACAGATTCAAGTTGGTCCTCTCTGCAGTCTCTGTCAGCTGGCTCCAGAGCTCTGCGTTGGCAAAGGGAACTTCTGGTTGCTTTGCCTGTACAATTCTACTTTGAATTTGTAATTTTGTCTTTGGTCTTTTCCTCTTGTCACTTAGCAAGGGGAAAGGGAGCCCTGCAAGGTTAGCAGCTAAAGGCTTTGGCTTTAGCTAGCCATGTAAACAGCATCAGGAAAATTGCTGCAGGGCCAAGAAAGGTTGTAGAGATTTCTGAGCCTTTTGAATGTTCTGGGTGTTTTTATTTTCTTTTTGTAAAACTTGCAGAGGTGAGATAGAGGAGAAAATCTCTAACCTGTTCTACAGTGTTTGTAGAAATTAGCCCCAGGCACTGTTTAGACTACAAATGAGTCTCCTGAGTACACAAAGGTGTGTTTATAGTGGACAGTCTCTTCCCTCTAATATCCCAATACAAGCCAAGTGGCTTCTTGTGTGGAAAGCTGTTTGTTTGGATGAAGCTTGTAGAGCCAGAGCAGCACAGCTCAAAGGTTGCACAAAGGAGCTGCTTTTTATCTCCAGACTTGGCTGAGGCCCACTGGCAGGCACCAGTACTCCATGCAGGTGGTCATGGAGGTTTGCCTTTTGGTAACCTTCCCTCTTCCCTTGAAATCAAATATTATAACACCCATTTTACAGAAGGGTACTTCAGGTATAAAACAAACATGTGGCAAGTCCTGACTGCTCTACTGTTTGGCAATTTTGCACAGTCTGTAAAAGATGAGGGATGAGAACATGGGGCTCCTTCTGGCCGCTTGCTCTGCTTCGTCTCAGTGTAAATAAAGCAAAACCTTCAGCCCCAGAAGATAACCTGTGGGTATCTGTGGGTGATCTGTGGCAGATCACCTCTTCATCAGAACCCTGCCTCCCTGGACCAAGGCCATCATAGTGATGAAGGGATGCTCTCCAGACAGACACTGTGAACATCCTGGTTATGGAGACAGATCTTTCTCTGAATCAAGGCATCGATTCCAAACACTTGTTCCCAAAGAGGTTGCAGAGGATGTAGAACTGACCATGTCCATTAGGAGGGTTGTGTTAAATTACTCCGTGTCCCTGTTTACATACAGTGAATTCCTCTTACTGGGCTTGACTTTTGAGGTGTATTTTTGGCATAGTAAATTGTTAAAAATTCTAGTAACTAACCAGGCTATTTCTCCTAGCAAATGAGGGAAACAAACTGTGTTGCATCCTTGTTATTCTTCATCAGTTCTGAAAAGGAGCCATTTACTCTGCTAAAGAAACCATGCAGATTTTCATTTCTTGTTGTTATCTTTTTGATCCAGCTTTCCCATCTAATTACTCTGAGGACTGTCCTGCCATATCTTTTAAAAGCTTACTCTGTATATAGGTTTTATTTATATAAAATGGTTTGAGTTGGAAGGGACTGTAAAGACTATCTAGTGCCAGCCCCCCCACCATGGACCAAGAAACCTTCCACTAAGCCAGGTTGCTCAGAGCCCTGTGCAGCCTGGCCTTGAACGCTGCCAGGGATGGGGCATCCACAGCTTCTCCGGGCACCCTGTGCCAGTGCCTCACCACCCTCACAGTAAAGAAATTTTTCTTAATACCTCATCTAAACCTACTTTCTGTCAGTTTGAATCCATCCCCCCTTGTCCTGTCACTACATGCTCTTAATAAAATGTGCCTCTCCATCTTTCTTTCAGGCTCCCTTCAGGTACTGGAAGGCCATTTAAGAATGTGACTTTTTAAGATGCTACAATACCTATATAATTCTTCATGCAGATAAAAGCTCAGTTTGATTTCTGTAGCATATTCTCCTTTTCTGATGGAGAATGTCACACCATCCTGGTAGCATTATATCTTTCACACACAGCCTGGGCTCCTTGGTTTCCCAGCTGTGTAATCTTAGGAAGGCTGCAAGGTCCTTCTCAGTGTTCATTATATTTGATCCTCACACCCTGTAGGAGAGCAGAGGGACAGTCCTGGCCAACAGGGAAAATGTCCTCCCCAGAGAAGCTGTAGGTACATCTAATTCTCAGTACAGACCAGTGCAGTTTGTCACTAAATGAAAGCAGCCTTCTCCAAAGAGGGAGGTCTATTCAGAAATTACTCCTCAGATAGAAGGTGTAGGCTGACTGCTGGGGTGACAACAATGACACTCCTTCACTCTTGAGCTGAAGGGTCCTTCCCATCAGACAGAAATATGCCACATACCTCAGACTAGAGGAAATAAGAATGAGGAATAAAATTGAGTATTTGCCTTGGAAATGAGTCCCTCAAGTGATTTTTATTTCCTCCCCTTCCTGCCTTGGATACCCACAGGTTATGAGCAGTCGCTTCCTACCCTACGACAACATAGTGACAGATGCAGTGCTAAGCCTGGATGAGGACACCGTGCTTTCAACCACTGAGGTAAGGGGTCTCTGGCGTCGTGGGAGTCTGCTTGGCGCCTGGGCTCAGCCTGAGCACAGCAGATATGCTCTGCTCTTGGCTTTGCCAGTGAGCAAATGTTACAAGATTTCCTGCTACACTCCTCAGATTTAATGTGTTGCACTTGTTTCAGCAACCCTGCCACTGCCTGCCATCAGAGGAGCGTTCCGCCCTGGTTAATTGGCTCATCATTAGCATATGGTTCTTCCGTTCTTCATTATTTTAGTAACATAGCTGCAGGCGGGTGTAGGCAGCCAAGAGCAGTCAGCTTTAATATTCTGTTCTCACTTTTCTGATTGGGGTAGCTTTCCCCCCACATAATCAGTAGGGTGTAGGTGGAGAAGGAAGGGTTGTCAGCAGCGGGGGACTGCTATCGCTCCAGAAGACAGCACTGCTACCCTAGTGCAGGATTTCACTGAGGAATGCTCTTTCCCCATTGTGTCAGCCCATAAAATTGGAGATCTTTGCTAGTTTAGGTGCCAAGAGCAAGATAGCACTAAGAAAAGAAAAATACTGTAGAAAACCAATTTTTACAACTGGGATGAGTATTGATTTCTAGAACCTCTTCCTGAGAATCACATGGGAAACTGATGACAGTTTATATAGAGTGCAATATTTGGGAAATACATTATTAATGATGGCCAGGGAATAGCTTGAAAAACTCGATTTTCTTTTGTTTTTCCTTTTTTTCCCCATGTTCATAGTCATTCCCCTCTCCCCACTTCACCTTAATAAAAATGCATTTCTGTCAGTGATGGGGATCTTTCACTGATGCTGCCACTACTTATATGTCAGTGAAAAAATGCGTAACATTAGTCTTCAGTCACTGCTATATACCCTAAAATGTTACTGGATTTGTTCTGAATGGATGAGACTGCAACTGCTCTTCTCCCCTGTTCAGATGTTGTGCTGGGATTAGGCTGCTTCAGAAACAGCCACAGTACCCTCTTTTGCTTCACAAATGAAAGAAATCGTTGGCATGGAATCTGTTTGATACCAGTGTTACACCTTGGTAGTTTCTGCTAGATGAGGAAGAATACAGTTGTTGCCAAAGCACTTGTATGCAAAGTCCTGCACAGCCCAAAGAAACCCCAAAGCAATAAAAGGCATTTATCCTTGGGTTGTACTTCCTAAGCAGGTTGTTGCTCAAGATGAAGAGTCCCATCTCAGCTGCCCTGGGGATCGTGGTTATACCTCGAAGGGACTTAATTGCACTGAGGGAGTATTTACAGCAATCCAGCCTGTGGCTTCCATGAGGATTTGGGGCTTTGTTTTGTTTTAATTGGTCATCCTCCAAACTTCAGAGTAATGCAGGCTTCTGGAACGTATGTGAAATACATAGTGTTTCTCATTCAGCTTGGCTGTGTTTTACCCTAAACATTTTGGAGCACAAATACGTGGTGTTGTGTGAGACAGCCTACACTTTTCTTTGTGGCTTTGTTGCTTTGCTTTGTTGCTCTCGTGAGCAACTTGCAGCTGATCCTGCATGTTTGTGCAGTGGGTATTGGCTCTACGAGCCCCCTGGTCCCTGTGCTGCAGGCAGAACCAGCTGGCCAGCTGTTGCTAGAACCCACCTTGTCTCTGCCAGGGTACCAGCACCAGCAGCTCTGCTTGGTGGCTCTCCATGAAGAGGTGGGGGACCTCCCTATTGCTTCCCTTCCCCCACAGTACAGCTTCAGCAAATGTGATGGGACATTTCCTTTGAAACTAGCTGTCGTGGAGGGTTGTTGTGGCACAGCTTCAAGGCAGTTGAGAAACGTGGTCAAAGACAATCCCAATGCCACTGAGAGCAGCAGTCACCAGGCACATCCTCCAGAGTGTCCGATCTCGGCGTAGTGAAGGTTTTCCATTCTCAGCAGAGCAGCACGTAACTGTTCTGTGAGAGGAGCTGTTCCACGCACACAGGGAGGGGTGTGTGCCTGGGAACTCATTAGGAACCAGTGTGGGTCGTGATCCAGAGGTTTAAGAGACTGCCAGCTTGGTTGGATTTTCCTGTTGATCAGCTGAAAGTGGCAATGCTTCTGGAAATTGCATAGGATGAGATCTGAGTGGCTTTTTTAATAAAGGGAGTTTTCTCTTAGGGTGGTTGCTTTAGTGCATCTCCCTAGTGCAAGGGCAGATAGTTGAAAGCACAAGAGAGGGCACTGGGTGCAACAGCTTTATTATTTATTTAAGTTTGAGATTCTCATCCTCCTCTAAAGAAAACAGATGTCACGTTTTATGGGAAAGGCCTTTATAGGGAAAAATCCCTTCAGTTCTTTCATGTGGTATTGATTTGGATGAGATCAGAACTATCACAACGGTAACTGGTTTGTGCACATTGTCTTTCTAGTTGGCCTCAGATTCCTTGAAACAACTTTGAAGAAAATAACCAGGCCCTGACTTTGTATTTCAATCCATGTGCGACTCTTCTGTTTCATAAAAACACTTGTAAATGTGAGAAGTCTGACAGTAATCAACACAAAATGGGACTGTTCTCAGAGCAGCTATTCTTTATCTAACCTCTACACCTTAACTTTGACTGCATTCTTGGAAGGCTTTTCAAACATTTTTGAGCAAAGTTTTAGGTCCCTCTGGTACTGAGGGGAACCTAATGTGCAGCACAGAAACAAAGCCCTTTTTTTGTGTGTGTTTGACTAGGACAATTAGAATTCTGTATAATTCTTAACAAAATTTCAGTCTAGCTTGAGCTCCAAAATGTAAGTTGATGGGGAGGGACTGCCAACCATTGATAAAATCTTTCCATATGTATTGTACCAAACTCTTTTCAAATACAGTGCTGACCATTTTTTTGCAAACTGCCCCGATCATCCCTTTCCTAATACCACCAGATTTTGTTTGGTGGGATGATGGGGTAGCAATGTCCTGTCATGTCTCAATTCTCAGAGATTTGAGTTATTAAAATAGTTACAGCAAGACAATAAAAAAAAATGCCATTGCCAGCATTTGACACGCTCGTGTGGCTCCTACAATATAAAGCATTTTTCTTAAAGTTGAGTTCCTCATGCCATTTAACTAAATAGGAATTTTATCTTCCTCTTTATTAAGCTGTATATTGAACCTTTTTGTTCATATCGACAGTCTTAAAAGTGTCACTGGCATGGTCTTCAGAAGGCTCAAAACAGCTGGAAAATATAAAGGGACTCCTCACTGAGTGTCTGTTTTATTCTCACTGAGCCACCTTTACCATTTAAAGTGTTTGCTGATTTTCCATACTCTGTGTTAACAGTGATAAAATGGTCGGTGCAATGCACAAAGACACAAAAATTTCAGTTTCCACGTGGCTATTACCCCGTGGTGTTGCATCGAGGTAAAAATACATGCACCTACACCCATTCTTTCTGTAACTTGAAAAGGTTTGGTATCTAAAGGGCAGGCTTGGAAATGTTAATGTAATGCTGTGATGCTCTAGACTCCCTTTAACAGGAACCATTAAAATGTGCATAATTATAGGGCAAAATGTCAAGCAGTCAGTTTAATTTACTGATGAATACACAGAATTAATGTTTTGTAACAGTTCCAAGATTTTGAACTGTGAATTAGTGGCAAGGTAGTATTTTGTTTTGTTGACATTTGTTGAAACAGTTTCAGTATTCATTTGGCCTGTACCTTTGTCCACAGGTGGATTTTGCCTTTACAGTTTGGCAGAGCTTTCCAGAGAGGATTGTAGGGTACCCTGCACGCAGTCACTTCTGGGACAACACTAAGGAGAGGTGGGGGTATACCTCCAAATGGACTAATGACTATTCCATGGTATTGACAGGAGCTGCTATTTACCACAAGTAAGAACCCAGAGCATCTGCTATCCTTCTTGTGTATGAAACAAAATAGTAAAGAGGGGGTGGGGGTGGGGTGTGAAGAACATTCTTCCAGGGAGGGGAAAAAATGGAAAGATAGTAAGTGGGTCTACTTTTTATGGGGTAATAATTTAAGTTCGTGGTTTAGCTCTGGTGATCTGGTAATCATTATTGCACTTGTTGGGTCTCTTTGAAGTCACTTGTGTTTTGAGGCAGTCAGACTGCTCTTTTTAACATCAGGAATTACACACTTCAAAGAGTTCCTGAATTCATTAAGCTGCTCGGCTGAATGGCCTGTAGCATAGCAGAAAGGAGGTTACTTCCAGACCAGCTCTGGGTGTGTGTTGGCTGACAGCTGCAGACTGCAAAGTCTTCTGGCTACCCTAGAAATGTAGTACAATGGGCATATCACAGCTCAGCTTATTGCAGCATGTTGGAGAAAACCCATGTATTAGAACTTCAGCAGACCAAAGTCCTCTACATTTAATGAAAAAGAAAATTCTGGAGTCTCTAATCCACATCCCTGTAAAGGAGAAGACAGTCCACAGGGGATGGTATAGACCCAAAGGAGAGTAATTTCAACAATAAAAACGGTAGTAGGGCAGTTTTAATAGAGTTCTTTCCAACTGAGCAGTTTGGAAAGAAAATACGGAGGATGAATTCATCAGTGTTGTCTCTAACATTATAGCACTGTGGGGCTCTCCTTCCTACTTGTCCATTATCTTGATACTTAGGCCCACATTTGTTTCTTTCATCCTGGTTGCAAAAAAAGCATATGTTCTGTTTCTCCTTTAGCACTGTTCACTGTGTTGATGAGAAACAGATTTGTTTTCCCTTCTTGTTGGAGGGTGAGACCAAAGAAAGGAATTGATATATTGGGAGTTGAGTACAAAACTTGTGTCTCAAATGAGATAGAAATTTCCTGGAGCTTGTGATACCTGAAAGCCCAGTGACTTGTATTAATAACACTGCTGTTGGTTTCCAGATATTATCACTACCTGTACACTCATTACCTGCCTGCCAGCCTAAAGAATATGGTGGACCAACTGGCCAATTGTGAGGACATTCTAATGAATTTTTTGGTGTCAGCCGTGACAAAATTGCCTCCAATCAAAGTAACACAGAAAAAACAGTATAAGGAGACCATGATGGGACAGGTATGTAATTACAGCATGTTTCAGCAGTTGGGATGTATTGATAATATAACAAGTCCACTTCTAGGTTAGACTTACAGAGTGATACAATTCTGTCAAATATTTTTGCAGTTTTTAGTTTAGCAGAACTGTAAATAGACTTTAGATATGCTTGTTATAATGCAGAAAAAGGAAAATGGCAAACATCTGTGGATGCTGCTTCCCTTCATAATTTTCTCACACAGTGTTATTCATGGTGATCCCAAGCTCCTGGAACCAATGATTGTGGTGACTGAATTTCAGTTAAACCCTGATTTTCTAATTAAGTATTCTATACTTAAGACCTAGGCATGGAATGCTAGAAGCATAAGTAAATTCTAGACAGATTTTCTATTTTTTATTATTATTAATTAATATAATGTACCAGGCTGTCCCTGTGCTATTTTAAATTACATAGTGTGATTCAAGCACTGACATTGAACTGTCACAAGAGAGATAATTCGTGATATACAAGTGTTTTTTCCCCACAGGGAACATTTTGTCCCACATCACTCACTAGCAGCCATGAAATGCTTGCTTTAGGTCCTCTTCCAGCTGCTAGATAAGCTTTTTGTCATTGCAGAAGTACCTCTAGTAACAAGGATACATGGTAACGTGGGCACATGTCCTACTACCCTGTGTGAGAGAACAATGAGAGCAATAGCAAGTCCTGCAAAACCTGCAAGTCCTGAACAGCCTCCCATCTGTGCTGCCACAGTGTCTGTTCTCTCAGTGCAAACAGTACCATGATTACTGCAGGGCAGGTGAAAGAAGGGGCCCTCTGTTTTCCCCTCACATTTTCTCTTGGTAGCTTTACTTGGATCTTTGACTGGGGAGTGGCCACGCCAGTTTGTAAACTCCATTATCTATATGTCACTGCTTGCACCTGAGGTATTGGTAGCATCGGTGGCATTCAGCAATTCTGACTCATCTGGGGGCCCAGGAGACCTTCTGTGAACAAGAGGGTGCCATCCAGAAAGTACCTATTGCTTCCAGTTTCAGCTTCACCTCTCCACAGGGCTGTGCTTTGGCTGTTTGGCAAAGCCTGAGCGTTCATTTTTCATCTTAGAGCACAGGTGACTCGAGTCAGCCATGAACTATAACTCTCTCCTAAAGACAAGTTGTTCCTGCAGCTTTGGGAAATATAATGGGCCATGTTCATAATTCCTTGAAAGACAAATAAAAAATTAACATAACCTCAGTGTTGTGACAGAGATGAATAGTCATATGGAAATTCGGTGTTAATGGCCAAAATGTCTGCTATAATCCTCTAGCAACAAGCTTTTACTTGCTCTTTAGTGCCTCCGTATAATCAGGAGGCTGTAATCAATGCACATTATAATCTACCACTTTGAGCTAAACTGGACAGGCCTTGGAGCAAGATCAAGTCTGGTACCATAGTCACTTGGCCAGTCCCTGACTTAATCTGTTTCTTCATGTTTTAATTTACATCCTTTGACTTTATGAATTTGTATTTGTTTTTAAAGTATACTGGAAACCTAAGTGCTATAGAGAGATGCATGGGAAGTGGCACAAAAACCCCTAGGTTCTCAGCATTCATACTTTATCTTAAATAATAGTTTTATTATGTTTATAAATGTTCTTTAGGTACAGATAAAGAATAATAGCAGCTTTAAAGCTGCTAGGGACTTTTTTTTTTTCAAAAGCAGCTGAGTTTCAATGGACTTCCATAGGGATTACAGCTGCCCTTAACTTTGCAAAATCAGCCCAGAATATTTTGCATGTATACAGTCAAAGACTGTGGTGTTTTCCTTGGGTCAGAGTTTAATATGATGTAGTGTGGGGCTCCAGTTCATTTTTTGTGTCTGTGAGACAGTGCTGTCTGATGGACTGGCCTTGGCCAGTGTGATTCCTGGAAGCACCTTGCTTTTCACTGCAGGGCACCTACACACACGAGTAATGCCGAGCACATAAGGACTTCTACTCAGTTACAAGCTGGTTGAAATTACTTGTGTATAAATTTCTGCAAATCTGAGCTGCAGAATTGCAGGTTTGACCCTGAATAATTGCTTTCCTCCTAAGGCTGAAGACCATGGGCAGCAGCTGGCCTGGGCTTGGGTGTGCACCCCTGCTGGAAAGCAGTGGCCTTCTTTTTTTCCTGGTGGTTTTTAAGAACTTTTTGTACCTCTGAAATAGCTGGAGGGTTTGAAGAAAAGAGTGAGGGATAGGCTGAAGTAGAGTGCTGGCAAGATCTGGGAGGGCTCCTTGTGGATGTTGTGCTCCATGGGCTGGCTCATGGTTGAACTCAAGTCTCCATGTAGCCCTGCCCTGTTCTCTGTTTGGGAAGTCAGGGTTGTCCAGCTTACCACGACTGGATCTGCTGAGGGCAGGGTGTCCTTCCCCCTCCTTGGGCTCTGCAGCAGATTCCAGCCTCCACAGAGCCACACGCTCCCGAGCCCTGGCAATGCCGGGCACCTTGGTGTCTGCCTGGCCCAGCTGCCGCCCTCCCCGCCATCCTGGGTGCCAAGGCCAGTTCTCATCTCTGCTCTCCTCTCCTCACAGACGTCCCGGGCCTCGCGCTGGGCCGACCCCGACCACTTTGCCCAGCGGCAGAGCTGCATGAACACTTTTGCCAGCTGGTTTGGCTATATGCCGCTGATCCACTCGCAGATGAGGCTCGACCCTGTCCTCTTTAAAGACCAGGTCTCCATCCTGAGGAAGAAGTACCGAGACATTGAACGACTCTGAGGACGCTGCTGAGGGGGCCGAGCCGCCCTCGCCCGTGTGGGAGCCAGACTGTGCCGCCGACAGCGAGCGCCGACCCCGCCGGCCGCGCCCCGCTGCTCCGGACTGCGCCGAACCGCCGGCAGGCTGCTGCCGCTGACACTAGGTCGTGTACAGTTTCATTATGGAACATTAAATAATTATTTTTGAAATGATTGCTATGCAGGTTTAAACTTTTTTAATGATCAAAAAAAAAAAAACCCTATTAAAAACAGAGTTCTTTCTTTAATCAAAATTGTGTTGGTTGTGAATATTTCAGAGCTGCCATTTCTTTCCTTTATGCATTTGATTGTCAATGCAATTTGCATTCCTTCTTCCCTGCACAGTTAAACGCTGGAATCTCACTGGGGGAAAATGCAGCAGGTTCAGAAACTTAACTGAGCACAAACAGGACAGAACTGAAGTATTAACGTTTCTCATTTACTACCGACTTTTTTTTTCCTGTTTTCCCCAAGCCAGTAGTAGCCACTATGGAGCCACTAAGGAGCACAACTCCTTTGGACAGCTGGAAAACTGGAGAACTGCCAAGGAGCCAGAGGAGAGGGTAGATCCTTCTGGCTGGGGACCCCTGTTTTAAAGGCAATCAGCCTTGCCTTGAAGGGAAAGAGGAGCATTACTGTGGAGGAGCAAACCAGTGACGTGGAGCACAGGGACGAGTGTGCACAGCAGGGCTGCAGGGCCACGTGTGTGTGTTGTGCTTGGAGAGGCACATCCCGACTGTCCCTGCCCGTGGATGGCAGAGCACCCCGGGGCAGTCGGCACGGCCGGCGTGGTGGTCCTGTGGGACACCCAGAGCCTGTGCAAGTCCCTGCTGCAGGCAGCAGTGCCACTTGGCAGCTAAACATCCAGGGGTAGCTTTGTTCTGAGGCTAAAAGGGGTGTTGACAGAAAGCAAGAAACGCATGTTGGAGCTTGCAGTGCAGGAATTTGGCCTGTAACAAACTGGCTTATTTGAAATCAAAGCATGGACTTCTCTTTTTTCCTTTTTATTTTTTTTTCCTGAGGTTTTTTGTTTGTTTGTTTTGTTTTGTTTGTTTTTTGTTTTGGTGGGGTTTTTTTTTTTGGAAGTGCAAATATATAGAGAAATTCCCTTGTGGAGGTCTGACACCTGAAGTAAAGTGTATGGTCAGGCACTGGGTCCTGGCAGCAGTGATGTTCCCAGGCATGCTTGGGGCAGGGTAACACACAAATCCTTCTGAAATATGAGTGCTGCTCATGCTCCAAAATGGTTTTAGCATTTCAAATACAAGTATTTTTAAATTGAAATATTCCAGTTGCTTATTCCTTTGTAATCCTTTGTTTATTTATGTGTTTCTTTACATTGAAGAATGAAAACAGAAGCAGTGATTTGGGTCAGGAAGATGCCATTCCAATTTGCTAAGAAAATAAGCACTTTAAAAATATTTTGAACTCTCACGTTTTGATGAGTTGCATTTGGGGTGCTCTGTAATTACTGCCACCCCAAAAGGAGCTCCGGTAAAGTCACAGAAAGAGGGTTTAGTGCCGATGCCCAGAAGACCAGCAAGCCTTTCTATACCTCATTTCTTTGTAAGCAGGCAATCTGGTAGCAGGGATGAAGAGTAGTGACTCTTCAGTCACTACCAGTCCCATCTAGTAGGGATGAAGAGTAATTGGACCAGAATTATCACCTGTTTCATTCAGGTTCAGGCACCAATTTAATATTGCAGCTTTAAGCAGCTCCCATAACCAGGGCATGCCTCAGTTTCCTCCTTTGTAAAAGTAATAGTTACTGGTTATAGAGAGAATGCTGTGAAGCCTAAATAATTTCTCTTGCTGATAAGATCATTATCCCTAAACTGAAAGTTGCTGTAAAAGTGAAAAGTACGTGTTACTAAATGTTGTATGCAACCTGACTTTAATGTAAAGACTTGCAGAGAGTGCTTTGCTTTGCATATGTATCGCAATATTTGAACAGAGCACACTGAGTTAGGGCAGGACCATCAGGTTCCTGACATTTTGTTTTTGAGTCATAGAATGGTTTGGGTTGGAAGGGATCTTGAAAATCATCTTGTTCCAACCCCCCTGCTACAGGCAGGGACATCTTCTACTAGACCAGGTTTCCCAGAGCCCTGTCCAGCCTGGCCTTGGACACCTCCAGCGTGTTCTGGGCGACCTGTTCCAGTGCCTCACCAGCCTCACAGTAAAGAATTTCTTCCTGATATCTGATCTAAATCTACCCTCTTTCAGTTTAAAACCATTACCTCTTGTCCTATTTACATGACCTTGTAAATCAGAACCAAATCTTTAAACAAATCTGCCAAAACATGTGAGACTGCAGCTAGCGACTTACACTGCTGAAAGGAAGAGGTGCCACGTTCCCTCCATTCCTATTGCTCTCCCAGTCCCTGGCCATGCAGTCTCACCTGACACCTTCTGCCATGGTGGTGGCCACCAGATGCTTCTGTAAGCCCATTCAACTCTCTAAACTCATGGGAAACTGTCCAGGGATTTATTGGATTTTTCTAATACCATTTTAGAGAGTTAAATCAGCATGTGGAAATATAAAGAGGCAGCAGTAGGTAGGCAGGGCAGGGGAGGGAAGGGGAGCAGGATATATTTCCACCTGTGTAGGGTGAGCTGCTAATTCACTCCCCACATATGGTAAGAATCTGAACATTGCTTCCCTGTGCTCTAAGGTCTGTGTTTGCTGATCTGCATGGGAAGGTGAAATCCAGTAATTTGATTTTCCTGTGTGAATGACTCTGTGGCTCCCATCACAGTTTTCCTCTTGGAGATCAGGTAGCTTGTTCAAGGACTGGAATAGACCTTCTCCTTAGACTCGCTTTTTGGAGAATGTGCCAAACACTGGATGAGGTTTACAGGGCTCATGTTTTGCTCCTGTGCCATGTGCAGGTGGGTGAGCACCCATGTCCACAAGAGCATCTGCACCTCTGGGAAGCAGTCACTGGTCTGTAGCCAGCAAGAGAGGCCCGTACTAAAACAAGAATTACAATTCTGCTTGAGCTTTAGTAAATGCCATTTGGGGGCACGTGGGTTGGAATTTTAGTTAAAAAGGGAGTAACTAACAATTTCTGGAGTGCCGTGAGTCAAGCCAAGCTTTTAAGCTGTTTGACATTCTGCTATCGTCACTTTTTGGGGTGGCTGAAAGAGACTCTGCTAAAGTTCACTCTCAGTGTGATTTGAGGCCCCTTGTGTTTACTGATTGCTAATTAAACAAGCAACAATGGAAGGTTTAGCTGCAGAAGGGATGTGGATAGGTAGGAGCATTTCTCTTTGCCCTGCGTTGCCCGGGCGTAGCCGTCGTGCTGGGAAAGAATGTCCTCCACGGCCAGTCTGGAGAGCGGCCTCGGTCGCTGTGTCCACGGCCCCGGGGCCCAGGGGGAGAGCTGGACACAGAGCCAGCTCAGAGACTCGGTGTGCCACACCACTGGCCAGTGCTCCTAAGGACAGCAAGCAAAGCCTCCCTTGTCTACCTGTGTTGGATAGAGCTGTGTTGTTTCCTTAGTGAATGAAATCACTCTTTTGTCATGTCCTAGGTGCAAGTTAATGGTTCTTTATTCTTTTTTTTCTCCTCTCCCAATTCAGATGGTGCTGAAACAAGGTTCATTCCTTGTTGCTCCTTTTGTAGGTTTTTTTTATTATTATTTTTCATTAACAGCAGGCTATGTTAGCCTTTACTTTACAGGTACTTGAATGCCTGATGACTTGACTGAGTGTTACGCATGTGGCCTTTTGTAAAGGTTACTGACCTTAATTTAATCAGGGGTGAGATGGGTGGATGAATGTGAATAGATCCATGCCATTAAAACAGAATAGAAATAGGGATTAGAGTTTGGAAGAACTGATGAATTTTTAAGTGAATTTATTAAAGGAAAAAAAAAAAAGAAGGAAACCCTTCCCAGTTGTAATTTGAATGAGATCTATTGCTGGAGGAAGGTTTCATGAGAAAAATGCAACACAAAAATAGGGGCAAACATCCAAGATAGAAAGTGCCTGGCACTCCTTGCAGTCCCTTGGGCCTGCACAAGATTTTATTTGCCCTCTTTCTATTTGTGAGAATCTCTAATTATTACCATACCTTTTTCTAGATGTGAATGTTTAACCTTTGTAATAATTTCATAGTGAACACACTTGTGTGCTAATGCATGGCTATTGAGCGCTTTGATCTTTTCCATTGGAAAACATCGTGGATTTGATCAATTTCAGGTTGCAATCTTTCTTTTAGAGCCAATTTTGGCAAAGAAATTAATCTTTCACCAATGAGAGCCTTTTGAAATAGCTCATTTACCAAAAGATGTCGTTTGGAGAATGGAAGTCATCATTTTAAGCAATGAAAGAAAGAGCTAGATGTAGACTCAGATTTTTTTAAAATCTTTACATGCCCAGTGTAAAATGTTGTGTCCTCCTCTTTAGCACTTCCCTCCTACTGAAACTAAAGGAATACTCAGTGTTTGCCATAACGTCTGTTTATGGATTGACAACAATTCGTTAATTGCTCCACTTAAACGTCCTCTTACAGTAAAGGGTGGATTGGTTGTCTGCTCTTTTTTTTCTAATCCTGGGCGGGCTCTGATGTCTGTTCTGGAAATGTGGCCTTCAAGGGCATCAGCCTGACAGAGCCATTTCCCTGGGCGTTAGTGGGATTTCACAGGATGCACCTGTGGTCTTCCAAGAAGGGACCTGCCCCACGCAGGGTCTTAGCTGGTGTCTGCTGGAAATAAAATTGCATCTTCCAAAATTTTGTACATCTCACCCTTGTTTAAAACTAAGTCAAGCTGGCCTTTATACCACTATTTTAACTGTCTTCACACACATTTTTTAAGTTGGAATTAAATTAGAGGGAGTTAAATTAGGCAGGGGCTAAACTGGGGAGGGGGTGGGCTTGAGGGTGGGACTCATCAGATGCTTTGAGATGCTCCCTCCCACTCTTTCACAATGTTTTTAGTGATTATTTCACAGTGGGTTAGTGATGATCCAATGGGCCTTGCGACCTTGTACATAATTCTGTATATTTATTTTGAGAGAAAATATGTATAGTGTTTGGATTATGAGAATGGAAACATGAAATGGGAATTCTTAGGTCGGCAAATGTAAAGCAAAAAAGCAAACAAAAATACAATCTTATTTTGTATAAAATGTACATTTTTGAGAAAAATTTTCTAATGCATTACCAATGTTTTCATAGTGCTACCACATCTTTTTTAAAGTGTTTCTCCCTCTTTGTTTGACTGTTGACAACACGGTGCAATTAAACCTAAAGCAAATGTGTGAGTGAAAGAAAAAGAGAGAATGAGAAATTTAAAAGCCATATAATTTGGTTTACTTCATTAACCTGTATAACATCATAGGTTTACCATCTAAGATAGGTTGTTTTTATAGATAGTGTCACCAAAGACTTTTTTTCTTCAGATTTATTTTGAAAAGTTGTTAATAAAGGACGTACATTTCTGTTGCAGTGTGTTCTTATTTTTAAGACAGAATAACAAATCTTGCTTGGGTTCTTGACAGTGGAAATTTGGGAGCACAACTACCACATGTCTCAAGTTTGGGGTAGTTAAATGGAAGGCTCTTTACTGCTTTCTCCTCAGCCTGAACTGAGCATGGGCTCAGTGTATATCCTGTGTCTCTGTTGCACTGGCAGACACGTGGTGTGGCACATATGCACATTGTCCTAGTCCAGCAGGGCTGACAGGTGTTTGGGGCTGTAACTGAGGGCAGAACTGCCAGCCTGTGTCACTTGTGTAGAGCAGGACAGTGTCCCTGCATTGTGACACGGTCATGGGTAGGAATGGTGACTTTTAGAAGGAGTTGCTGTAATGTGTGCATGCAAAAATAATCACCAGCCTGGAGGCCTTTGAAGGCTGATCCCTGCAGGCTGAGGATATATTGATTTATGACTCATATTTATTGTTAGGGGTGTATCAGAGGCCTGTCACAGTCACAGGGGTTTCCATTCAGCCCACCTGGCTCTAGATGTGCACAAAGCACTCGTCTCTCTCTGTCAGAGCTGGGCCTTGCTGTCTGCCTGCACAGCCTGCAGACAGAACAAAGAACTGCTGGGGATTATCCTCCTCACCTGTTGTGGACATGGGCTTTAGCATGAGCTCAGTTGTGCCTCACATGTACTGGTTTCTCTCTGCTGGTGGTACAAGCACACCGAGTGCAGGATCTGCAGCACCGATGCCAACAGCTGGTTGGATGAATCCCACGCTGGGAAAGCTCCTGATAATGCTGGTGGGCCCAGGGTCATGCCCTGTGCATTTGAGGACATAATCACTGGTTTGTTGCTGTCAGAGATGTCCAGGCTGACCTCATCCCTTCTGGGCTTCAGACTGCCAGAGCATGGAGAGGTCTTTATGCTGTCAACCCATCCAATCTGCCAGTCATGGAAGACTGACGTATCTTGGGAAGAGGTTGCAAGATGTGAGTCTGCTCTGGTCCTGGTTTTCAGTGCCACTACTGATTCCTTCAAAACAGAGTGTCCCAACAGTCACTGGTGCTTGATATTGGCTATGGGCTTCTCCCTACCAGAAAATGAACACAAACTGTTCCCAGAAAATGATCCAACAACAGTGTTCCCACTCCTTCAGCACTCGAATTCTGTGTTGTAGCTATGTTACTTATACAGAACAGCTTGGGGTGGAATTAATTTGATTAAATACAGGTATCTACATCTGTAGAAGCCACCAGAAGGCTGTTGTCTCCACTGGCATTTAGCATGGACTGACTGGTGTAGAGCTGTAGTCTGAGACCTGAGTTTGATGCTGTACTTACCTTGGAGGCAGGGATTTAAATGTGGGGATGGAGTGGGCCACATTGGGCCTTTCCAGCTTTAGTTCATCTGAAAAGGGTCCAGTTTGTGTGCTCCAGTGCAGCCCTGGAATGTGAACCAAAATGGGGTAAAGGAGAAGACTGAGATAGTCACCTCAGAAGTGCAATGTTGACCTCAGCCAAACCCCTGCTGCTGGGGTGCACCCCTCAGCAGCCTGCACAGGCAGTGGAGATCAAATCCAAAAGCAGTCGGGTGAACAGGGTCCTTGGAGACTTGTGCCTGCTTCATTTCTGCTGTACAGAGAAGTGGTCAGTAAAGGAAATAAAATCCTCCACTGGAGATCTCTGTGTTGATGTGTTCAGTGAAGGAATCCCACACTGGTGTCAGTTTTGCCTGCTAGTCTGCCACACTGGGAATGAAAACTATTCTGAGCTGGAATACACCAAAGCCACGTCTGTGAAGTCCCTGGGACTTTGCTTCCTTACATGAGTCGAGAATCTGCCCCGAAATACTTAGCACATAATCAGTTCAACTTTAAATGCACTCTTGAGAGCTTTTTTGAACAACCTCACTGAAGCCCATTGTGCTGTCACTTGAATGGAGGTAGATAAGAGACTTGGCACTGATGAACGCCTTGTTTTATTTTCTTTTTTAGATGATTAGCAGGGAGAAAAGAAACAAGTGTCTGCTTTCCCTTTCTAAAGCTGTTAGCTAATCATATCCACAATGTTATCGGAGAGAAACAGATTTTACTCAAGATTTTGAGCTGTGTGAGGTGACATTCTAGGCACTGCATGATGTGGTTTATTCCACACTTCATTTCCCTGCATGACTTCCAGGGCTGTGTGCAGGTTTTATGAGCTGCCAGCTCCAGGTACTGCTAGTCCTGGGAAGCTGGGTTTGCACGTCACCTGCATTTCTATTGCTCATTAAGGCTGGAGGGCGCTCGATGCTGCAGTGGCTGCTCTGAGCTCTTATCTGTCTCCTTTCTGTAATTAACCATTGTCTTGCTGGTTGGTGGTGGTGAAGCAAATTAAAGAATAGCTATATTTCTTTCCAGAAAATGCAAGTTAAAGCCATTTCTGAGATTTCACAAGAAGAATGTCGTGTTAACAGAAACTGCTGAGGTAATGATTGCAAAAAAAAAAAAAAAAAGATACAGCACTTTCTCAAAGTTGCAGCAGAAAGGAGAATTTTGAGCCTGTAAAATATTTTCCCTCAAATTCCTCCCTTCCCCTCTACACAGAATCAGGTCCCACAAAACAACCACAAATCAGTTGCTGTTAACTGAGAGATACATTTTGAGTTTTCTTTGTTTCTGAAATGGATCCTTGCATTAAGCATCCTGAGGTCTGTGGCAGCCCCAGGGGGGGTTTCATTTGGTAGCCCTGTAGATGACTGAAAAAGTCCTGTGTTTCTAGAAGGAGTTTAGGATCTGTTAGGACATCTTCACAGAATGGTTTGGTTTGGGAGAGACATTAAAGATCATCTAGTTCAGTTCGACCATCTTGACTTGGAGAGATACCTGCAGTAACTCCAGTCAGATATTTCAAAATGCTCAGCTTTTAGTTGCACCGTGGTTTGCTGTGTGGATACCACCCACTAGGGTGGGTCTTTTTCAGAAAATCTGCCCCATTTTACAGTCTCATCAACCTTCTGTGGAGCTGTACAGTGCAGTAGATAAGGCGTGCCTGACTGCCAAATACACACTACTGCTACCACTGAAGGAGCATAAGGGAGCTGGGAAGACAGTATGAAATGGGCAAGTTAAGAGTACCTGAAACTCTATTTGAAAACCAAGAATTTAAAACAGGGTAGTGGAGGGCAGTATAGCAGGAAAAAATGGATTTTCTTCTTGCTTTGATTGGTGTAAATCCCTCTTGTTTGTGTTGAAGACAATGGATTGTTTTCAGCCCAAGAAAGGCCAGAATTAGACTTTCAAAGCATGAAGTTAAAATACCTTTTTATCCAGTGATGTGTTGATACTGCTAGATAACAAGGCACATTTACAATGTGAACAGCACCTTGTGAAAGGCTGCCAGGAAAATACAGTCCTCTGCTTTCCCTTAAAAAGACAGTTAGAGTACTATGTTAATGCCAGCCAGTGACTATATTAAGATTATTTTTAATATCCAGGAAATCCTCAAGAGAAGCTAAAATAAAACCTTTTTCACTTCATAATTTTAAGGAAAATGTATACCAGTTCATTGCAATTCCATTTCCCTCACAGCCTTAATAGAATTGTTGCTACCAGAACTAAAACTGAGTCTATCTCAGGAAGATCTAAAAATTGGAAATTGTTTATGATACCAAGCAATAATGTTGTTTTCAAAATCCATAGATGATTTAAATACAATCCCCTTAAGTATTGGAATCTGTCTAGTTCACTCCAAAGGCAAACAAGTCAAATGTATATTTTCGTCTCCCTGTCTTAGAGCAGGGCCAAATTCTGCTTTCAGCAACACTGGGGTGAATCCAGAATTATTACAGTGTTCCTCATGGTTTCCCTGAGCCCCAGGCTGGGGTCTCACAGGAGGTTAGTGACCTTCCTTAGCTGTGGGGCACTGGGGTCAGCATGGCTTGGGGTCACCTTGGGCCTGACACCCTCAAAGGGGCTTTGCTGTGCTCATTGTGCTTATTGTGCAATACAAATCCAAAAGGGGAGGCTAAGCCCCATCCCAACCTGTGATGGGGCTTAGCCTCCCCAAATTCCATTTTAGGGCCCTAGTAACAGAATTCAGGTCTGATACATTTAGAGGGGTGATGTCAGTAGTAGCTGAAGCCTTGAGGAAGATGTTTTTCATGTATTGAGACCAAGGACTGGTTGATACGATTCTTGGTCCTTTGGTAGGGTTCTTGTTCCTATTCCAAACACTTCTAATGATTTATTCTGAGCTAAAATCCCATTTAACCTTTCTGCACCTCACTGTTCCTAAATAGCAAGTGGATATTCATAAATATTCTCATTTTGCAATGAAGGATGAGAATTTTAGGGGTTTGTTGTTAGTGCTTTCTGGTCCTCAGGTGAAGCATTCAGTGTGAGTAAATTTTTATTACATTATGCAGAAGAAGCCCTGGAATGGGCATGAATGAGGGGAACACTGGGGGTGGCTGCTTCTGACCCTTTTTGTTGCATGTGTGATTGTAGTTTCCACTCATTTATTCTCTTTAACCTCTAAATGAAGAAAAGGCTTGGAAAACCACAAATGATTTATGGTGAGACACAGCAACAACAGCATCACAGTCACAGCCACTTACAAAAATGGTTGCAAGTCATTAATCCTGTATAACAGAGGGGCAGACTTTGGAGGTCCAGTCTTGTAAGGCATGGCCACCCCAGCCTGTGGAGTCCCAGCTCATTCCAGTTATGGATACATCCTGTCTGCAAGCCCAGCTGCTCTGGAGGTTGTCCATGTCCTCATGTTCCACGTGTCCATGTGGTAGCAAGGGATTAAAAAGGGCAAATCAATGCCAGGACAAGAAGAAGAGCCCAGCTTTTCCCACACCTAGCACCTTTCTAGAACTGTGTTGTCTTTTTTGCATGTCCACAACTCTGGCATTACATATCCCCCAGGGGTCATGGAAATGAAGGAATCTGAGCCTTCACCTAGCCCTTGGATTTGAACTTTCTGAGGACAGCCTGCCTGGTTTGTGTGTTTGGACTGATGCCACGTGAATGAGTAAACTCCTGCTGTATTTTGCAGCTGGCACACTTCTCCACTTATTTAATTTTCCAAGATTGCACCAATCCAAGTTTTCTTGGATTTTTGGTTTAAAAAAAAAAAAAAAAAAAGAAAAAAAGAAAGCAGCTGTGCTGTTTTAGTCAAACCAAGGAAACTATCAGAATTTATGAAGGGCTAGAACCCTGACTGCTCATCCTGACAAGGCAAACTCAGTGGAAATGTGGAGTCAGTGCCAAGCTGACCTCTGGAAGGTGCTGTCAAATCCAGTGTGCTGGCAGGAAAGGGTGTGTACACATGTGTGTGCATGCAGAAATGATAGAAAAAATACTGAGGTGCCCGGACAATTTGTTTTGCATCCTGAGATTCTCCAGCAATGGCCTCTAGTGCTTTTCATGTGTTATGCATCAAATGTGATCAGCCACATGGCACAGGATGGTGAAGTAAATGCATTGGGTCACTGAAGTGCATTAAGTGCCGTTTACTGCCTCAATTTAATTCTGTCCCTAGTCAAACTTATTATAACTGTCTCTCTCCCCTACTGCTGCTTTCCCTTTCCCTTTTCCTGCTGATCAGGCAATAGCATCTATTTTCTTGTGTAACAGAGTAACTCAGCCCAGCTGATAGCCTGAGTCTGCTGCCATCCATCCTGCCTTGAGCACTGCAGTCCATCAGAGCCTGTAGATACTCCAGGATGGCAACCTGCATGGGCTCAGTGTGGGTTTGGTGAGCCTGGAAAGCCAAAGGGTTCTTTCACTGCCAAAGCATGGCAGCACAGAGAAATTCTAACCTGCCCACAATGACTTTTTTCTCTCATAAGATACACTTTTTCTGTGGAAACTTTCCATTAGCAGAGCAGGAGTTGTGCAGGGCAAAAGATGCAAGTGTAGTAGCATGGTTGGGGTTGAGTCTGGAGGATGGATGTCTCTATCAGAAGAGTTTCTTCTGCAGGAATTTGTTTAAGTCATTTGCACTGTGTCTCCATTTCCCCCTGCACACTGTGTAAGTGCTGGAGCAGATTGGAGGTCAGTGCTCAGATTAATTCTCCATGCAGAAAAAAAGCTTTTTCTTTCTTCCTTTTTTTCCTTCTCAAGTGCTTACACAACCTCCTTTTTTACTAGAGTGCTGACTCTTTCCTTTTTCACTTTAAATTTCCAAAACACTGGTTTAAGTGTGCTCTTTCTTGCAGTCCTTTGCAATTAGCCCTTTTAATCTGGTAACAAGGTTATGCTACTTCAAATTTAAATTACATCATATTAGGGGGTTTTGCAAACCTTGTGTGAACAACGAACTTTTCATATGTAACTCCAGAATCTCCTTGAATCTAAAAGAATCTTGCTGACTCTGTGATAGAAAGTTAGCATACAAATGCTCAGAAATCTAAGGCAGCACATTTCAACCCACAGCATAATTAACTTCAGTGCTCCAGCATGGGCTGGGCAGCAAGGAAGGTGCTGCTGGATAAGATCTTTGAAGTACTGGTGCTCCTGGAAGCCTCAGTCCTCTCCTCTCTTCTCCATAACAGCCAACTTCAAAGGGGTCCCCATAAAATATGCTATGGTGCAATTTTACACTCAGAGTGCATCATCATTTTAAACTGATTTAATTGTATTTCTGTTCAGGATCCACAGCTCCTGTCTTTGCCATCTGAAGTGCCCTCTGAAATGAGGCTGATGTGGACCCAGGAACAGGGCCAGTTCTACTGGTAAGCTCCAGCTGCTTTGTGCCAATTTACTGTCAAAGCAGTTGTAAACCCAGTTTTGTGGGTTTGTATTTACTCTGCTGCATCAGAGTGGCTCTCAGAAGCTGGGGCACAGCAGAAAATGGGAACCTCAATGTTTAATATCTACTGTGTGTCCTCTCTCGGGGGTGTGGATCTTGCCCTTGCAAGGAGCTGTACAGCACATGTCTTTCCTCTGTAGCTGTTGTAATATTCAGTGAAGGCAGCTGGAAGTGTCCCACTGGGGCAGCACTGTGCTGTACCTTTGCTACTGACTGCAGGCCTGAGGTTTTCCTCACTGGGTGTCTAGTATATTTAAAATTCTTAAGGGAAAAAAAAGGACACCCTAATGAATAATGATAAAGGTACCAATGAAAACATAAAGTTCCCACTGGACCAGCTGAAGAGTGAGGAACACCCAAGAGCTGGCTGGGTCTTTAGTGAGTTGGGGTTGTTAGATGAGCCTGGTCTGGACCATGGCCTTGGCAGTGGAAGCTGATGGGGCAGTGGCACTCTCATGGGGATGTTGTATACTTTGGGAAGCCAGATCTGCTTCCCAGCTACTTCAGAGGGGCTTTCTGTGCAGACAGAGGAGCAGGAAAGGGTAGGGACAAAAGCACTTCACCTTCCAGGGAAGCAGTCAGGTGAGAACTAAGGGAAAGGAGACTTCCAAGCTTTGGCTTCCCATTGCCACACTCACTGCTCCACTGCAGAGCCTATTTCTTTATCTGCTTCTTCCTCCTCACTCTTTTTTTTTTTTTTTTTTAAGAGGTTCACATTTTATGAGTAATTAACAATTAATTTGGCTAGAGAGCAAGTGAACAGAAAGATGTGGTAGAACATATGGAGGAACACACTGTGCTTGGTCCCTGCAGATCTGAACTGAGATGCAAGGTCCAGGAATAATCAGCTTATGAGCAGAATAGGGTGGAAATAAACTTTGGAAGAGGAAGAGAAAAGAAAGGGGAACAGAATTCCATGTCATTTCTCCCTGAAAATTGCAGACAAGGTGAAGGAAAGCCCTAAGGAATCATTAAAAAGATATGAGAGCAGTCAGGGGAAGTGGCAAAGGTTTCCAAACTGAGAAGTAAAGGGAAGAAAAATTGGGACAGATTTTTTGTAAAGAGCAAAAGCATCAAAATTATATTTCACAGAATCACAGAATCAAGTAGGTTGGAAACAATCTTTGAGGTCATCGAGTCCAACCTGTGACTGAACACGACCTTGTCAACCGGACCATGGACCTAAGTGCCACATCCAGTCTTCTCTTGAACACTTCCAGGGACAGTGACACCACCACCTCCTGTGCTGCCCATTCCAATGCCCCATCACCCTTTCTGTGAAGAACTTCTTCCTAATGTCCAGCCTAAACCTCCCCTGGCACAGCTTAAGACTCTGGATGTAGCCACTGAGAGAACAGTGGGTGTCCTGTCCTGGGTGATTTCAGGGGCTAGAGGGAGACAAACCCACAACCTGCTGGTGGAGGTGAGAGAGGTGTGAGAAGGAAGTGAGCTGGAGCAGAAGGTCCCTTGTTATTTGTTTCATTTCTTTTGCAAGAAATCCCTGGAGAGAAAAGATGTACGGGACAAGATGAAGATTTGAAGAGTGGGAGAAAAAAGTCTGCCTGAGTCTGGGTTGGATTGTATCAGAAACTGGTCATTTAGCAAAGACAGCAGGTAGGAGCTGTCTCTGAGGCATAGAAATTTGACTGGCTCGTGATTTCCACTATCAGTATTCTGTAACCTGCTAATAAAGGCATCAAGTCCTGCTGCTGGAATAAGGTATGCTGGCCCTGATGCCATGATGATTTTTGTCTTTTCTTTTATACCCCTGTTATACCTTTTTACAATTTCTGCATTCTTGGTGCTTTTTGCCTACATTCCTGCACTTGTTTGTTAAGCTGGGAGAATAAACATTTTAGAAGCTTCGTAGTTAAAGATCAGAATGCCCCAGACACCAAGGTCCTCTCCAGAACACATTTTGTAAACTAAGAAAGAACCATCCAGGGGAAGCTTCCTTGGGGAAGGGGGGGCTCATTTGAGCCTCTTTGGGGAATCTTTGATAGATATGCTAATTAGTAACACCTACAATGTTAGATCAGATCTTTTAAGAGGGGGATTGCAGTGTGCATGGAGGGGCATTCAACCTGGACTAGCACACTTAAGGATCCTTAAAATAAATACCAAGGTAAAATCTCTTTTTCCCTTCTAACCGTGTTTGTCTCTTGATTTTAAGACCAGGAAAAGGCATCAGCCCCAGATCCGTGACTTCAGTGTTTGGTCCAAAGAAAGGGAATGGAAGGCACAGAGGAGAGCAGGGAGAGCTTGCATATACCCTGGACTGGAAATGAGGAAAGTCCAGGAAATTACTCCAGCTATGGAGCACAGAGTCTGTTCTTCAGGCCTGAGGCTGAGTGTCACAGCCTGGCTTGCAACCACTCACCTCTATTTTTTCCCTTCCCTCTCTTTCCACCCTCAAACCCAATATGCATGTGGTCAGATGCTGGTGGGGACAGTTCCTAGCCTATGCCATCCCTAAAATGAAGTGTGGGTGACATCTGGGGGACAAGGAGCTGGCACAGGCCAGATCTACACCAGTTTGTCTGTCAGTGGGCAGGAGCACAGGTAGCTGGGTGCTCTGACCCTGCAGAAACACTGCCATGATGTTCAGGGACTCAGACAGGGGACCTAGAATACAAACCCAGTGCTTGGTGATGCCTGAGGTGCTTGAACAGCCAGGAAAACCACCAGAGCAGAGTACATGTTGTACAGATGGCTTTGTACAGTTCTTTGATTTGGTAGATCCTGATTTTGCTTTTTAGGTGTTGGTGGAGTTGACCAAGGTCAAGAGGCATCTCCATGCCCGCAGGAGAAGAGGTTCTCCCTGGGGTGCCGTGGCTGCTGGGCCCCTGCCCTTCCTTCTCCTTCCACTGACAGCTGCTACCTCCTGGGCTGGGAATGTTTTGGAGGTCAGGCTGCTCTCACTGTCCCTGACCTGGGTGAGACTGGATCACAGCCATGATCTCCTGACAAGGGAATAGCTCCCTGCTGTCCTCACTGCCACTTACTGGGCTGTTCAGAGGCATGATTTTTTTCCCCAGGGCTCAGCTCCCATTTAAGCACCTGCAGATAAGGGTCAAATTTCCTGAAGTGCTCATCAGGCAGCTGCCTCCCCTGGGACACTCAATCACAGATTAAAAAAAACAAAAACCTATGCCAAACTGTTCAGAAAAATCCAGCCATTTGTAAGCCCATAGGAGTGATGTCTGTTCTTAACTTTATGTCCTTAGAGTTGGGCCCATGTCCTGATGATTTCTATAAAATTAACTCCTTGGTTTCCCTCTTGGAAGAACTGACAACAATTTACTTTGTGTTTTCTTTGGAAGCTGAAGAGGCTGATGCAAGATGAAGGCTTCAGATTCCGTCCCTCTCTTGGTGCACAAAGAAGCTGTTTGCTCAATTGACACTACCAGGCAGAAACTGAATGCCTGTTTTGCTCTGTGTAACAGATGTGTACTGGATGAAGAAGTCTTAATTTTTAAACATATCTGAAGAAGACTGAAGTCAACCTAGAACAAACCCATTTATGTTTTAAAGGCAGGTTAACATTTTCTTTTGGGCTGTTTTCCATCAGGGTAAAAAAAGCAGCAGTTCTAACAAGGAGGTTGCTGCTCAGCCACAAAATGATGAATCTCTCTGTCCTAGGAAGTAACATTCAATGACTAAAGCAAGGACTAAATGGCCTAAAGCAGTTGTGTCCCATCTTTCAACCAAGAGATCACACAACTTAAAGACACTTGAGCTCTGCACACCTTCCTAAAGCATGGTTGGATGAGCCTATGTTGCATGAGGAAAAATATTATTTCCCTTGATCACATGATAGAGGAGGTTGTTGCAGCCTTCGGAGATGGAGACAAGGAGTTGGCTGTGGTAAAAATGGATCATTCAGTCTGGCTGTACCTGGTTGAAGTGGTAGATTTGCACTGGACTGTCAGGACTTTTCTCCTTCTGGGCACAGCTTGAAAGGATGCTGGGAAGGGATATGATGCAGCAGGACCGCATTCCCTTCTTTGGTCTATTACTGAGATGTTGCAAGAATTTGGTCACATCACTTTTTGATTTCTGGCATTGGTTTCTCTTCCAATGAAACAGGAATGATGCCATCCACTTCCTCTGCGAAGCGCTCCAAGACGGAGGTTAGAAAACACTAATGAAGAGCTGGCTGCAGTTGCATCCAAATTTAGCAGGAAAATGGGCTCTTGTTCCCTTGGACCTAATGTAATAAATAAATAAATGGAGCAGTCCTGGCTTTATTGCCAATTCTATCTGATTAGATGGAACTTAATTTCTGACATTTTTTCTGCTGTTGGCCGTATTATAAAGGCACCCCACAGAACCAGCTTGACCTCTGGGTGCCTCATAATTTTCCTGGGTATGAAGTTACTGTCTTACAGAATTAGTTTCCTCAGCATGCCTTTGTGGGGCAGGTGCTTTAAATCAGGCAGATGCGAGCAGCTGTAGCCCTGACACGGTCATTTTACAGCTGGCTGCTGTTTGTCGCCTCTCCCTCTTTCCCAGCTGCCAAGCACTGTTTTACTTTTCTTATTGCTGTGGAGAGGACATTATCTTACACAGGAGAATTTCCCTTCCATAGAGCTGCTCTGGATAATGTTTGTGTACAGATGATGTTTATGAAAGCCAGGGGGCAATTTACTTACTGCAGTGGGCACCGTTGCAAGATGTAAAATCATCGTACACAAATACCATTGACTAAACTGCTCCCTTCCTTCTCATAATTCATTATCAGAACAGGTTACCTGGGGATGGGAGGGAATCTCCATCACTTGGAGACTGTAAATCAGCCTGACTGTCTTTCCAAGGAGTGTGTTCTTGCCCAACTGCACAGCACTGGGCTGGATGGGGACATTGCCAGGGAAAACTGATGGGCTCCCTTATGCAGGTGGGCAGATGAGACAACCATGGTGAGGCTGCTGGCCTTAAAGCCTGAAAAGCTACTGCTGCAGTGCTGGCTGTTCCAACTCAGAAATCAGAAGACTGATGGATAAAAGATGTCCTCCTTTCTTCCTGAAATCTCTCCAAAAGCCAGGCCTGTGATATGGATTGGGCACACCAGTCTGCTCCAGGAATGGTAGATCCAGCTTGCATGGAAAACTTAATTACTTTCCCTGCCTGGGCCCCTTGCCTTATTGCTGTCTGTGGAAATCTGAGTAAGTAGTCTGGATCAATGACAGTCAATGGAAAAGAGCTTTCTCCAGCCAAGAAGAAGGAAAGAGGGTTTTGAGCCAAAGTCCTTCCTCTGGATGCACTGCTCTCCCAAATTCAGCTGCTGCTCATGGCCTGAGGAGAGGTTGAAGTGCCTTGCAATGAAACCTCTGCTTTGAAGTAGTTTCCCAAACTCCTTTTCCATGTTAATCATGGGGCTTCTTTATCCCAGCAGCAAGTTCTGACCACCTGTAACCACCCTTTATTTGCTTGCTAGATGAGGATCCCTCTTGGAAAGCTGATGTTAGCCCCAGGGTGGAGGTTTGCATGAGCCTGGTGCTGCACACAGGGTGGCCAAAGATTCTTAGGCTCCAGTGCTTGTGGTGTGGCTCTGAAGATCAGGACTAGAAGTCAACAGCACCACTCAGCTTTTAAACATAAAAACATACTCAAAATATTATGAGAGGTGTCCCCTTTTAGTTATCTTGCATTTTAATTGGGACCATAAAAGTGACTGCTTGTGATAAGTTGCTTTTATTATTGATCGTCTATTGATCCATGCAAAGAGTAGGTTTATACTCTTTTCTTAATGTTGTACAAAGAACAATGAAAATATTTATGGTTGGGAATAAATATGGTTGGGTTGTTTTATGCTGTCCATGATGTCAGTAGCCACCCACTCTCCTTTGGTGCTGCCTTGTCTGCAAATTCATCAGGGCAGGGGAATTCCTGGTGAGCACCTACCAGAGTGAAACTCTGACCTCCTGACACTCAGTGAGAGATAACCTCCTCATCTTAGGTATAAAATTTCTTTACCTCTAGGCAGTGATAAAGAGAGTGTGTAAGAACTGAGGTAAAGAGATTCCTCATCCCTGGAAATATTCAGGGTCAGGCTGGACAGGGGTCTGGGAAATTTGGTCTTGAGGAAGGTGTCCCTGCCCATGGCAGGAGGGCTGGAACCAGATGATCTTTAAAGGTCCCTTCCAACCCAAACCATTCTGTGTCTCTGTGATGATTCTGTGACAGTGATTCCAGGCTGGAACTGCATGTGGTGCAGGTGATCAGCAGCTGTGGTCCCACTCCAAGCCTGCCTCAGCCCTGGTGCCTGGGGCTGGCAGAGGCTGGTGCCTTGTCCCATCGCTCCTGGCAGCCTTCCTTGCTGGTGGGTGTCAGGATGGATGCTGGTGGGTGCTTGTGCTCACTGTGGTGATGACTCCTGGGAGATGAACTTCTGCAGCCCAAGCCTTCAGAGAGGTGACCACAGAACCAATCCATGTGCCACATTTCACTCCAGGCTCTCTGAAATGTCCCAGTTTTCACTAGTTTCACAAATACAGGCCAGCAGCAGTGAGTGTCCCCCACAGTAGCAGAAAAGTTCTATGCTGTATGTGATGAAGACTACACAAAGATAAAGCTGACAAAAACATCAGCCCTCTTGGTCTCCAGGAACTTCCTGGGATGTGAGGAGCAATACAACTCTTATTTAATTTGCAGGAATGAGGAATTTGCCTGTGCCTGTGCACAACAGGGAACTGGGAGCATATCCATAAGACCAGCTCCTCAGTATTTTTCTGTCTGTTGGTATTACCCGGTGTAGGGTTGTGTAGATCATTAAGAGCTGCGTCATTAACTTCCTATGCTGCCAATATAAATTAGCATAATCCATTTTCAGTTAACTTTGCCCTCAGAAGACAAAGATTTCAGCAGTCATGTTTGTTATCCTCCCTTAGGCAAAATGCTGAAATCAAGTTTGAAATTGAAAAACTGAAAAATCATCTCCTGGAGTTTAACATTGTGGTTAAAACACAAGAGTTGGTTGTAACCATGGGTTATGGATCAATTCCTTGTGCAGTGCAGATCTTCTGGTTTCTGGTAGCTGTTCCAGATCATTTGACCCATGTGCTTAGATCAGGCAAACCTTAGTTTTTCTCTAGGAGGATAGGAACAATTAACCTCAGGAAACAACCTCAAGTTGAGCCAGGGGAAATTTAGAGTGGGAATTACGAAAAATTTCTTCACTGAAATTGTTATTAAGCATTGGAACTGACTGCTCAAGGAAGTGGTGGGGTCACCATTCCTGGAGATATTTAAAAGATGACCCCTCACTTAGGGGCATGGTTTAATGTTGGCCTGGGCAGTTCTGGGTTAATGGTGGGACTTGATGATCTTAAAGGATGATCAAAATTAAGTAATTCTGTGATCCTATACATAGCAATTTCTGTGATCCTATACATAGCAATTTCTGTCTAGTTCACACATCCTATATTTCAGCTGCTTCCTTCTGCTGCTCAAAATCATCCATTGAAATGTACACTTAGTTAAAAGAGCTGTGGTGTCAGATGGGATACCAGCCCCTTCTTAACTACTGAGGAAGGCATGTCCAAAGTGGCATTGGACCAAATCTGTGTAACTCTCATGGTGACTGATTCTGTCTTATGAATTAGACCATCTGCTTGCACAATGCCAATTTTTTTTGGTCCTTGACTGCCTACCTCTGCACTCCTAGCTTGCAGGCCCCTTTGTGTGTCCAGCAGTAATTTTCCCTGTCTGCTGTTCTATGCCAGCAAGTTATGAAGAAAATACAAAGCTTTCAGCAGTAACCCTGGGGTTAGAGGAAAATGTCCTGATAACAAATATTTCTGTTAGCTCCAGTAATCTTGGAATTAAAAACATTAGTCTCCCCCATTTGTAGCATAGACTGTGGCTCCACAGCACAGAACAACAAAGACTTGTGGTGTAATCCTCCTTTCAGCACCTGTCCTGCAGCATGTGTAGTTATCCCTCTTGTATGACTGGCAGAAAGAATATGCAAGAAAGAGATCACAGAGACCACAGGTCTTGCTCAAGAACTCAGTGACCTGTAGTAGATTTGTGTGAATTCCCACCTCCCTTTGCTTTCCCTTTCATTCTGTCCCTAGGTGAAACAAGTGAAATTGCTTTGCATGGGAAAATATGGGGGTTTGAATGGCTGTGTCTGGTCTCCCCCATGACCTACCTCAAACTTGTTTCTTTTGGATCTTGGCACTCACAAGCACTCCCCAAACTCTGCCACTGAGCATTTAATGTGTTTTTGTTGTCTAAGGATTATCCTCTTATCAGCAAAAGTAACCTGCAAACCCCACTGCAATCAGTTATGGGAATCCAGCTGATTTAAGAGCACTTTGTCAGGTGACAAAATGATGACAAAGGATGAAGATCACATGCAGCCAGATTGGGAGACTCAGACTGGGGACTTCCCAAAAAGTGTCTTCTGTTATGAGATGTGCCACAGGATTTCTTCTGTCTAGGGCCCTAATTTTCTTGGGATAGTGTGAAGAACAAGACTGCAAAGCACTACAGAAGGAGCCTTGGTTTGTTTCTTTGTTATTAGCTATGGAAGGAAGCTCAGGAAGCTGAACTGTTCTGACCCTTGGCCAGGAGTTGAACACATGTTGCTGAGATAGTTTTGCAATATTTATTGTGTGTTTGGAAGTACTAAATCTTCTGTTTGCACATAAACCTCACCCTTGTTTTTGTGGCTTCATCCAACCCCCTCACTCTGCTCTAAGACAGCCAACTGCTTCAGTCTGACTCAGTGGGGTCCCAACAATAATGGACTCTGGCAACACCTTATAAGCCAAAGCTTTATTGAGGCAGTAAGAAGGATGAGCAGCAAGGTGCCCACACAGTGACTTGTCCCATCACTGACAGCAAATTCCAGACCACAGCGATGCCGCAGCTCCTGAGCGCTGCCGGGATCCGCCGGCGTCCCGCGGTCCGGCGGCAGCGGCCGGTGCTGCGCAGCCTTTGGAAGGGCTGAGAGCTCCACCCGAGTGGGGAGAGGAGCCAAGCACACCTTGCACTGACACTGATCCCCCACGCTGCTGCTGCCGAGTCTGTCTGTCTGTCCCACCACACTCTGTCTGTCCCACCACAGTCTGTCCGTCCCACCACACTCTGTCCATCCCACCACTGGCACTGGCCGGAGGCAGGGCATCAGCAGTCTGCCTGTGTGCCACCACTGGCCCTGGGGCACGGTGTCAGCAGGCAGAGTGGCATCGGCCACTGCCTGGTGACTGCAAAGACATTGCAAAGTGGCCTATTACTGGTTTTGGCACAGATGTCTCTGTTTGAGCCTGCAGTTCTCAGCTCATCTGGAATAAACATCAGCACTGATAATATCCTCAGTAACTGCTCATCTCTACTCCAGCCCATCCCCTTCCCTTCCAACCCCCGTGCAAACAGAGGAAGAAAGGTCAAATGCTCTTTGCTCTTGTGACCTGGCTGTCATTTACATTTACCCAGCGCTTTACACTGCGGCATCTCAAAGCTCTTTGTATCACCTTAGTAAGCAGGTTTTTCCCCCCCACTCAGCAAATGAGGGAACAGGAATGACAGGGACAGCTCTGGGCAGTGGTGGGGCCAGGGAGCTGGATGTGAGTCCTTTCTGATCTTGCAGGAAGGCAAAAGCACCATCAGGTTGGAGTGGTCCAGCTGGCACCTGTGACATCCACCGTGCAACATGCCACAGGCAGAGGTGGCTCTCCATTTCCATGTCTCCTCTGAAACCTCATCCAGCCCTTCCCCCGTGGTGCTCCACAGTCCAGGGCACTCCCACATTTTCAGCACTCAGTAGTTGTGGTACGTGTGGAATATGCCTTGAGGCAGCAAGTCAAGCATGGTTTGTAAAGCACGATGTGCTCTCTGACATCTCTTGTGTCTGCCATGTGGCAGGAAACCCTTCCTCACTGCTCTGTGTCCGTCCCATAAACAATGTGTGTGCTTAGTCAGGGCCTCATTTCACTTCATCTACTCCTCTGTCATGAGCAATATTCTTTCATATTTACAGTGTTTTTCTGGTGCTAGCATTCATATCCCCTCAGAAGAAGAGCTGTCTTCACCAATGTACTGTACTAACATTCCCATCCTGAATCCTTCAAAAATATTGACTTTTCAGAATAAAGTGGAAGAAGTCCAGAATTGCATGAATCAATGATGTAGGCATATTTACTGAAATTCTCTTGGGCAAGGGCTGACACATCTAAAGATTCACTTAAAAAATTTCTGGCACGTTATGATCTTATTGAATAAAAATGAGTCTATCCAGGAAAACAGTACAATCCTATTAAGTATTTTCAGTTCCTATGGGACAAAGGTGTTCCACAAAAGCAAGATGGTGTTTATGAGGACTGAGCTAGACTGAGATTATGTAGCTTACTGAATAGTTCATATGTTAAAAAGAGACAGAGAAATAGCAACCACAGTTTATGCTCTACAACATCAACCAATAATAGGAAATACTTGTGCTGGCTTGGATTACACTGCCCTGTCCTTCAGTAGAGACCAACTTGCTAAAGGCATGTGCAGTGCACGTGGCAGTGATTAGGGGTGATGCTTTGAGGTTGTAGGGCTGCAGCTTTCAGGTGCATTTAATCCTTCCACTATTTCAGAGAATCCTTTGCTTATAGGTCAGCAGTGCTTAGCACATGCAAGGTGCCCTGCATTAAGTTTTAGTGCTCTGAAAGTACCCAAAAAGTGTCCTATTTGTACGTCTAAGGACCCATTTGATGTGGGGGTTTGAAGGCGTATGGGAAATCCTGAAGACACCCCAAGCAGCTGAAGTAACATGAGGATGAGGAAGAAGGGGAAAGCACTGACAAGAGTGGGGAGGATCAGGACTATTCAGTGCCTTTCCTGTGGCTGCAGGAAGATCCTCCAAGGAAGAGGCTGCTGTGACAGAGGGAAACAGCTCTGCCTTGTCCATGCTAAAGCACCATCCTTGCAGCTGGAGGGATTTTGGAAGTCCCAAAAGTAGGTTAGTGCCTGTGAAGAGTTTAGAGCAGTCTGAGCAAAACATTTTAGTGCAGAGGTCAGAGAACATTTTTGTTCTCCTTCACATCCTGCTTTCATGCAGGCTGGTTCTGGATCCAGCTGCTGGCTCCCAGGGGTGTGGAAGGAGATGCCTGGATTCACACCATCCCCTGCCCTGAGCACAGAGGTGTGCCCAGGCTGGTGGGAGGGCATTTGGCTGACAGGGCAGCAGGTGTAGTTTGAACAGACATTTTCTGTCTTCTCCACCCTGTGCACAATTTACTTTATGAGCTTGCAGCCAGACCATGTGGATGAATTAACATATATGAATAAACACAAAGGCATTTACTCCTTAAAATCAATTCAGCTGTCTCCTCACTTGAGGAAAACCTGGCTTGTGCAGGTCTCTCTGAGCTAAGAGTCAGTCTCTAGTTTCTTTTCATCCTTTAAAACCTTCATACTGCAATTTACTGTATTCCTGACTCAAAAGCAATATCCACTATGCAAATTATTGGCAGAAAGAGATCATTTTGTATCCAAGGTCAGCACAAATTTACACTGAATTCATTATACAGCAATTGGATTGGAAAGGCTTTTGAATGCTAAGGTTGTTTATACAGTTTTTATTTCTTTATCTTATGCAGAGTTGGACTTACACCTAGAAAGATATTTTGATGTTTTAATGGAAATCTCCAGTAATTTTGCACAGAGAATTGAAAAGAAATAGGAGTGCTGAAAAGGACTCTCTGTCCCTTGCTATTGCTGCCTCTGAATCTGCAAACAAACCAAGAGCAGCTGGCTGCACGTGGAGCCCTGGCTTTTGCAGATGTACAGCAGGCAGGTGAAAAGGAAAGCCCATGACTTTAAACCAGGCCCTCTCCACTGGGCTGCCAGTCACATGCCCTGGCCACTCTAATTCACTGTGTCAGGCTGGATCTGTCATGGCAAATAATATGAATGATGCTGGTTGATATGTTTTGTCATATCTGGAATCTGGAAAATTAATAACATGATAAAATACCTTCTTTTTTTTTATTAGTCTGTCTTTGAGGGAGATCTTCCTGATAGTCATGCCTCCTGAGAAGTTCCTTTCTCTTTTTTTCCTTCATAGGGAAAGAATTTCCCTCTTTCATCTGTCTATCAAAATGAGAAATTTCCATCTATCAAAATGAGAAATTTCAATAGCATCCCACTGAAAAAAAAAAAAAAAATCATTCTTAAAAGCCATTCAGTTTGAAAGTACTCAGCAATTTATGCCAGAAAACTCTTCCACTGGAAATATTTTTTACTGACTGTACATGTAACTTAGCTGAGCAAAAAGTTCCTTCTGACTGAGGAATTAGAAATCAGACTGTGCAAGAAAAATGACTTCCTGGTCACACTTTTATGCAATCATTTCATGGAGTTTGACTGCCCCATAGCAGTCTATCTTTAGCAAGATCATTATGAGCTATTGGATACTGAATTAACAAAATGCCAGCTGTATTCTGAGGATAGAAGGGTGTAAATCAATAGTTGCTGGAAATAAAGAGTGTTGTCCAATAGCTAGATGACGAAAATCAGAGCTCACATGTTTGTACATTTCATTCAACCTGAGCTACTGATTCCCATTGTGACCTTGGGCAGTCTTTCGACCTCCTTGCATTTTGTACAGTTTTACTGCATAATTGAGAAGCAGCAAGGCTTTGCCAAGCCCAGACTTATGTATCAAAACCTTATATATTTGGGGAAATTGATTTTCAGAATTATTTCCTACTTCTACAGTGGTCCTAAGCAAACAATTCTTTAGAGTGCTATCCAGTTTCTGAAATGGGATTGGAGTTTAAAAGAATGAAGATACCAAGAACCAATATTAGAGAAGATGAGAATGTAAATACCATCAGCTGCCATAATAAAGGAGCATTCCTATCCTGGAAGGATATTTTCTTCAGTGGCTGCAGCCATACAGAGTTGCATTAACTCCATCTGGTCTGGAATCTGCTTAAAAAGTCAGTCATTTATTGCCCATATATTTTACATGAATCCCTGAGGGATAAAATATAACAATACAGGCCCAGACGTGAGCAAAAGGGGCTTGACTTGCTTGTCCTGCCTGCACAGGCATACTCAGAGCAGCAGATTAGCTTCTAGATGCTTCAGAGAAGTAACAACCCCTTCTGATACCCTCTTGCCAGGATGTTTCATGCAGCAGGTTATAACCAAAAAACTGCTGGAGAAGAGTGAATGCAAACCAGAAGGTTTTCCACTGGAAAACAACAGGGCACAGGGGGGGAAACATAATATTCTTTGTCCTGGCTACAATCCACAGACATTATAAAAAAAGAGCACCTGGAAACCCCTAGGATATATGGTTCTAAGAGTTAATTACTTAAATTTTGTATTCCTAGTTTCTAAAAAAAATCATTGGAAAATACTGTATTACATGATTAATGGTTTATTTGTTCATTTCTTAGCTTCTTGTTAACCAAGAGGTGTGTTACAGCTAATCTGAAGCAGCTCTTTAGGGAAGGCCTGGGACAACACATGATATTTTCAGTATTCAGACAAGATAAATATTGTCAATCCATAGCATCTAAAGGAGCTCAGTTACCCAAAACTTCTTTTGAAAAATGAGTAGGGGACTTGGATGCCTTTCTTTGATTTACTTTTGGGCAAAGGCTACATTATCCAACTTTAACATCAATCACTATCATGGCTGACTTGACAATAGTTAGTGATTCATGTTAAAGTTGGATAATGTAGCCTTTGCCCAAAAATACCAGGGGCTCTTGTGCTGTGGTGCAGAGCAGGCAACACAAGCCTTCTTTTCCACACTGTAAAGTGGAGTTTTGGTGTCTGTGGTATCGGCCCTGCTGGTGACTCTCAGAAAAAAAATCTAAAATACTAATTCTGTCTGAGGGTCTCAGGTGCATTGCCCAAAGGAGATGTTGGTCCTGCTGATGTGCAACCAGTATGGAAGGGGGACCTGGCTGGTGAGCTCCAGAGACTGAGCTGTGGTTCTGCACTGGCTTTGGCTCAGGGAGTTGCCAGCTCTGGTGGGGGCTGCTAAAGCGCTGCAGTAAGTCCCAAATGTTGTTTGTGCTGCTGACTGCCCTGCATCCCAGCTGGCCAGTCTGCATGGAGGGCTCAGAGCAAACTGCTCTGCCCAGGTGGCTGGAGCCTCTTGCAGGATCGCTTCATTTGGAGAGTGAAATGTGAATTTGAGAACAGCTCCTCTCATTGGCATTGCCATAGGTTTTTCACTTATTTGACTGGAGGCAGAAAGGAATTCCTTAGTCTCCCAATATTTTAAAGCAACACATCTATGGAAGGTCTGTCAAATGAAAAAGTAAGACTTTCAAGGAGTCAAAGAGCAAGTTTGCCCCAACAGTTTAATATTATGGGAGATCACAAGCAGTGATGTGAAAAAAACCCCAAACCTTTGTATTTAAGTGGTCCCAGTAGCAGTGAGGACGGTGCCTCCAGCAGAGGAGGATGCTGGAGCCCTGCAGAAGGAAGCTTCTCTGACTTCAGTGTCTTATAACAAACAAGAAAGAGCCATTCAACATCAACAACACAAGCAAAGGACCTCTAGTTTCTCAACAGCTCAAACTGACTTGCAGCTGGCTACAGACCATGACTATTCAAATTCTTGATCCTGTAACACCTGGCAGTGGTGTCTGTTCAGGAGAGCTGTGGAAAAAAAGGGTTTAGATATATTTTATGTTTATTACAGTCCAGATTCATTCTTGCCCCCAAAGTGCCATGAGTACAGTGAATAAAAGGAACTTACTACCTTGGGAATAATGTAGATTTTATAGTTGGATAATGGTTCCAGGTTAAATTAATCTAGTTGCCTGTATTACTTTGAGAAGTGCTAAGAGGAGGGAGCACTGAGATGGAAACTATGACAGAACTGAAAGTAGAAAATAGGCTTTAAACATGGAAGCAGAGGGCTGTGTAAGGAGAATATGGTATCCAGTTAAATTTTCTGAAATCTCTGGTTTTCTACTGTCTGATTTCTTACCACCATTTTGTACAAATGGGAATTTGACAGTAGGAAAAGGGTCATGGGTGCCTTTCCTCAGCTCTTGTCCCAGACAGTGACCTGCATGGCTGTGATTAATTTGACACTTCCTCCTTGTTAAAATTGGATCTCCTTAAATTATTTTATGGCACTTTTAATTTTTAAAATTAGGTTTCAAAATTGCCTTTTTTAAGTGATAGAGAAAAGAAAAATCCTATTTCAGTTTTTACCGACTTTATTCTTTTTCCTTTTGACAGGAAGGCAGATGTAAGTAAGCAATGTTGAGTGTTTACCTAAGAGAAACTCTTTTGATTATTCTTTTTTCTTGTTCACCTCACTGAAAGAGAGAAGGTCATTGCTGTCTTACACAAAATCAAATTTAGACTGGAACTTCTTTCTTTAATAAATAATGTTCACTCTTCTTCCCAACTTCTTGTGCTTCCCCACTGTTTATTTCACTCTTTCAAAAGAGACAATTTACTAAATAAAACATTGGGGTATTTTTTGATCCAGTTCTATTTTTTCTTTCAGTAAAAGGCTTTCCTCATTTTTTTTTTCCAATTAATTAAAAGTGCAAAATAGATCCATCTTCAATATCTGATTTATTTTTCCTCTCAAAAAGTCTGCCCATGATTAATTTTTCTCTAATTCTATGCAATCTTTTCAGACTGAAATTCCTTACTTTTTAAAAAATATGTTCCTACTCATTTACATTTACTTTGTAAGAATAAAATATATATCTGTGATACTAATGCTAAGATTTCATACTGGATCCAAGTGTATGCTTTGAGAGATTAGCAGTGAGTGCTTGACCTACAAGGTAGGATATGTAGGCAAAAGGTGAGTGAGAATTGCCTTAGAGAGAAGTTAAGCTCTCAGGATATTACAGTGACAGTTCCCCTTCAGCTTCCCCTCTTGCATTAACTTTTATACCCTTCTTGGGGTTACAAACCAAAAACTAAGCAGTGCCAATTCCACCTATTCTTTCTTGATCAGTTTTTGGAAATGAGGTGACCCAATGTAATTTTCAGGACAATTTTAGGTTTTTTTTTTCTTTTTCAGCTTTTTACTCTTTGTAGTTCACCTCTAACTGGAAATTTTTAAAGCATATTAGTGGTGTTTCCCACAGTAGAATTTTTCAGTGACTTTTCTGCAGTGTAAGCTCTTGGTAGGTCACTGCAAAGCTGAGTTTGATTCTCCATGTACTAATGCTCCACTCTATGACTTTGTGGGCAATCTTTAACTCCTCTCTTCTTATTTTCTTCATCTGTGCAATGAGGATAATAATGATTGCTTTTCAGCTTTAATCGTGGGAATGTGAATCACTCCAGTAGGACTCAGCATCAGTACTTCACCTATGACTTAATTTATCTGAGTTTTACATAAATTTCTGAAAGCTTCCTTAACTCAGGCTTTACATTGATTTTGCTGTTTGTTATCTCAGTTGTATCCTTGCGTCCTTTTCCTCCCTTTGTTTCTGCAAATCCACACTATTAGGATTGCTGTGAAACTGCAAGCACACGATGGGGCTGTGACAGATCAGATGTTCAGCTCCCTGCCCTGAGCCTGCCAGCACTGCTCTCCATACATTTCACCCGGGGGTTTTCCCATCCAGCACAAACATACAGAAAATGCAAAGAAATTATTTGTAACCCACAAAATGGATGGCTCAAGGAATAAAAACCAGACAAAAGCAGAGATGTGAAAAATGGCCACAGAAATTTGAATCCTGGCTGCAGCACTGGAGGTCCAGTCCTGCTCTTACTGAAACAGTGACTATGATTCCCCTGGAGCTAACCATTGATAAACCAATATATATAGATTTTTTGCTATGTATGTGTATTTTTACCCACAAATGAACCGAGCCATCTACTCACACTGGTTCCCTTTCAGCAGCCAGTGCAGGTCTTTATTTTTCCTTTGCTTTCTTGCTCTTCTCTCTTTTCTCTCTGGTCTTTTCTAGGCAGAAATTCTTCATCAGTTGTGAAGGACTGCAGCCCTCATCCAGACTTCATTCCAGCCCTTCGCTCTTTACTCGATTTGTGAACAGAGAATCAAATTTATCTCCCCTTGTTATTATTTAATTCTGCAATTAGATTGCATTGGTTTGCAAGGCACTTGAGGTTGTAGATTTCAGGAGAGGTGGCATACAAATAAATGTCTATTGACTTGGCAAGGCTGAGGATGTCTCATTGATTCCAGTGTTCTCTGTATTACTCTCTGTCTGTTCCATGCTCAATATCCCCTACTTTTTTATTCCTTTTTTTTTTTTGAATTGATGCTGCATGTTGAATACATGTCTTCATTGAGCTGTCCACAATAATGCCTGGATCTTTTTCCTTGGCAGTAACAACTAATTCAGAGCTCATAAATGTTTACAAGTAGTTTTAAACTGTTCCCCACAAACCACATGCCTAGACTGAGTTTCATCCTGCTACTCTCCAATTACCTAGTTTGGATTAGTTCATTTGAAGCTCCTTACAATCTCATGTCTTAGCTAGGCTGAATTATTTTTGTTTCATCAGCATGTTTTATTTCTTCCCATTTTCTTTCTGCAGGTTAATGAATATTTTTTATTACACTTTTGTGATGAGTTGCAGTGTGATATATGGCTGTTTCTTTGAAAGGGAAATGAGACAGCTGTCTATTGAGAATGACCCCAGAGTTGGGTTATAATCTCTGGACAATGCAATTTGTTGATCTCCTGGGAATGGGTTTACTGACTTCTTTTTATGGCACTTTAAATTGCAATTATTTACAAGCATAAGAACACATGGCTTTTCTTGATCTGCATATATCTGAAGATCTAAAAGACTCTTATTATTGTAACTACAATATGACAAAGTCTCTTTACTGGCAAAAATTTTCCCCCAATTTTACGGATAGAAATCAAAATCACTTGGGAAAATAGATTACAAAAGATAACAGGATGAAGGTCTACCCATCCCAGTCTCTTGGGCATGGGACTGAAAAGCACTAATACTTCTATGATACTTTAGCAGCCTTCAGCAACTTGGGTTTGTCAGGGATTTTCACAGACAGAGTCAGTATTTGTTATCTCTCCCTGGCAAGCATTTAACCCAAGACAAAGAAAATTCTGATAAAAAATAGTGCAAGTTTTCTGAGTGGTTCCTGCTCTGGTGGTTGCTCCTGCTGGGGAGGCTCTCTGGGTAGTTTCTGCAGCAAAAGGAAAGTAGTTCTCAGCCCCAGGCTTGTCCCACAGGTCTCTACTGGAGACAACATGCTGTGAACATATCTGTGTATCTTCAACAGAGCCATCACCATCCCTGGCCTTGGCTCCAGGACAGCTGTCCCTGCATGGTAAACACTCCCATGGCTGCATTGCTTGTTGTCCATATTTCTACATCAGACAGGAAGGAAATAACATGGCTTCAACCACTGGGGAGAACCATCCCTGAAGCTTCTCCAAATCTGCACAGCAAACCAAGGACAGCAGTGGTAGAAGCAGCTTTTCTGCCTTTAATTGTAAGGTCTACCCTTGCTCCTTTTTTCCTCACTTGCTGGCTAATCTCTGTTCCTAATCTTGCCTTTAATTTGCATTACTTCTATTTCTCTTGCCAGGGACTCTCGAGGGGTATATTCCTTATCATGGCTAAGTTTTCCCAAGATTTAGCAGAGCCTTCATTGCTCCCTTCTCAGCTGGCTTGTTGTTGAACCCTACAGATTATAGGATTGCAGGATAATCGAGGCTGAAAGGAACCTCAGGAGGTTGCTGGTCCAAACTCAGCTCAAAGAAAGGCCAGATCTGAGATCAGGTCAGGTTGCTCAGGGCTTTATTGAGTTTAGTCTTGAAAGCTTCCCAGGAGGGAGACTGCACAAATTGTCTGGGTAACCTGCTCCAATATCTGACTGTCCTCTCGGGGAAGAAGGTTTTCCTGATAACCAGCTGAACCTTTTGTGTTCTCTTATGCCCAGTGTCTCTCATCTCCCCACCATCACTGTGAAGGTCATCTTCTTGATGGCCTCCTTGTTGGTGCTGGCAGGCTGCTATAATGTCCACCTGAGGCCACCTCTTCTCCAGGCTGAACAAATGCAGTGCTCCAGTTCCTAACATTTTCTGTTCTCCACTTTTCCAGTGTATTCCTGAGGGGCTCAAAAGAATACAGTGTTTAGATGTGGCCCAGCAGGAGCTGAGTGGGAGGAGAGTCCCTCCCCACAAGCTCCTGGCTGTGCTCCCACCAGCACAGCCCAGGATGCCTTTGGCCACCTTTGCTGCCAGGGCACACTCCTGATGCTCAGGCAGTGCTCTGCCTGCCAAGAATCCCCTGAGTCTTTGCAGTAAAGTCAGTCAGCCCCAGCCTGGCTTGGACAGAGACAACCCATTAATCACTCTCTTCTGAGCCTAACCCTCCAACCAGTTTTTACCCACGCAGCTGGTTGCCCATCCATCCATCCAGACCACAGTGTCCTCAGGTACAAATGTGCTGGAGACACTGTCAAAAGCCCTGCTAAAGCTGATGTGTTATCCACAGATTACCCCTTGTACACAAACCCAGTTATTTGATCATAGAAAACAATAGGTTCAATCAGGGATGATTTACATTCAGTAAATACAAGCTGACTCGCTTATAAAGGGCTCCCTTCTGTGCTTTTTCTAACGAATGGGATGGGACCTGTTGAGCCCCAGAGTCCCAGAAATGTTTTCAGAATCTAATAGCTTTATCATTCTTTATACTTTGACCTTGAGTTCTTTTTTGAGGTTCATTTCTCTCATTCAGGAATGTGCATTTCTCTCTTTGACAACACTTCATCCTCCTCTCCCATGAACAGTGAAGGGAGAAATTAATTTACTTTTTCTGCAAAGCCTACCTCTTTTGGCATCTGGTCTCTGTTCTTGTGTCTCTGGGAGACATGCATGATTCCTTTATTGACCTCATCTTCTTTATATATTTAAAAAAGTTCTATTAGTTACCTCGAGTTCTTGTATAGTCTTCATTTCACCCTTCCATTAGCTTTTCCAGTTTGATTGGTGTGGATTTTTTTGTTACAGCCATCACTCCATGTTACATGATTTCTCTGTCTTCCTTAGTACAGTACCTGCTGGTTTTGATGATTAATATTATTATCTTTGGTAAATTTTTGTTTAATCTGAATTTCCTACAGTTCATCTAGCAGGAGTGCAAAAACATTTGACTTTTGTATCACTTTTTTCTTTTCTGAGTTATTTTCTAATATTGCTGTTCTCTACAATGCTGATTACTGACAGTCCCATACCCATATCAGGAAACCTGCAAATACACAAGATTCCATGTTCATGTTAATCCTGCTCCTGCCTCCTGTTTGGGGAATACAGGAGCAATGAAAATACAGAGGACATGTGGGCTCCAGTGAGAACCTTGCCACAGTGCAGCACTCAGCTGACATCTCAGCAAAATCATGGCTGTGGTACTGTCTGTCCAATGCCTTCCTGCCAGGAAAGCCCTCTGAAGAGGAAAGCATCATTTCATCCACTCCTCAAGTGTCTGAGAAAGACAAGGCTAAATAACACATCCAGGTGTTGGGAGACCAGAACTGCAGATTTAATGCTCTGACTCCTTTGGGGCTTGCACAGTGTCCCTGAATCCATGGGATTCATCCCAGAACAAAACCTTAGGTAATATACAATAAATGTACTTGCCAGCATGGAACAACTGGTGAAGCAAAGGCCTGGTGTCATTGCCTGATTGTAGATGTCCAGAAGAGCTGGTGGGCATTTGTGAAAGGGTGAGAGCAGTCTTGTTTCTTCGAGTTGTGTATGGGATTTACAAGAATACAGTACAATGTTCTTCGTAGGAAAGACTCAGAGAGAGATTTGCCCTTGGGATTGTTTGTTGCTTGGTGTTTTTTTAAAGAAATCTCTGGTATGCTTTTCACTTCCTTAGTTCTTGCACTTGGGTTATTTAGGATCTCAGTTCTATGTGATGTTTATTTCAGTCAAGACTTTGTTCTTAGATGTCCTGGTTACAGTGTAGAAGGTTGCTCCTTTGCTTCAGCACAGAACATTTCCTTATCTGAGTATTTCAAAATATATGATGAATCCCCTTGTAATTAATAATGGAATATTTTACTGAATACCTGTGAATTACTAGGGCTTAAAAAAAAAAAAAATAGACCAGGATAGGCAAAGAGTCTTAAAAATAAGTAACTAACCATAAATTAGAGACACAGCCGTAGCCAGTTCTTTTTCCTGCTCTAATCAGAAACCCATCCTGGATCTCTAGTTTCATTCTTGTTCTCTTTCAAGGGCCCTTTTTGCCCCCTCAGTTTAGTTTTTGCCAGGGAAGAAGAGTGATTAAAAATAATGCACAACACTTATAAGCATCCCCAACTGTGAGTCTGTTCTGCTCCTTTATACTTTTGCTGACAGGTACATGCTTCAATACAATATGTACCTATGATATCTACAGAGATACAGTTTTCTAAAAGCAGGCTGATGATGTTAGGCTCAGCTCCATACCCCCACAGACAATTACTTGGCATGATTTCTAGATGTGTCAAGTGTCAGTAATTCCTTCTTCACTGCTTGGAAGAGCTCACTGCTTTAAGAAGAGCAGTTTGTGCCTTTACCCACATGGTCCTTCATAACTAGGGAAGAAAGTGAGGGTTCAAGGAACCCTTGAGGCCCTCCTTGAGACCTCACAGCAAAATAGGAGATGGCACCTCACCAGACCAGCAGCCTCTGATCTAGCCATCCAATTTGTGTTTAGGGATTGCTCATACATGCCTTTCTCATTTCATAAAGGAAGGCATTAATAATTCCTGGCAGGGGACAACTATTTCCCTCTCCAGCTCTTCACCACCCATGAAGATCACAGAATAAAGACGCCACTGAAGGACATTGTCTGAAATTCAAACAGTGGAGATTTTTGTCTGTGGCTCTACAGCAGTCAAGGGGCAACTGTGAGAAGATGCCCAAGCCTGGCATTCTCATGCGTGCCCTGCTGGGGCTCTGGTGCCTCACCGTGCATTGCTTGCAGTGCAATCTGGGTGGCCAAATGGGGTGACAAAACAACCTTGGAGGTGCCTGTGTCCACGGGGCACCGGGGACAGTGTGTGCTGGTGATGCTGCCGGATCCAGCAGAGTGCCCAGGGCATGCACCATCCTCAGTCCCCCAGGCTGGGGCCCCTCCAGCAGCACGGGGCAGGCAGGACAGATGGCCCCTTCCCTACCCCAGCTGCTGGCAGTTCTGCTTCCAACCTGTACTGGTTTGGTTTGACACAACTTCATGCTCATATGGGATATTTAATAGCCCAAGTCCTGCCTCTAACCGGGGGTGCTGGCTTAGGCTGGGATGGAGCCTGCTTTTCACTGAACAATGTAAATGGATGTTGGTGGATTTCAGGGCAGGAGGCATCCTGTCTCCCCCAGCACAGCCATGCCTTGCACATACCTAGCATGCATGATCATACACAGATCAAAACTCCAAAGTCACCCTTATCTTACCACTATAAATGCTGCCTCAGCAGCCCTTTGTCCAAAGCCTTTGGCTGACCAGCCCCACCCTGTTGCTGCATTGTGTCTGCCATAAATGTCATTTCATCCTGTACTCCTTTACCTTATAACCCTGAACTCATTTATGGAGGATCATTGTGATTGCCCACTCAGTAAATATTGCTTCAGTTTCTGAAGCAGAAAAGAAAGAGTGAACAATGAGCTTGAAATGATTCACTGAAATTTCCAATGTGAAGCAGAAATCCCAATTTTCCTATGTGGAAAGAAAAATAAAATGTTTTGCTGTTCATGGACTTGAAATAGAGATACTGCTTACCAGAATAATAGGAAAATTACCAGACAACTCTTCTGAGTGTGTTTGGTGACCTTTGTAGCCTGTCAAAAGTTAGTGAAGACATTATAAAACAAAATTAAAAAAACTTGCAGAACCCCAAATATTATAAGCTAAGAATTGGTGTGAAAATGAAAAGAATATTTTTTCAGCATCAGGATGCACTTCTTGGCATGAAGAAAGAATTAAAATGAATTTAGTGTGATGCATGCACTTAGACTGACATGACAGGGAAATACAGACACCCAGCAATCACACTTTTTGTGTCTTGCAGGAGATGTTTTACATATACACACAGTGGCTACAGCACTTCTTTTCCCTTGGTCTATGCTCTATTCACGAAATTCCATGTGTCATTTTAGTTTACATAAAGATATTTTGTTGTAACAGAAACACAAACCTGCTGTGTTGCCTATGCTTCCCTCTGTGAAATTTTAGATCATTAGTATCAATGTTTTAGAGCTTCAGGCACTGCTTTGCAGTGATGGTCTAGCAAGCTATGTTGTCCATTGCAATTAAAACATGTAAGACTCCTTTATAAATGAAGTATTTGTGAGAAATGAAGCAGTCATTCAAATCTATTGGGAAAATTTTCTAACACAGCTACAGTATCTGCTCATCTGCTCTCTGTTTCCATTATTGATTGTCACAGAGAAGATGTATTCCATGCAAATTGCTTACACTGGGTAACTCTAATTTTGTGATGGAAGGTCATAGAATAAATGAAAATTAATTTCATATGATTTTGCTTTGTAATTTGAGACAGATCTTTAACTGGTGTAAAATGGCAAGTTTTGCTGAGATCAAGAGTATTAAAGAAATTTACGTTGGCTTAGCAGCTCTGGAGTACAGGACTCAATCAGAAAAGTAATGCTTCTAAGTGAATTTCTAAGTGAAATCTGAAATTTTCTGTTGATCAGATTTATTCTGCTATCTTTAAAAATTTTTTTTTTTTCAAGATCAGTTAGGTTTCATAGAAGAAATCCCTTCCTTACTGAAGCTGATGAAGAAAAGCACATCTTGCTTTTGTCTTCGCTGGAGCATATGCAAAATTAGTGCCTTCAGATGCTGCTAGCAAAAATGAAGGGAATGGAGGGAGAAAACCAGGCAGTGGCTGCAGAAACCAGGCAGAAAACTGCAGTTCTTAAGACAAAAAATTACTCAACTTTTGCTCTTGCATAACGTGGAGGTGTCCTGATCTCATCTGCACTGAGCACTTCATGCCCACAGAGTATAAAGTGGAGTTTAATAGTCCCAAAAGCCAGGGGCTGACACTGTGGCAGCACATCACAAAGCACAGGAAGGAGAAAAGGACTACAGCTGCTGAGGATGTGGCATTTTTAAGAGAGGAACAGATAAGAAGTCAAAAAGATATGAAGAATTGCTGCATCCAAGTGTTTCTGCTGCATGCTTGGAGATGAGAATGAAAGGCAAAAAACAGTGGAGAGAAATTCATCAGTCAAGTCTGTCTTCTTTTAGCACCAGTGCATGAAGCTGTTGCAAGGTCATGCGAGTGCTCATACAGAACACTGTTACACAAGCTCCTTGAGATGGGGTGAAGTTTAGTATTTTAGAAGAGTTTATGCACTTTGGAAAAAATATTTTTCTTGCTAATATGTACTAAATTGCTTTTTGATGTACTGATTTCTAGAATTGTACAATAATTTTTCTAATGTGGCCTTGCTGATGGACTTGACCATAAATCTATGCATGGGATGTGCAGGAATGTCATATAAATCTTTCAGCCTGGAATGTTATTGTTATTCTTCTTAAGGGGAACTGCAGCTGCTGGTATCTGTGAGTCAAATAAACCTCTGCCTTATTATCATATTGCTATTTAAAAATATGGAACAAACACCTCTCTTCAAATAATGATAGAAAAGTTGATTGTTCCATGTCTTGGGGGCATGAGTTTCTGAGGTCAGCAGGGACAGGAAAAAAGTATTGAAATAAAATGAAAATGTTGGAGGCTTGTGGGTATCCTGGAAAAATAATTGAGCTTCAGTTTCATTTCAGAGGGGCCTGGGGATCTGGAAAATATTCTTGATCTACCAGACATTCGCAGAGTTAGTGCTCTTTAAAGAAAGAAATGTTTTCATATGATTTCTAATTATATTCTTTTCTAATGAATGGAGACAATTTCAGATGATTTGTGGCAAGAGACAGACAGAAATGTTGAAAAATCAGATGGGAACAATGTACGCTGATGACTTTCCTTGGGTCTCTGTAGGATGATTATTATTGCCTTTTACCCGACATAGAGAGGAAAGTGTATCAGTGAATTGGTAAAAGGTCATTCTACATTTCTTTCTCATTTTCCTAAGAATACAAAGGTTAATCTTTATTTAAGTCCCTTCTCTCTGAAGTAGATCCATTAGCAAGTCAAGGATCAAGCTATCATGATAGACATCCTCAGAGCAGTCACCGAGTGATGCTTTCCTCCCCCTCCATCCACTGTAGAGAGCTGGTGGCACCCAGTACTGGCTCTTCTCCCACACATGAAGCCTTCTAGAGCCCAGGGCTAGTCCACATTGTCATTCCTGTGCAGAGTCAATTTCCCATCTCTCCTTCCAGCACCTTGTGTGACAAGTCTGACTGATATAGAGGCATTAATGTTTAACCTGGCTCTGTGCTGAAGGACAGGAGGCCATCAGATACCTATGGCAGCTGCTCCAGCCTCAGCTGCTCTGACCCTGCTCTGAGCAGGGCTATCTTACTCCAGGTTTCTCAGAACCTTTTCCAGGCTGGTTTTGAATACTCCCAAAGATGGAGGTGGCACTGTCTCTCCTGGCCCCTCCTCCCTAAGTGAAATCTTCCTTTCTTGTGCAGGTTTGAAGATTCCCTTGCTGGAACCTGTGACCTTTGCCTTATCCTTTTGCTGTGACCCTGAGCAGAGGGGCACTGGGACCATCCTGGGGCTGCAGTCTGACAGGGCTGGCATTGAGCACAGGAGGCAGTCACTGCACCAGCTCTGATGGCACATCTGGAAGTGTCCCATCCTTCTCCTTTTAAAGGAAGGTGACAGAAGACCTTCATTGTTGAGAGCTACTGCTTTAGGCACCCTCCTCTTCCTGCTCATTACAGATTGGCTCAAACAATGAGGCAAGACTTAAGGTAAGCATAAGAAAGGCTACTACTCTAAATAAGAGTCAAACCTGTAGCAGTTTTCACTTATACCACCTTTAGCAAAGCAATATTCACATCCAGTTCTTTCACCTTTCCACATTCTCACCATCAGCAGTACCTTGCAGCATCAAGATTCAGAGGTCCACTTGTCAGGAAAGAATTTTCTCTGGTGTTTGAATTGGTTCAGTGTTTTATTGCATTGCTATTCCCTTCTTACTACCTCCATTCTTGCCTCCAGCTTGTGCCTTGAGACAGGAAGGGACAAATGACCCTTCTGCCTTCTCTAAGGTATTCACAGCCCAGAAGGGAGCTATCCCTAGTGTCCTCCCTCCAGCTGCCCTGAATCAGGGGCTCAGCAGTAGCTATACAACCACCTCTGATAGCACTGCTGCACAAATGGGAACTTCCAAGAGGGCAGAGCCAACATCTGGAGGTTAGAAACCATGTCAGCCAAAAGCTATCTGTTCCTATTCATGAACTGGGACTTTCAGGTAAATAACTCCAATCATTGCTATTTCTTCTCCTAGGAGGATGTTACCAAGACTTTTATTGTTTCTATTGACCTGCCTTGCTTTCCTGTAGCCCTGCAGCTCTGCAATATTCTCTCTGAAATAAGGGAACCCGTAATTCACAGTGTTTATTTGACAGCCTTTGTGTGGTCAGGGAAAGGGAAAACAATGCTGGGGAGGCACGTTTCCCCTGTTCCACTTGCTGTGATCCCAGTGTGTTTTGTCTCTTCTGCCTGAGTTGATGGGGTCATTTAATAGGCACAGACTGAAAATGACCTGTGGTTGTAATGTTCAGCTCTTCAGACTGTTTGCTGAGCCTGACTCACAAACAAGTTTAACAATCAAGCCAGGGTGAATATTTTGTCAATACTATGTTTTTAGAATAATAAATAGACCAGTAATTTATTTAAAAGATGCTCTCATTTCATAAATATTTCCATAAAATCGTGAGGAAGTTTAATTACATGGCAATCCTTCACCCTATTGTGGAGGACCAGAATTAAAACTAGCTTCACTTTCCTTGCTCAGCAACTCTGCAATTCTGATCACACCTCCAATTGTTCAGAAGCTCTGCTTTAAATGATTGTTAAAGGATTCAGGAATCATATTTATGTGGAGCAATTTTTCCACTGATCTTCACAAAAACCCATGATGGGACAATCACCATTCATTTTATAAATGACAGTTCTTAAATCTGTTGTATTTCTTCTTTCCACTAAATGTCCATCTTCTCTAATATGGCTTTGGGTAATTTTTAATTTTTCCCTATAGAAAACCATACTAATTACAGCTTGATTAGATAAGTAGTTAGTGAAACAGCAAGTTGCCTAGCAGAGCTGTTCAGAAAAGTTTCAGCAATTGAAACTCATGGGAATATACAGCTTAAACTTCTCAGAATGAGAGCAGGCATCCAATCAATATTTAAGCCTATTTCACAACTTCTCTCCCTGTGATTTTAACTTGCTGCCCAGATAACCAAAAGCCTGAGATATGACACTTTCTATTTTAGTATGTCTTTTTATTTTTTTTTTGCAAAGATCAAGAGGGGAATTCTTAATACTGAAAATCATTACAAGTAGTTCACCTCATGATTTCTTTGTTAGACTACAAACGGAATTATAGATGGATTCAGGAATATGGAGTCTGAATACTTCATGTTGACAAGAGGTCAGACTCCACTCTAATGTACACCAATGCAAATCAGAAGATTTTTTTTCCAAAATTCAGTGTAGTTACTTTAGTTTTAGCTGGTATAACTTTTAAGATTATTTTCAGGAAGGAAGTTCTCACAAAGTAAGATGTGGTACATATATAAATTGCTATTCTTATCAAATGTCAGGGGTTTTTTCCACTGAATAATCGTTTGCTGGTGAAGCTTAGGGATTTGGACAGACATTCGTTGGCTCCACAAAGGGAAAGTGTAAAATACAATGCAGACTCCCTACAATTTTCTTTAATCTCATGCCGAGTTACTACCAGCATGACCCTCAAAGTAGTATTACTTCCTGAACACACAGCCTTGATGAACAATAAATTTTTCTTTCACGACAGGTTTATTGTTTTGTTGAGGAATTGCATGAGAGGTATTTCATTGTATGTAGTGAAGGTGTAATTGGGCTACAGGAGGCATATTCCTTTAATGTTAGGCAATAATTTCATGTCACCTTTTTCTACACAGAGATTTCATTCTGTTAAACTGATTGATTACTTCATCAGGATTCATTTGCTGGCATTTGTATAAAGCAGAGTCTTGCTGAAGGGAGAAGTATAAAACTTCAGTCCTTTGCCAAGAGGGCAGGATCTGTGTGAGAGAAGATGACAGCAAAGCAGCCTGTGCTGCGTGGGGAGGTCTGCAGGGCATTTCAACCAAGAAGTTGTCCAGTCTCTCTTTGCATCCCAGACAGACACAATTAAACCCACCATTTGTCTTCCCTGTCAGACATTTATGCAAATTGTTCTTAAAAGTCCTGATCACCTTTTGTGGCCTGACTCTGCAGATACCCAAACTCTCTCTTACACCTCTTTCCACTGCCACTGCAGAAGCCCAAAGAGGATAAAATGTACTTTTGAAAATTGCACCCCATCATGACTGAGCAGTGCCTCACCATCCGTGAAAAAGAAATTGTCCCTAAGTTCTGAAAAATATTTATCATTGGTTTCTCAAAAGCATCTGCTGCTGTTCTGACAATCATCTAAATTGGATTGTGCTGAGGAAAAGCTGACCTTCTCCTTTCTCCAGCAAGGTCTTCTATTGGAATTCGATAAATAAAATCAGTCAAAACTCCTTTAAATTTCCTCTTAGAATATTTCCCTAGACAGAAGCCAGGGTGAGGAATATTAGGCTAAATTCTCTCTTGACATAAATCCGTTGAACCTAAATTAATCTACCTCTTGGAACAACCTGATTGTGTCATCAGGTGAAGTATCCTTTTAGCATGGCACCTAGGACCTAAACTAAGTTACATCAGCAGAGAATTTGTTTTGCTATTGCTGCAGTCAGAGAACCAACTCTGATTTTAGTATCACACTAATAAATGTTCCTTGCAATGCTGAATGATGAGATTTCAGCAATAAAACTTGCTTGTGTTTCCTTACAATTTTAATTTACAAAATTGATCCAGACAGTAAACTAGAAGATTTTCTTTCAGAACCAACAAGGATGTTCCTGTGAAGTTTTGCAGAAAATCTATTAAGCTATGTTTGAATCTCAGTTCATTAAACATTTAGGCTGACTCGCTGTTTTGATATTTGTTATAATGGCTTTTGTGTCTTGCCAAAAAACTTGTTGCACTGTTGCTCTCAGTCAGAATTTCCAGAGAGCTACAACGTTTTGGAAAGCAGAGTGCTAGTTATGTGTGAAGAAGCAGTCATAAATGAAAACACTAAAGTAATTACATCTGCTTGGATATTTTTGCCTAAAATTATTTTGAGGAGTCCAAAGCACAGCCTGCAATAGCAATGGTTCCCAATTTAGGGAAACCTAAATTCCCCCAGATGAAGCAAGACAGACTCCTGCCTCTGTATTGTCCATCCCATCTCTATATTTGTCTGTGTAAGGTCTTCCTACTGAGGTACAGTTTTCATGCCCATTAGTCACCCTGAGCAGTGTGCACAAAGTTGATCCTGACCTGCACCGTGCCATCGCTTGCCAGCAGGCTTCACTGCTAATCTACCATGAAGGATGCTTCATTTGCTGCCAGGTGGGCTGCACAGAGGGGCTGTGCTGTCCCACTTTTATTGCTGCTGTCCAGAAAATTGCAATAATGCTTTAAAATGGACGAGTGGAAAAAGGCATCCTCACATGCCACGCACATATTCTGCCTCATTTAGCACCTACATACAAAAAAAAAAAAAAAAAGGTTAATAGAGCTGCCAAACTGATTACATTAGATTAAATTAGATTAGTGAGCCAAAAAATTAAGATGTCAGGGCAGACAGGTCTAGGAATGTTGTGGCAAAAGGGAGTATGGGATACCCAGATCTAGAAAAAAAAGAATTTTCTCAGTAAGCTACCACTGAAATAAAAATACTTTAAAAATGTCAGATGGAACTAAAACATTTTAGACATATGGTGAATTAACCAAAATTTTAAACATTTGCCTTTAGCTCCATAAATGTAAAACTGAAGGAATGAATTTAGCAGGAGATACAGATTATCTGCATTAAACTGTACATGTGCATCGTAATGATGGCCAGTTATAAATGCAATACAGACCACATCTCTTTAATCTCATTTAATGATGACATCTATGCTTTTCTCTTACTTTGAAAAGTTTTGGTAATTTCTGTCTTGAACATTAGTGATCAACACTCCCCAACACCCAAACCAATCAATGCTTTGATTATTCCAATTAGGGACTGGGTGTCAGAAGGAACATTCACTATACTTACTATCAATAATCTTGGAAAATCACTGCTACTCTCTGGGTTTAGGACCTGCACCAGATTGAAGAGATAAAGCAGAAGCCTCCTCTGCCAACCCCTGTCTGGTTTATACAGATGAACTGGGAGTTGAAGGGTTCTTGGACACTTCTGAGAATGACTGTAGGAAACATGCCCACAGTGGGTGCTCTCAGACAGACAGACAGCCCGCACAGAATGTGCAGCACCTCCAGGGCATTCACAAATATCTTCCAATTGTCTGAATAGGAAACAACGAGAGAGAAAATCAAGATCCTTATTTTTATGAGCAAATCTGTGAAGAAAAGAGTCAACTTTTTCTGTTGTACAAGAGTTACAATCTTTCTTAAAACTGTATTATTTAAAAAGTGCCAACCCAATCAATTTTCTGGACTTTGAAAGTAGATGCCTTGATAATCCTTACTTTAATTGACCATGAAAGTTTCTCAGCAAGGCAACTGGAGGCTTTGCAAATAGTATGCTTGAGATTATATTTTGGGCTGGTTAGGAATCCTGCATCCTATTGTTGAAATCTTCAGCCAGGCACACAGGTCTATTAGGTAGAAAAGGACAGGGGGGAAAAATTGTAACTGCTGGGATACCAGTTAGAAAGGGAGTGAACTGACTGCAAAGAGGGGACAGGGTCTGAGTTCATCTGTGGCTAAATAGTGGTTGCAGTATATCAGAATCATCTGTGGGTGCTGCAGCAATATTTGAGGATGGCCACTGAGAAAAGTGTGGTAAATAATAATTGATGGTCTGGGTCAGAAATGCTGTAAGACTTGTTTTAAAATCAGGCAGCATCAGACAGCTGGTGACAGTGTGTGGCAGTGATGGCTTAACCCTTTGCTTGACTGGTGACTGAATACAACACTTCCTCAACCTGTTTGCCCAGGGACAAGAAGTAGAAATCTTGTCACATTGGCTTAGCTGTGCTGGGTGGTACAAGCTCTCAGCAGGCACAGCACAGCCCCAGATGGAGCTGCTGGGGGGCTTTGGGACCCTTTGTGCCTGTTCCAGCACACCTATCCTCCTTCTCCTCCTCCTCCTCCTCTTCCTCCTCCTCCTCCTCCTGTCTGCTCTCCTCCAGAGTTTAAATTCAGGCGCTTTTCTCTGTTGTCAAGACCGCCAGAGGGAAGTTTTGGATTTTGTTGCCAGTTCCCCTTTATCTTCTGGGCTTGCTAGGAAAGATCAGAGCAGGAGCTTTTCCTTCCCATTTATCTCACTCTATAACTCTCAACACCATATGGGGGATCTGCCTGCTCCAAAGAGCATATGCAGGTACACTGTTCTGGCACACACATGAGCTTCTTGCGAGAGGGCTTGATTCAGCATGACTTCCAAACCCGAGGAGAACGCAGCACGCTCCAGACAAGTTAAACACGGCTGGCAGCCGTTCTGGCTGGCCGTGCTGTCCAGCTGCACTCCCAAGGGTCTCGTGGCCAGTGGGGATGGCTGCTCAGCCTGCCCAGGGCAGCGGCACAGCCGGGCAGCCGGCCGCCTCTCCCGCAGCCCCCGCGGCTGCCAGTGCCCGCGGAGCCAACGCTGGGGCTCTCCCGGGGGCGCTTGGAGAGACGCCTTCCTCCAGATGCCCACGGAAGGGATGGGATGGCTGGGCCAGGAGGTGAAGGCCAAGCCCAGCGAGCTCCTGGCTGCTGGACACGTGGCTTGTTCCAGCTGACAGAAACATGCCCAGAGCAATCGCTCACCTGCCTGAAGTAGAGGAGCCCCATATGTAACGGGACTGTTCGGCCTCTGGTTGGTTCAGCGGGTTTCTGTCTCACACTAAGAAGTGTTCAACAGTATCAAAACTGGCATTTTTCTACATTTGTATGTAGTTCAGACAAGGACAATCCAAAAAGTAAGTGCAAAAGCAAGTTGAGAGTTACTGGCTTGGGTTACCTTCAAGAGAGCTGGGGGGAAAGGACAGGGATATGGGCGATGGAGGGAAACAGGAATCTCTGGAGTCGGTTTGTCAGATTAAACTGTTGTCTTCCTCTCTCAGTCAAGCATCTCCAGGAGCTGAGCCTGGACTTGCTTATTCAGATGGGCTTTGTGAGTCATGACAACTCTGGACACATAGGACACATCTGGTGGTGCATTGGGAGTGGGTAGCCAGCGAGGAAAATCACTAGCAATGGTCCCATGCAATACCAAAGGACAGCTCATAATCTGATGAACTTCTTTTCTCCCCTATTTTTCCTTCTCATGTAATTTTTCAGGCATCTGAACCAAAGCAGACATAGACAATGCCCAAACAATGTGCAAGAGCTTTGACTGTGCTACTATCCAGAGTAACTTAGTGGCCCTGCTTGCCATGTTTTTAAATTTAAGTTTTTATCATGATATTAAATTGCCATTTTGGATTTCTTCCATCTCTAATCACCAATTTTTATCCTGAAATTTCAAAGCAGGTGCAAAGGGGGATAAATGTTGCTTGCTGATAAGGGCATGGCACAAGACAAGTGGCACAAAAGGGCAATAAACTCCTGAGTTTATGTGGCAGTTGAATCTCCTGCACAGACAGATATTTATTTAGCTCTTGAGCATAAATCTCTCTAGGGAATTTCAGAATCTCCCTGACATAGGAATACTGAGCCTAAGGCATATTACCATCTCAATACTGAGCTTCTGCAAGAAGTATTTCTGTGTGAATTGGACTTGTTACTCCAGATGATTATAGTTTCTTTTCCAAAGAGCACAACTGCACTAGAGAAACCCATATAACTTAGAAAGAGACCACTAGAAGCCAGTTCTGTGAAAGGAATGAGTTTTATGTGACCATAATAAATTTGGGTGTGACAGATATACTGAAGGAAAGCTGCTTTAAAATAACACATGTGCCTCAGAAGTTGTGGCTATCTGCCCATCCTTTCCTGCTTGCACTAACTTACCCAGATGTATGTGTGCCTCCTTGCTTGGAAAATACTTTCTAACTTCCCTGCCTTTACGACTGACTGGCCCAAGTCCAAAGTCTTGGTAGTATCAAATTTCTGTCTGCATGCCTCAGTGTTCACAGCAAAAGTAATCATGGAAACTAGTGTTGGGTAAGTACCTTGGTGTCTGGATGGATGGATGGATGGATGGATGGATGGATGGATTGGAAAACACTGCTGGAGATAAGTTTCTCTGCGTTAACACTAAAATCCATGAGAAGGTGGGGTCAAATCACCCTCACTCATTATTATGAGACTATGCCAATGGACATTATGTCTTATACAGGAAGGAGCAGGGGGAAGGGGATTTTCACCCTTTTCTGGTCGAGCTGTGTGCACAGCAGATGGTATGTGATTTTGGGCAACGGGGCAGATGGCCTTTACTATACACAAGTGGCTGCTGTCCAACAGACATATTTTTTCCATTAAGTACAGAAGAGTAGCATCTTTTTGGTGAACATGGACCTTGCTTTAGTGGTGTTTCTATTGCCTCACAATGGTGAGGCAATCACATCTCAGGTGGTTCCTTAGCCTCACCCTTGAGGTGTTTCAGAAGTTGAAGTGAGACCATGATGCAGCACACCACTTGCTATGGCAATTGTTACACTTACAGCATGGACAAAACCTCCATTGCTTGCTCAGGAGCTTGTAGACTGAACTCAAAAGCTCAGATGACAGTACCAGCAAGATGACTTTTCTTCTTGAAACACAGATGCCATTTTTCTTATACTAGTTAACCAGAAATGTAGGGCTTTGGGGTTTTTTACCTGTTGACTGCCATAAGCAGCTCCCAGGACAAGAGTAAGTTTATAAATTGATTTCTCTAATCAAACATGAGGAAATCTGTGGCTCTCACTAGACTCTGTGTGGCTGTTCTGGATGCATACAATTTTTATACATTGCTGTTCAGGTTTTCAAGAGTGCAGTGGTACAGTGGCAGCTCCGGCTCATTAAAGAACAGTGCATCTTCAAACAGGTTCACCTTCCACCTTATCAGAACTCCTTTGTTTTGTTTGATCCTGCTTCTTCTTTAAAAATAGAGAACATTTTTGGCATGTAACAAATCAGGAAACATATTGTGGTGCTATGTTTAATGTGAAGCTTTAGTGTGATGGTAAAACAGCTAGATCAGGCCAAAATGTAAAAACTGAAATAAACAAGATGCATGAACCTGGATCAGAGAGAGACGAGGTCTGGCAGTGATCACTCTGAAAATATTGGTCTTACGTCCATGGAGGTAAAGGTGTCTCTGTTATCACAACAGAAAAGCCAAGATGAAAGGACCTGCCTGTATTTACAGGGATGATGCTGGATTTCTGCACCAAAAGCTAAAAAAAAATTATCTGCTTACTTGTTATGATAGAAATGAGACTATGGCAAGCAAGGATAGGAATGGTACTGCTGTACTGAAAAAGTCCAGTTAATAAAGAACACAGTATACATGTAAAACAGAGACCTGTCTTCATAAGGGAAATGTTTATTAGAGAAGCCCCCTCTTCAGAAGGTGTGGGGATTTTGAGACATCCTGACTGTGTAACAAAAAGAATTTATTGAGATGCATCACAGTATCTTATTTATAGCATCACTGTATTTCTTGCTTGGGTCTTTGGAGCTTTTGACACATTGGCCTTGATACGCATAAGTTTATTGCTTCTTTTGTTATGTCAGTGGTCATGAATTTGTAACTCCTTTGAACTAGGTTTTTTAAAAGACTGAGTGGAAAAAAATGTTCTCAGCAAACATCTGTTAAGATCGGGAGACACAAGAAAGGAAACTTTGCTGTCACAGTAGCCTTCTTTGTTCAGTGTAATCTAACTAGTCATCTCCTGTACTTGGAGCTATCTTGTCAGCTAGGTATTGTTTCTCTTCTGCTGAGCAAAATCAGACTGACTTTTGTGTTACTAATTCCCTGAAGAAACCAGAATTGTTACACTTCTGAACCATTTCTCAGAGTATTACCATCTTATTTCATATTCTATGCCAGATTTGGGATTTCTGGCTCCTCAGTGTATGGCCCCTGTGCCCCCTTCATACCTCCCTCCACATGATGTGGACACCATTAAGATTTTGTCTCCATGCACAACATATACAACGAGGGCTTTTTTTCCCTCAGTGGCCTTTCCCCACCTCCCAGCCAGCATTTGCCTGGAGGAAAGCCAGCTGTGTCTGAAATCACTGAGAGAAGAATAGTGCTATCAAAAGACTGCCAAATAATGCAGGAGGGAGCTGAAAGAGATGCTCTGAGATAATATTTCATGTCAGCCCAAGCTTTCTGCTACATTTCCTTTTGGATCAGGGAAGGTTCAATCAGATTTCAGGTCACAGAACCATATTTCTGAGGATTTTTCCTTCCCTACCTTATTATACTTTAGTCTTCTGGTGGCCCTTCTCAACCTGGTCAAGATAGGACTTCAAGGTCAGCATCAAGCACTCTGCAGGTTGCTTCAGAAGTGAGGCAGATTGCTCACAGTCTCCTTTACCATTCCTTTCTGGTAAAACTGTTACTGCTCTTCATAAGCAAACTGTGGCAGTGTGCGAACTATTAATCTTAATCCATCTGACATTCTCCTTTCCATGTTTTAATTATATTTACAGCTTTCAAGGAGGTTTTTGGCCTTTCTCTTTTTATCCTGGGCTTTTCTTAGACCCCAGCTTTACTTCACTTCTCCTGTATGCACTTAGTAATATGTACAATGTACCTTTCTTGTGGCCACAAGGTTTGCCTGGTCAGAAGTGAAATATAGGAACATACGTATATTTCAAATTTCTTATTTCCGGGGCTTTTATTTACTAGAGATTTTCTGAACCCTTTACATGAAACCACAATAAATCAAGTAAAAAAGTCTAATTGATGCTGAAGGCTGTCCAGCAGAATGGCTCTTTTACTGTTTGCAGCTTGTCATTGATTCTCCCTTGGTGTCTGGAACCTGCTCCTTGCAGCATGCCTTCATCTGATGTTTGCTGTAGCCCCAGGCAGAGCCATGTATATTGTATATTGGTATATAGCATATATTTTTTCACATAGGTGCCGGGCTTGATATAAAAGAAATCTGGTTTACACTGTAGAAAAGTAGCTCACAGCACAGTTTTGAAAAGAGAAGATCAGCAGCTCCATGGAGTTGATGGTTCTTGCCAGCAGGCAGTGAATCACAGCTACCAGAGCAGCTCTCTTCTGTCACTGCAGAGGACAAAAGTCCCATCCATACCAGTGTGGGAGGCCTCAGCTGTCATTCTGGTTCTCAGAGGTCAAAATCCAAAGCAGCTCAACCCATCTTGAGTCATTCTGTGGCTGTAGCAAGCTAAGTGCTGTTGGCTGTGCCACTGCACGTCCCCTTGGTACCTCCTTCTCTGTGGCTGACCATATGAAAGTGATGGGGGCCTGGAAACTCAGAGCCCAATATGGCAACTTAATGTGGTTGAGCATCTCAAAAGATGACAAATATGGCTTTTTTGCCATATTTATCTTTCACAGAACCCAAACCAGACCATGTCTGTATTCTCACAACAAGTTTTTCCTGCCCTTTCTGTAACTACAGGGTGTCTACTGTCTGTCATTACTGAAAAGCCAAAGCACCTCTCAGTCCATTACATGATGTCACTGATGTAGGAAATGCCATTTAATGAGGAGGGATTAAAGTCCAGCATGAAGAAAATTGAAAAAAGAGAGACTCAAATTCATTTCCAACCAAATGTACAACTTTGTTTCTTACTCTGATGATGATCTTTTGTTGGTGATTAATGAAAGATGCTGAAATGATCAATAGCTGGATAAAATGACAAATGGTCAGATCAAAGGCTCATGCAGTTTGGTATTCTTGTGTGTGTATGGAAGAGTGAAGATGTTTGTACAATGAAGGCTAAGAACGAGACAAACGTACGTGATACTGGGAGCAGCTTTCAATCATTTTCAGCCCAGAGGTCTTCTGTAAAAGAAATGATTGTTACTTCCTCTCCCATTAACATGTTGGGTTTTCTGTGAAACCATGCAACAAAATTTCGTGCACAAACCCCTTTGGCAAAGAAGAAGCCCTCATCGGCTGATCCCCTTTCCTCACCTCCTTGGCAGCTCCTTCAAAGGCCTATTGTAGATTTCTAAGGCAGGATTTATATTTATAAGAGTTGCACCAACTTCCAAAAATACATCATATGTATTCAGGCATCCCCTGCTCCTATTTTTACTACAATTTCTGCTCTGTCTGTTAGCTGTGTCAGTTTTAGACATCAGTATCTCCCTTGATCTCCTGTACAGAAAGGGACATTGCAATTTTTTAGTTCCAAAGTGATTTTAAGGGAGAAGTTAAGGTGTCACAGCAGACTATTCAAGAAAATGTTGAATAGCTCAGCAGTCAAATTTTTAATTTGCATAGGTTCATCTTGATAGTATCTGAATGCCTTGCACTGATGCCTTAAGTGATTGTGAATAGTATCTGTCATGTGATGTTTACTCTTCTCCCCCGCATTGGAGTGAATTGTGCTCCCTGGAATGACTTATTTTGGTATAGCTTTATGAGTTTTGGTTTTGTTTTGCTTTGTTTCCTTGGAAAAATGCACATGTTATTCTGTATTTATTTTAGACAAGACAAGGTTAGAGAGACAAACAGGGACCTTAGGTTTTGAGGGAACTCATTCCACAGTCGCAGGCTGGCCAGTTCTGCCTCTGCAGAGAAGCTTTGCCCTAGTTTTAGAGAGGTACAGTTTCAGCAGAAGAGCAAAGTTACCAAGTGCAGGTTTTGTTGAGGTCTTCAGGCACTATTTAAGACACTGTGGACTCAAGATGAGAATTATTTGAATGATCGATCACATAGTGAACTCCATTTTTGTTGTGTTTGAAAAGACAACACAAGATCTGGAGGAAAAATCTGATTTCTCACGGTGAGCTCTACTATATGAAGTGCTGTGTGGATGTCTGGTGTCTTACACCAGGTATATCACACTAGTGATAAAGGAGTAAATGGCTGAAGTCAGTCCCAGCTAGGCTTGCAACACGTTCCAGCCAACTGCAGAATCCGTGTGGAAGTCCTCATGCAACAAGTCAGTATTGCCAGGGAATGACTGCTCCACCAGCAAAGACCAAGGGAACTGTCCCAGGGGAGGCAGGTTTGGCCTCCAAACTTCTTAGTCCTGTGACACACCAGATTCTCTCCTCACATGGACTCTGCCTGTGGTTTCAAGTTCACAGAACATGGATTGGCTGAGAAATTCATGCTGAGAAGTTGAGCAGAGGGAGCTTTCTCATTAATATTAATCTGTGTTCTGGTGTGTCATGGGATGCTGGAACAACTGCACTGCTGGTGTTAACGAACTGACTTAATGTTCATGCTAGCACTTTCTGAGATGCTCTGAGCAGCCACCAAAAGGTCTGTTCCAAAATGGCTTGAAGTCTTTTTGTGTTGAAGAGGTTGAGACTGATGCTTTCTAGCCCTGCTACTTCAGGTGCCTCTGCTGTGGTCATTTTAAATGCTCTCAGGCTGAAGCTGAGCAACAGAAAGCAATAAAAACCAGTGAAGTACTCACTAGGAATTTGGCGTGAAGGAAGGGCATCTCAGCTTGCTGGTGCACTCATAGATTTTTTCAGGCATGCATCCAGTATTAAACTCAGACTCTTAATTTCCTTTAGGCTATGATTTCGTGTGGCTCAGTTTATTCATAGGCACCCAAAAAGTTTTAAAGTCTCATACAATTCAGAAACTTCCTAATGGCCCAGGCAGCTCCACAAAACGAGGAAGCACTGGAAAAGTAATAGCAACCATAATAGCTACAAATGACTTCCTAGAGATTTACACCCTCCCTTTGGAGCATGGAGCCCAGCAGAGGTGGCTGGGTCATCCCTGCTGTGGGATGCACCCAGGGGCAACCTACATCAGGGCCTTTTTCAACCTACAGAGCTCCTTCAAGGTATTGCTCTTTACTCCCCCCTGAGCCAGTTTTAAGGGGGCTGTGCAGTTCAATATGAGGTATAAGAGATAAACCAGGTTTTAGTTCCTTCCAGTCACTGGAACAGTGCAGCCACTGTTGTGCTACTGACAGCGTTCCCCCAGGCTCCTTGGCCTGGTTACAGCTTGGGTAGCTGCAATCTGCCTACTTTCAGCATCCCCAGAGATCCTGCTGGCAGCATTATTCTTTTTCCACTTCTTGTCCTAATTTAGTTGGGTTAGCTTGCTGCGCGCTGCTGAATGCTACCACAATCCATATCTGAGGTGGCTAAATGTCAGGTTTGGGTGAAGCCATCTCTCAATAGGGGAGCCTGATCTTCCAGGCTTTGCTCCAGTGAATAATCCAGAGGTGTGTCATTAGGCTTCCAGAGGTACAGTGGTACTACTGGACAATTCACTCAGAATAATAACATTGCTCAAGTGACCTGGAGTTTTATGCACATCTACACAAAATCCTTGCAGGAAATGTGAATTCTTTGTTTAAATTTGCTGTCTCAAACCAATTAGAAAACAAACATAAAATTGGGGGGAAAAAAGTAAGAAAACTGAAGGGATTTATTTTGTTTGCTCTGAAAGCATTAAAAACTTGAGGCTTTGAATACTCCCATATACTGAACAATGATATCCCACACCCTTTCAGCTCAGTTTGGGTTCAGTGGAAGCCAGAATCAGAAATGCAGCCAATTGGGCTTTTGTGTAAATGAATTAAAAGCAGTGGAGCAAAGATTCCACTGTTCTTAGGTGTTTTGCACAGATCCACAATTTATAAGGATGCTGATAAAGAACTTGGAGAAAATATTTTTTAAATAAAGGCAAAATACTTGTATGTCTCTTTTATTAGTAGACCTCCACTTTTTTCCCTTCTCAAGCCTCTGGGCTAAGCAGCTCATTAGAGTTCCATGGTGAGAGGTGCCCATCTGAAGGCAAGACAGAGAAGGTGAATTATCCCTAGGGCTATGTTTTGCTCTGCTTTGACCGGGGAGCAGGCTTTTATTCATCAATTGACAGGATGGAGTGCAGGCTCCCTGTCTAAGTAATTAATGGGAAAGGCATCTAAATTTCCTGCATGTGATGTAAAATGCAACCTTCATCTTTCTTTCTTGAGCAACAAGGCACAGCAGCTGTGAGTTTCATCCAACAGGAACTACATACAATACATATGCACATATTTAAAAATTGCACAACTTTTAGGTAAGTCATACATGCATTTGTTTTCAGATGCAGTCAATAACTACACTGGCAAGAGATTTTTAGGTTTTGATATATGGCTCTGATGGTAGCCTTTGTAGGGAGAAATGCATCCTTAAACACCACACTGTCAAAGTAATATCCACAAATCGTTCAGCGCCCATCACTGGCAGATAGTAAATATTTTATACCTTATTGAAAAATAATATTTCTTCTTCTCAAGTATTTCTCATGTGTTCCCTTTGGGTAACTCTCAGAATAGCCTTTTGGGATTAATAAAAACTAATAGTTCCCTTTATGCTTTTAAAGCCTTCATCACATGGTCTCCCCAAAGCACTTCCACGGCAGCAATCCTAGTGAGTTACTTTGAAAAATAAATATGCATTAAGGGGAGCATAGGGAAAGTTAAACTTTCTTCCTCTCTTCCAGCATGAAGAAGTCATCTACGCTGTGTGCAGGACTGCCACTAGCATGGATGGTCTCTCTGCAGGGTGGCACAGAGCAACAGCCCTGCTCTAGGAAGATGTTTCAAAACAAACGTACAAAGAAAATGAATGGTGTGCCTGGGGCAGGCTGCTAGGCTCAGAGGAAAGACTTTGAATAAAGGTGTAATATAACCTTTTGTTTTTTTAATCCACACTATTTTTATGTCCCACCTACTGATCCATCTTTTTATTGCTGTGTTTGCAACTGAATTGAAATTATTTGGTTTAGGATAATTTTTGCTTTAGGAATAGATGTCCCTTACATTATTCCAGGTACGACTGGCACTGTTCAGGGTTGCTGGAGGGGCATTCTGGCTGGCCCACAGGCACCTCTGCCTTCTCTACTTTCAGGTTGCAGGTTGTTGATGATGCTGGCCCAAGTTTCATTTGCCATGGTTTTGGTTTTGAGAAGCAGCAATGTGTTATTATGTCCCTGGAAGCTGGACATTATAAAGGAAAGAATGGAAATAGTAATAATAATGATAATAATAATAATGATAATTAATATTATATGGCTTCCAGAACACTCTGACAACAGTCTAACATTCTGCCCTTGAGCTATTCCTCCAAACAAAATTTCCAGTATGTATTCCTCCCTTTCAAGTGTCTAATGGAGTGTTGAGCCAGCAAGACAGCTGCAAAGTTCGAGTTTCTGCCTGCACAATGGCACCAGTGTCTGTGCTGTCAAAACTAACTCTCCATTTTTCCTGCTCGTGCTGAAAAAAAGATCTTTCTAACATTAGAAAAATATACTGTGTGCTCAGAGATGTTATGTTCCTCCGCCAGTTTAGTTCAAGCAAATCTGATTAAAAAATTCAATTCTAGTGTCATTCAAACAGCCAGTGATACCTCAAACATTGGTATCATGAAGGTCTATTTTAAATACATGATTTCATGGTGTGTGGAAGGATAAGCACAGCAGATCACTGCTTGGCTAATGAGGGGATGGGTGCTGCATAAAAACCTGAAAAAAAGCATCAGCACAGCTCTATAGTTATTTCCAGACTAGATTGACACAATATCTGCTGCTACTGGCACTTGTTCAGTAAATCCAGCTCTGGATTGCACTTACCTAAGAAATTTCATCATAGTCTGTGGGGTTTTGCAGCTGAAAGGGAGAACAGGATCTCGCCCATTTTATTACACACCTAATTTCTGTTGAATGGTGGATTTTGTGATTCATTTTTCAGCCAATGCACAAACTGCATCAAGACATCAGACATGTGAATTGGCACTTTTTGACCTGAGCTGCTAGACAAAGAAGGTTTATACAGATCTGTAATATCCATTTTGACCTCTCTGCCTTTGATGGTAATAACACATGTTCAGCATGAGCTCAGTTTTTAATATATAAGTGACCCTCTTGGGGATCTGTTCTAAAGAAATTTTGGCTTCTTGATGATGGAAAGAAATGTTTTTCTCTTTAAGGGAGGGAGGGAAGCAGGTAAGAAGGAGTGCTCTGCTCCTTAGATATGGAAGGCACATGTAAATGCAAGATGCCATTTATCATTATTTGATATATAGCAAAATACAGTAATTTCACTTAGCAGCAGGTTTTAAGAAGATTAAACATGCTAGGAAAATTGTTTTAGAATAACAGTGTAACAGGATACTGTAAATTATTTTGCAGTAGGCTGTCATGCTATGTCACCATAATTCTTCAATATTTAATTAAAACCCACAACAAATTAATATTCAGGTCCTGTCAAGAAAACTAATTGGATACAGGGACCAGCTGCTGGAGAAGTTGGGATGTCAGCTTCAGATGCTAATGTGAATGGTTCACACTGGCTTGTGGGTACATGTTTAAAACACTCATCATAGAATCATAGAATTACAGAAACATGGATAGAATGGTTTGGGTTGGGAGGGACATTAAAATCAGCTGGATGCAATCTCCTTGCCATGAGCAGCAACACCTTCCACTAGATCAGATTAGTCAAAGCTCCATCCAGCTTGTACACTTAAAGGGATGGGCATCTACAAATTCTGTAGATAACCTGTGCCAGTGCCTCACCAACCTCGTAGTGAGGATCATCATGGACTTATGGGCGAGACTGGTTTTGTTTATAAAAAAGTCTTAGCACTTTAGCAAGAAACAGTTATTTTCAATGATAAAATATGCTAATCCTATTCAATTTAGAGACCGGAGATTATTTTTAAAAGCAATTCTCAGATGATGCTCTGTGATAGAATGTTCTCTTCTGGGAAAGGTGACAGCCACTGCTGTCCATGGTTTTAGGCACCTCTGCTTCTGCATACCCGATAGACCTTCAGTTTTCCCCCCTATCTCTGAGATTAAGTTCTTTCAAGGTAAGGACAGATACTTCAGAGCATTAGTCCTTTTTTTAGCATTGTAATCCTTGCACTGGTCTGAGCTACCACTGGATGAGGCTACATGAATATGGTGGAGTGACTTTGGGAACTGCAGTACCCACTGGAATGGGGCCAGCCACACTGACCAGGTTTCATGCTAAATAATGAAAGCCCTGACATTAAATACATCACAATGAATCACACTCCTATTCAAGGTGATATTTTATAGCTCTGCAGTCTCAGAGCTGTGTATGTTTTTTAAAAAATAAGTTTTAAATTACTAGGGCTTTCTACAGCTCATTTTTAAACTCACAAGTACAGGGTATTGCATGGTATCTGTATTTCAGTGTTTATCAGAACATAGACCACTGTTTGCAAATTGCTCAGGAATAGGAAAAAAAAAATTATGGAAACTGGCATAAACAGGATTTATAAATATTGTGTTAGTATGGGCTATTTAATTCTCCTACTCCTGCAGTACTATACAATATACAAAAGATACTCTCTTTTCTAGCAAATTGTTGTGATTTTTTTCCATCATTGATTTATATAGAAGTGCTGAACTCCAACACATTTGTTGCTAGCTGGCAATTAAGATGAAAGCACTGTCCTTTCTGAGAATGGCATTCATTGAGGCAACATGGAGATCTGACACAGTTTTGCTCTTTTAGTCAGCAGTTGTTTGCAAAACTATAGAAAGGAACTCTTCTTTATTTCATTGCCTTAAAAATAAAGAAGGAAAAAAAACCAAGGAAAGAAAAAAGTCAGTAAAAATTTAACTTACAAAGAGATGAGAAATGGGATTTGCAGAGAGCCAATGTCATGCTGTATGGAAGCTAATATAGCAAATTCAGAGTAAATGCAAATGCATTGTGATAGGCAAATTTGAGATGGTTGAATTAGTCTTGAGTAAGTGACCAACATTGTGCTGCTTCTGTCTGTGTTCTCCAGTTGATGCTGATTTCTGGTTATGCTCTTGTTGCTATTCAAACAAAATCTTCTATGGGTTAATCTTGTGAGCACCTGAACTGTTTGCAGACATCAAGAATCTCTTGACACAGTGAGGAATTGCCTGTCCCAAGTGGGTCAGTGCTGAACCCCAGCAGGAGTCCTTGCCCTGGAACTTGCTCCCAGCTCCTCTGAGACTGTCAAGGAGCTCACCCTTGGCCGTGGTGTCCTGGAACCAGCCCTGGGGAGCTCTGCATGCCCTGCTGAGCCTCCTGCTCAGCTTTGAAGGTGCTGATCTCATGGCCCTTACCCAGTGGCTGAGAGACACAAACACCCACGTAACAGAAGCATTCCAGGTGGGCAGAAACCACATGATTTGCCACTCTCATCTAGAGAGTGATGCTGTGTGAGGTGCAATGGCAAGTGGGTGCCACGTTCAGTCCTGCTTATATCCTTTTTTCTGTCTTGGTAGTGCTTGGGCAGGGTCTCTTTGCAGGGCAGGGGCACAGCTGCCATGGAGGCAGGGAGAGCAGATGTCCTTGTACCCTGTGATGCAGAATAAGCATCCATGAGACCAGGCAATAAGTGTCCTCTGAACTTCTATCCCATACTAAATTCACTGGAGGAAGACCAACATCTTTCTAGGCTTTTCTACAACATCAGGTAGTAAATACCTTGTTGTGCAAAGCTTGTTCTGCCATAGAGAACAGTATTGCTCTGCATTGTATTGGTGTATGTCTTCCATGTGCAACTTCTGCTAATTTAATGAATTATTTAGCCATGCCATGCTCACAGGCTCATGCCAACACTGTAATGGAATTCTGTATTGGCTACGGGTACAGCCAGATGTTCACAATTTTTCTCCCTCTTTCTGCACAGATTTTATGTAAATTGCAGGAAGAACAGCACTGCCATCGCCACCTTCTCCATTATAAATCCTGTAACAGGCTCCATGCCTGTACAAGGGACAAGCTGCTGGGTGTGATCCCTACACTTTGTGAGTTAGGGATGCCCAGTGGTGGGAAGGTGAGGGCCACTGGGGCCATTTCTCCACTCGTCTGCTCCTGCTGGTGTGAATCACACGTAAGCACAGTCGGCAGATTTACACTGAAGTGCTGTCAGGAGAGAACCCGGCAAACTCAGGAAGAATTAGATAAGCTACAAAGCTAAAGGGTGATCAGAAGGTGATGACAGAAGCACAGTTGGAAATCCAGAGCTGTAGGGTGTGACAGTTTTGAAGACTTTTTCCTTTTTTTTTTTTTTTCCCCCATAGGGATTGTTTTTCCAGTGCTGGTGTGATTTTACTGAGTACCTATAGAGAGAAGAGTAGGCCTCACTCTCTCCCTGTTTTCCACTGTTCAGTCCCCTCTTTAGAGGATTTACTCGTGATTTACACTTGCAGAAGTGAGAAGAGATTCAAGCTGTGCTCATACCAAATGGGGGAGAGAGGCCAACAGATCTGAAGTTGGTGGATTTTGGGGCTGGGGTTATTTTTGCACAGCTGTGCTCCCTGCTCAGCCATTCAAACTACTCCACAGTGAGACAAAGAGGATGCAGCCGTTCTGGAGTCCAAGCAGTTTCAGTCCAGGACTGCTTTTCAGTTCATAATAATGTCTGTGCTGCAGTAGTGTTTAAATGTGAGCTTTACACCTATTGCCTTCCCTGCAGTGGTTAAGCTTAAGCATGTGCTTAAATGCTTTTCTGAAGTGGGTCCTTGGTTTGACAGCATTTTGTACATGACATCAAAGTTAATAAGCATCAGGCCCACTACTCAAGAATGCGAGAGTTAGCCATTTACAGAGATCTAGAAATGTTTTTTATAATTCAAATCTTTCAAGGGAAGGATAATTGCCTAATTTTGCACTGCTGCATGGGAGAAAACAAAAGCCGGTTTTGTGCTTGTGTGCACCATTCTTTTTGGGTTTATGCCATTCTTCTTTGTAAATTGCTTCAGGTTTAGGGGCATTGAAATCTACCTGATGCTGCAAAATGCTTCTTATAAAGCAAAGTCTTGCACCTTGCCACAGCTGTGGGATTTTGTGGAAGTGTTATGCTTGTTCCAGATGCCATCTGTGGTCTTGCTCACCCCGAGTGCCTAATAATTACATGCTAACTTCATACCATGGCACAGGGATAATGATGGATGGTCTCTGGCCAGAGTGATCTCTGCTCTCTGGTCACTTGAGTTGCCTTGCCAATGAGGCTGCATTTCTATTTACACAGCTAATGAGGATCAGCATTACAAAATGCATGGCAGGGATTCAGTATACATTATCAGTTAATAGAGATAATTGAGTGGAAGGAAAACTAGTTTCTGATGTCACAAAATGTCTCTTGTGATAAAGTATTTGGAATATAATGGTTAACATTTCATTTAGCACTGACAAAGATTTGTGTACCGGTTAATATGTATTGTTTTTGAAATCATAATGACATAATAATTGCTAGCAGATACATTCCAGTCATATTGGGTGAAGACTTCCTCTCCATTTTTCTTGTCTTTCCAGTCTTACTAATTCTCCAAACGTGCCATCAGACATCTGATGCCAGGATTTGAGTATCTGTTTTTCTGTCTCCACATCTAGACTCCTGAAAAGATAACCAAATCTTTCTTGTTTTATTTTGTGGTTTGTTTTCTTTTTCACAGAAACCTAAACACTGAGATCAGTGGGAGTTGAAGAATGACTAATATTTCAAATTGGGCAACTTAACTATGCTATAGCACATATGTTTGTAGCAGATCAATAGACAAGTGCCAGAAAAGGACACTCAGAGCATGTAGGATAATTTTTAGGCTTGGTAGGACCAGTAAAACCTTGGGTTGTGCATGGTACAGACTTTCTTTGGCACTTACTGACACTCATCTTCGGTGCCATTAAGAATCTTGGCTCTGAGTCGGGAAAGCAGCTAGCAAACTAACACTGTTTGCCTGGTTGTTGATCATCCATATTCTGGTTTGACAAGTATTCAATTCATCAATATGTATTTTATTTTGAAAAAAATAAGACTCAACTGAGACAGTATTTTACCTTGTTCATTTTTTTTTTCCATTAAGTCCTCATATCAGTTTCAACTAAAAAGATATGTTTAACTCACAGATATATTTGCTTTTCAGGCAGGAAAAGCCTTGAGAATAAAAAGAAAACAAGAATACATTGGGGGACATAAACAGTAGTTTTCTCTATATATAGAAATAAATAACATCTAAAAATCTTTTTGCCTCCTACTTTAGTAGACTAAAATCCTAAAAGCTTCTTCTGTGTGCTGGCTGACTAAAAATAAAGAGCATTTATCACATTATCATTCATACAAAAACTGCCTGCACAGCCTGTGTAGTCCTCAAGCTGCTGGAGGCAGGAAGGATATTTCATGTCAGTACCAGTTTATGTGGCTGAATTCTTCCCTTGCTTTTTCTCAGAAGTAGGATATTAGACTACACACGTTTTGAGGCTGATGTGTTATGACCAACCTTAACTTCTTAAGCCTGAAAATACAAGCTGCTAGTCAAAATACTGGCAATTATTTTAGTATTGGTGGTGGTTTTATAAGTATTAATCAGAATAAACAGGAAAGAAGATACCAGAAAATAACGCACTTAAACCCAAGGCTTTCCATGCTGCATGGGCTATAGTTTGCCTCATCCTGTGCAGTGGCAGGTTGGTGCTCTCCACAGACTTGTGGAAGCCAAGCACAAGTTGCTGAAAGCTCCTCTGAGTCTCCAGGCTTCTGGTGCATGTTAATTTGGCTAAGGAGGGGCTATGGGGGCCTATGGATGCAGAGAAGAGGGTGATTTGTACTGCCATGTAGAAAAGTAATAAGTAAGTATTTTTCTGGTGAGGAAGGATCCAGGGTATGGGCTTAGGAAGTCTTTGGGAGCCATTCTTTGTACAGCCCAAGCCAAGAGACCACGTGAGCTGGACTTTCTGATGTTACATCTGATTTCTTGAGGTATGGCTGGAAGATGTGGGGAGCTCTTGAGCTGATGCTGATGGGGCTTTGCCTCAGATGGACCCACAATTATTTCCACTGGCATACAGAGAAAGCTGGCTTCTCCAAGATGACTTGGATGGAAATGTGACTGGTGAAAGGAAGAATTTACAGAAAAGGAGTAAGAGATCCACCACGCTCTGCTCTTTGTGCTGGTACTGTGTCCTGCTTCAGGCAAGGTGGCACCATCACAAACCAGAGCAACACACAGATTAGTCCAGCACAATAACAACAGCTGTCAGACATCAGTCAGGTTGAAATAACCTGTGAAGCATCTGGAGGGAGATGTCAGGGGTGGTCAGGACTGCAGGAGCAGCCTGAAGCATCCACTGTGGCTGTCTGTAAGCTGTCCAGCCTTTGCTGATACCACCTGCTCATGAGGAACTTGCAGAGATGTAAGAGATGAAAAGAAGGCCACCATGAAAAACTGTGTAAAAGCTCTGTTCTTCTAATATTCACATGCATTTTAACACATCAGATCTTCGTTCATTTGAGAAGACTTCCCTGATTCACTTTGGTAACTTAGTGCACTATCACTTCTCTTAATCTTTTTAGCCTGAGTGCAGATGGTTAATACCACAAAGAATGGATGGACATACAATCAGTTTTCTCTGCCTACAATCCACAGAGGCTTCCTGCTCTCGTGACATAGGAAAATTATCTTGTAACACCAGCTCATGCTGTTAGGGTCAGGCCTGCCATACCTTGGGGAACATTAACCTAAATATACCTCTTGAAATATGTGAGAGTGGCTCAGGGGAAATCTCTGTCCCAGACAAATTTCTAGACAGGGTTAATGCCTTCATTTTCCTTTGTTCCAACTTGGAAGTTTTGTCAAACATGGAGACTATTTATGGTCCAGGGACAGGGATCAGGGTGCAAAGGTGAAAAGTGAAAAGCAAAAAGTAGAGTAAAAAACCCAAGAAGTAGGAAGGAAGCTACTGGTTGTGAGATCCAACCCATGCTGTGGCTCATTATTATTACTTGCAACAGCAAATGTTGATGAAGTGCTGCAGAGTGCCAGTAATTAGTAGGCATGGCTCTCCAACTGCTGCAGCATGTGGTCAATGAGCTCCTGCCTCCAAGAGATGTTCTGCACTGTAAGAAGGGAGATTTATGTTACTGATAAACATAAAGAGAGACTGAAATACAGCCTATATGCCACATTAGGAATGAGATTTCTCCTACACCTACGCATCCACAGAAATCATCTCAGGCTGGAGAGCTAGTGGAAGGTGAGGCTCAGCATCTAGGGTGCAAGTCAGAATATAAATCCTTCTGTTTTCTTCTCTTCAGACTCCCACCAATCTGTTCAGCAGTATCTGGGAAAAAGAAATCAAACCCATGCAACATGGACTGCTGTTGAGTGGCTTAGCAACAATCAGTTATGCATATCCAACAGCATTGGCATTATGGTGATGCCTTCCACAGTTTCCACATCTGCCTTGTATAGAATTCTCTTAATTATATTTCTAGTCAAACTCTTTCTGCCACTTCTGGGCCATGCACATTTTACAAGTCTGGTAAATAGGGTATGAGCAAAGAAATCCATTGAGTTCATGAAAGAGGATGGAACATTGTGCTCACTAATGGCAATTAACAGGAGTTGATATGGTGCCAGGCTAAGTGGGAGCAGTGGTGGGGCTACAATCATCACTTGGAGGCTTGCATGGGGTGCCACTTGGTGTGGTGTGTAGGGAAAAGGGCCTGAATTCCCCTTCATTCTCCCAACCCTCCTTCAGTGTTGAATGTGGCTTTGCACTGCAGACCTACCCTTCAGCACACTGTTTTTCCAATATAGTGTATAGCTCAGCTTCAGGTTTCCAGCCTCTGAACTGCTGAATGAAGCCCCTTAGAACCTCATGAGGATGAAGGACATCTTGGGTGGCAAAGTCTAAGTTCTTCTAGTCACATACCACTGTGTCAAACACTTTCCTGGCAATCTTTTACTAAGCTTCATCTTAACATGAGTTTGTCATTTACTCCCACTTGTGCTAAAATGCAGCTCTAGGAATTAGCTCCTCTGTTCACTAGGTAGCTTCTTTCAACTTCTGTTCTAATTTTAGAAGATTGACATATAACTGTGAGCTCTTAGCTGTCAATATTCTCTACATTTAAACAGTTCTTCTGCCTTGCTCACACTTACCCCTGATATTTTTATAGATAATGACCATATTCTCTCTCAACCTTCACTTTGATAAGCTAAACAAGTCAATGTTTTCTAGTGTCCCCTCAAAAGATAAATGCTAAAATTCTTGAACATCCTATTAGCCCTGTTCTACTCCATTCCAGGTTGAATTCTTTGTTACCACATGGCAGGAGAACTGGGTATGGGACTCCAGGTACAGTCTTAACAAAGTCTTATTCAGCTGAAGGCACTAAGTGTGCCTTCTGCATGCAGGAACTACCTCACCTGTATACTCTTTGGTGAAGATGTTGGGCTACATGAATGTAATTGTGCCCCAGTTTTCAAATCTACAAACAACTCCACATTTGCATCTAGTTCTGCTCTTAGGAGGAGCACCTCTTTTTTCTCCTATAGAAAGAACCAGAATCTAAATTAAGAACAGACTGACAAATATTTTAATAAACTACATTCTGCTGTTTTGCCTGACACTGGGAATGAGCAGTTTATAGATCAGAGAGCTTCTCACATACTCCTCTTGGCTTGGCTTCCTATGACCCAATGCTTCTGCAAGCACGCGCTGCACGTGTGTGCATGTATGGATGTGTATGTGTCACTAATAAGTTTTCAACTCCTTCACTAATTTCAAACATATTTGACAATCTCAGTGGTACTGTATCCCTACAGATTTAATGAAAATCAGCAGCCAAGTGGAGGAAAGAGCTTTGCTGTCATCTCCACTGAAGGAAAGATTGCAGACAAGCTTTGCCTAACCCTTTCTTAGATGCTAGGAAACCCTGTCAAGTTCCCAGACATGGGAATTAGTAATTTGGAGCTCACAGGTTGTTATGTATTACATAGTCAAGCCAGGACACAAATCCATAGGAAACCAGCTTGCATTAGTTCTGCTGCTCTGAGCTATTTGCTATATTTGCGTATTTTCCCTTGCTTAGAGAATTGGATATCTCTGAAAATGCATATCCACCTTTGTCTGTCTATGGTCTTGTAATATGTATGGAAATTGTGTATCTGCAGACATATATTTGAATACATTTCATGAATGAATTTGTCTTTCATTCACACCCACTCCCCCTCTGTGTCTCTATTTCTCGGTCTATTCCAGCTGTTTAGATGATCCATATTTATTTCTCAATCTATAGATTTTATTGACAACCTTACAGACAAGTACATTACCACCATCCATATCTTCTCTCTGCTTCACCCCCAGATGCTGGACCTGTAGACAGATTTGCTGTGGCCATTTACAGGATGATGAAACAATAACATGATTGAAGGTAATAGGGTTTCTGTGGAAGGGGTATAGCCATGGCACTGCACAGTTTATAGCTACCCCAGAGGTTCTGACTAGAGCCAAGATTTGGCCCAAAGTCAAGAGACAGATCAATAATTATGCTCTTAGCAATACATATCTGTTAACAAAACATTGGTCCAAGTTACTTAGTCCAGTAGTTCACTAACTGCAATACTGCATGTGGTGCTGGGAAACTGTTCCCAGGGCTTTTAAAGAGAAAATAACAGCCCTTCTTGGGTGCTCTGTGTTTTCACAATAAACAACCATAAATAAGATGCTGCTAGTAGACTCCATTTTCTCTGATTACACAGCTACCTGCCTTTCTGTCTATCAGCCACATAGTAAATCTCTCTCTCTCTGTGAAGTATCTTATGTTGTGCAAAATCAATATGCTGTCAGAGTACTTTGCTATCTCACAGGTGACACCAGCATGGCATCTTCCCTGGGGAGCCTGACTTTGTGAGGGAGAAAAAATTCACCCTGTCCTAGGGCTGGATTTAGCCGGGGTCTGAGAGGTGGGTCAGATGCCATGGGGGACTTTGGCATTTTTTTGGCTCCTGCTCACTTCATTTAGTGCTCTGGATCTCTCCACCTGGCCCCTTTGGCTGACAGCTCCTGGGGGCCTCCAACATCCCATGCCTCAGCAGACTTGGCCAGATCACAGCCACGGCAGCAGCACAGCAAGCTTCTGCCAGCTCCCAGCTCAGCATTATCAGTGTTAAAATATTTACTGCATGTGCAGTTCTCAACAGCTCTTAACTCTGGCAAACGAAAACCAATTTTAACCGGAACACTCCAAAACACTTCTCTGCAACAAGGGCTATCTATCTGTCTGACAAATTTGGGATTGCTTCCCCCAGCTGTTTTGGCATTAGAGCTGTTAAAAAAAAATAAAAAATGAGTTGCAACAATTTTCTTCTTTATAGATGTTGAAAAAAAAATCATTTTCTTTGTATTAAAAGCTGGTGATGTCTTCATGCCAACAAATCAAATGAGATTTCAACTGCAGGAGCAAATAGAAAAATTCCTGCCTGATCAATAGACATTGAACGTGTTATCGGGAATTAGCCAGAGGGAGCTGGGATGGAAATGCCTGCTGATCTCAGCTGCTATATGTAATGTCCTCTCTCAGGGCACTCTGAACCCCTCAGGGCTGTGGATTGATCTAGGTTTTAGGGCACAGAACCATAAATCCCCATAGTCTGCCAAGTCACTCACACATGGGATGCCAGACATGTGACTGGACCCTACTTCTTCCTACTGAGCACCCAGGCACTCAACTCATAGCTGGGGCATCTGGTGGGCTCTTTGAGGGCTCCAGTCAGACTAAAATCTGTAAAATTCTGCTTTGGTTTTGCTTCCCACTTAGTTTAGCTTCATTGCAGCATTTGCAGGTTCAATGTGTGTATGACCAAGCTGTGAAAAAAGCAACCAAACAGAATGATACCCTAAGGTCTGATCAGCAGCTCTCTGGGATTTACTTCTTTCAGGCTATCATCCTCAATTTTAAATTGGAGCAGGGAGCACAGCATGGTCATTTTATTGATTGGATTAGAGAAAAATTGAGCTGGCTGATCTGTATGATGACATTATTGAGTTGTGTTTGTAGCTATGACAGAAACAAAAGAGTTTTTATTGGATTACTGGAGCACAGGGAGAAAAGGGGAGGGAAAAGGTAATGTAGAGGTGAGCAGGTATTAGGCTTGGTGCCTTTGTGCTCAGTCTCTCCCACAAGGGCTCTCTTCTTCTGTGCTACCCTGTCTGCCCAGCTCATTGCTGTGCTGGTTGCTGCTGCCTTCCCAAACACAACCAACCGCATATCCAAAGAGACAGGAATTAGCTGCAGCTCCTCATTAGTGGATGCTCACATTACACTTGTTCATCACCCAGATAACAATATTTGTTACTTTAAAAAAACCCAACAAAAGCCATTTGGAGGTGAATATCCTCTTTAAGGGATATTTTTGTGCAAGCCAGGTGTTTAAAAACAGTGGTGTTGCATGACACCTACTGACAAGCAGGGCATACCACAGTTCAGTGTGTAGGCAGCTGAGTCCTTTGGATTATTTTTACTGGTGATTTATTTTTACATTTGTTAAAAGTATATGATTGGAAAAGAAGAAATTGATATTTTGTACCATGTGAATATGTGGTAGTGAGTGACTGACATATATACATATGTGTGTGTATAAATGTACCCTACCCTATGTTTTATATACTTCTTTTGCATATTTAGTTTATATGTAGATTGGTGTTAAAACTACCATGTCCAGCAGCTTTGTTGATTCATTTTACGGGTGGCTGAGGAAGAATGTTAGTAGCAAATGTTGTACTCAGCACAAGAGAGCAACCTACAGGCTGTGCTTTTGAAATGATCATATATTTTATTTATATGGTGCCTGTCAGTCATAGAAGCCTCCTGTGAAATATTACTGAAATGAAACGCAGCTAAGACTCCATATTAAAATGACACAGTCTGATTCTCCACTGCCTTTCATGCTGTGCCCTTAGACTGCTGAAATCAAACCATGTGGAGAAGAAAACTATACAGGTATGAAGTGGCCTTACAAAATAAGAACATTTTTCAATTGCTTTGCTCTGGTGTGTTTTGTCCCACTAAATGATCAGGAAGAATTCAGAGCCATGACCATGCTGAGTTCCTGTTGGGGTTTTATTCCCAGATCAAAACATTCATTATCTTGTCAGCTGTCCTGTGGCACAGGTAGGAGGTCTGAGGGACAGATGACCAGGTGTCAGACTCAGAGCCCCACCAAAGGCCATCAGCCTCCTTGCCTTGCCACAGCCTGCATCAGGATTTCACCCAACAGCTGTTTAAACAGGAAAAGTTCCTGCACCACAGTTCAACCCAGTTCAGCACTGATGTGTTGACTGAAGACGCTGAAGGAAATGGATCTTGTAAAACTCATCAGCACAATTCAAACCTTAAAAGAAACCAACAAGCAAACAAATGAGCTGTAATTTTATCAGGTGGAAATAGAAATCAGAGGAGCTATAAGTTTGCAGCAGCTGAGATTCCACTCCTTAAATAAGTTACACAAAGCCATTGCTGCAACTGGAATGCTTTTCAGCTCAGAAGGCAGCAAGTGGGCCCCATGCCCAAGGAAGAGATATCAACACTGTACTTTTTTGAGACATCATTTCCATGCTGTGAAATTGCCCATGTGCTAGACTTGTATGGATTTCAGTGGGAAAGTTCAGCATCAACCACACAGCACCCAGCCCATGCAGAGCTTTGAAGAAGATACTAGAGATAATGTCAAAATTGCCATGAAAATGGGACCAATGCCTAACAGTACAGCCAAAATTGGTCCCATAATTCATTTAAAATGCTGTCAAAATAAGTCTAGAGCTGAAAAAATCTCAACAAGCATCATTACTAGCTGTATTTTTCTTCTAAGAATGAAATACAATGGGAAAAATGTGTCTTTGTGGATAACCCAGTGCTTCAAGGTAAAAAGACCGCAAAAAATTGCTCCATTAAGATTTAGAAGTTGACATGTCAGGCTACAGAATTCCATACAAACCACACAGCTCTTATTTAAAAAGCACAACATCATATACAGTGATGGCATATTCATCCAAGTGCCCCAAACAGCTCCATTTTCCCCAGTGCTGGACACATCTATGTATATCCCCATATGTGTCTGACTTTCATAGAAAATAGGTGCACTGAACACATTTTCTTCCTCAGCCTTGCTGAAAAACAAGCCCTCACTGCTGCCCAGAATGACCCTGAATCAGAAGTCCTTGGAAATAAGCACACCAGCTTCCTGCTGGAGGATGAGACCTTGTACCTACCTAGGACTAGAGGACAGGCCCAGGATGCCCAGAGCAGTGACCATGCTCTAATAACTGGGAGTGCCCCCACTGCTCCAATGGGCACCAAACCCCACCTTTAAAGACACTGTTGATGTGATCAGTTCCTTACTATAAAGGATGCCAGCAAAGGAGCCTGTGAGGAGCAGTAGGATAAAATTTAGCAAGAAAAATGTGAAGGCTGGAAAAACTTTGGCATTGGTGAGGTCTAACTGGACATGGCATAATCCTAATCAGATGCTTTTTGTTTGGTCCCTGGAAAAGGTCAGAAAAAAACCACCAAAAAGACTACTACAAAGAAGAGTTCTGCATTGGCAAGGCATCCTGCTCTGCTTTGCTTCATCCTTACGCTGGTAGGATCAGTTTACTCTGGAGATGTTCACCTTCTTAAGTAAAAACAAAATTTTTTAAAAAAAGGAGAAGGTTTTAAAGCTTCAGGGAAGACTCATCCACTTAAATTTTACTTTTTTAATTTAATGGTTATGTTTTTATACTGATTCTTTAAAGTTATTTGAATGCCCATGGGGAATATGGTAGTGTTATGTTTACACCAGAGACACTGAGAACACAATTCCCCTCTAATTTACTAAGTACAACTCCATGGACTTCAAACAGGTCACAGAAGAAGCAAAGGAGAGCAGAAGTTAACCCTGCAGATGTTTGTCTTGCTGGACTCGATTAGTTTACCTGCTGGTGCTCAGCTGGCACATGGTTTGGATTAGGAGCAGCATTCCCCTGGCCAGGACAGCTGCAGCAGTGGCACTGCTGTGCACAGGGATGTGTTAGCTGGAGACTCTTGTGTTAGGACAGAGACCTAAACAGTGTTTTGGAATGCAGTGGTGGCTATCCCTCTGAGGCTGTTTTACATATATATGGAGTTTGTGTGTGATAGTTAATTTAACTAACATGTTTATTTACTGGCTCGCTGTCTTTTTGTTTTTGGAAAAGATGACTCATCTGCTACTTGATCCTGCCAGTGTTTATTCTGCTGGTGGGCTCACTCTTTACTGAGTAATGAGAGTGATCCCACTAATATCAGGCCTATTAGCAAGCATTCTTTCGCGGGATCAGGTCACAGGCTGGCTGTAAATAAAAATATCCACCTCCTCACCCCCAGCTCGGGTAGGATTTCGAGGATGCTCATGTCATCACAGCCTGTTATAAGGTTTCAAAAGCACCACATTAACTATGTCCAGTTTTTCTAGGGATAACATTTTAAAGGGTGCAACATGCAAGGAGGGATTTTGATGTCGCTCAGCTGAGCACACAACAGCAAAGCTCTCATAGGGCTTTCTGCCTCATGCTCAGTGGTGTCCAGGCTCCTCCAGTGCCTGGAGGCAGATAAATGTCTGAGACAGTGGCTGGCCAGCAAAGAAGGGGAGTTGTCTGAGGTTGAGAGAAAGAGAGAGAAAGCAGCTGCATGCACAAAAAAGTCAACGTTCCTGCGGCCAGGAGGAGGGTGCAAGCACAAAACCACTGTGGGCCAGCCTTGGAGTCAGGGCACCTGATGAAGGTGGATGAAAGGCTTTGTCTTCCACCACTGCAGCTCCCTGCCAAGGGCTGTACAGACAGCCCATGACTCTCTCTGTGCTGGTCACCAATGGAGTGCCAGGGCACATCAAGGGAAACTGTAATTCAGTCATAGGTGCTTTTTTTTCTTGGAAACCTTTTTGGCTTGTGCCACCTCTGCATCACAGAATGGTTTGGGTTGGAAGGGACTTTAAGAATCATCTAGTTCCAACCCCCCTGCCATGGGCAGGGATGTCAACCACTACATCAGGTTGCTCAGGGCCCCATCCAACCTGGCCTTGAACACTTCTTAGACTGCCAAAGAGCATCTACCCACAGCCTGGGAGCAGGAATGGTCAGGGCTAGTCTGTATGTGGCTCCCCGCCTCTGCAAGCTCTGATGCTGGCTGGCCCTTGTGACAGCATGCCTCTGTTTATGTTTAATGTACTGGACATCTGCAAACTCTATATGACCACTCTTATTTTGGGTTCTGCATCAGGGAGAAGTAAAAGGAAGGTGTTTTGGTGTCTCACTTGTAATCACAGGAGTCTGGCTCTTAATTGCCAAGTACATGAATACCTCTGAAAGTTTGCTGCCCTTGAGGATTCATCTGGGCCTTGGATTTTTAAATTACACTGATATTAAGCACCTCAGGACCAAAACAGATATTTAGTACTCACAGATAACATCATAGGGTTTGTTGAAAAAGAGCTGATAAAGATTTAGTAAGCATCAATGTTGTACACTTTGGTTCTTTCTGAACTTGAACTTGGCATCATGCATCTACCTAGGTATCCTTGCAAACCGTTGCTTCCTAGTGGAGTCAGATTTTGAATGAGTTTTGGTGTCTACAAAGATATCTAAGTCCACCCTGAGACTCTAAGTCCACCCAAGATCTCCCAGCTGAGGCACTAGGCAACCTCCATTCTCCATGAGTCAGACTACTTGTGAGCCATGGGATGGCCCAGCCAATGTCCCTGGAAGGATTGTCAAAGTCCAAGGAACCAGCCATGCTCCTTGTAGGTGGAGCCCCAATCACCTGAGCACCATGGAGGAGAGAAAAGCACACAGAGCACCAAGGCAAGCAAGAACTGAGAATAAGTTTCCAAGTTGTGCTGAGTGCAGCAGAGCAATGCCACTCCTATTTCACAGATTTGTAGATTTGTAGAATGCTTTGGGTTGGAAGGGACCTTACAGATTTCCTTGTTCCAACCCCCCTGCCATGGGCAGGGACACCTTATACTAGATTAGGTCACATGGACAGTCTTTTTTGCTTCTCTCCAGAAGCAGGTTTTGAAAGAGGTTCCTCAGCTGGTGCTGGTCTCCAACCCTCAGCCTGCTCAGGCAGGCACAGCTCTTGCCTCACTTTACCCACTGTATCTCCCACCCTCCAGTTTGTAATCACAGGCACTCTACTTGCCCCAGAGAAGGCAGCTTTAATTGTGTGGCCCTTGTGCACAGAGCTATATGTTTTCCTTTCTTTACACCAGGATACTATAGCACACAGTATAATGGGATAATGTGCTAAAATGAGATGCCAGGGCTGTCTCTTCAGAGGGCTAGGCTGCCAAACATTACACCCACTGGATGTTAAATGAAGGTGATGACTAAGTGTTCACACAGTGGCTTGCTTTTGCTGAAGAGTTTGGCAGACTGACGTAAATTGAAAGCCTGCTGTGGGCAGATTTCCTCCTACTATTTTTGATTTCATGCAAATATAAATTGCAGGACGCCAGGCAATTTCTACCTGTGACTGACATATTTAGTGTTGACAGTCCCACACTGTTTTTATATCTAGAAGTGTGGATTTAATTATACATGCAGGGCAGTTGGAGTTTGCTATATCTCATCACGGACCCACCTCCAGTTCCTCTCCCTCCCCTGTTCCCAGCAGGCTGCATCCAGCCCCATGGCAAGGCTCCCTTGGACACATGCATGTCTATGAAGTGTTGCAGTCTGCTGCCAAACAAAACACAACAGTGCAACATTTTCTGCTAATGAGCCTTGGTCTTGTGTGCTTCACTCCCTGGATAAAAGCTTCCTCTTAAAGGATTAAGGGGTAGCTTGGTCAAACAAAAATTCTCCATCTTCCAACTGATCCAGGCAAGGATGCATCTACTGCTCAAAAGCATTTAAGCTAAACTGAAAGAGCCTAGGAGGGAGGCCCAGCAGCTGCAGGGCTTCTGGGAGAGGAACAGAGACATCTGGTTTTGGGGTGATGGGGAGACAGTAGGAAGCAGCTGCACAGGGGAGCAGCAAGCCCCACAAGAGTGAAAACTGAAACGTGTTGCAAGAGTCTGAAGCAGGAGGTGCAAGTGTGGCTTCACTCTCTCTGCTCTGGGCTGCATCCATGTGTCACAAATGTGCTGGGTAGGGACAGCAGTAATGCCCTGGGTGTGAGTATCCCCGCCACCTGCAAGCAGCTCTGCTGCCTCCCAAGGCCAGGAGGCCATGCCTAGAGACACAGGTTGGCTGCAGATACCTTTGGAAAAGCTTACTAAGCTCACTCCTGGATAAATAACCTGTGAGCTCTTTTATGCTTGTCCCTGCCAGACCAGAAATCTTCCTCTTTATATTTTAGTGTACTGTCCAGCTACCATGAAATGTGGTGGTTTCACATCATGTTTTCCCCACAGCCACCAGTCATTAAATAAAATCTCAAGAAGGAAAAGAGACTAGGTAGTCAGGATGCTAATCAGAATAGGTGACAGAGAATAATGTTTTAATTCCTATTACTCTCTCCTTCAGACCAGGACCTTCCACCACAGCAACTCCCCGTTTGGAGGCATGTGCAGGTGTTCTGCAGCAGATGCCTGTCTTTCCCTATCATGTTTTAAACAAGGCTTAGGCTGTGCCTCCCTGCCTACAGGCATTTGCAACAAGCTATACACACACCTTGGCCAGTGGCATGGTGTGGATTGCAGCCTGAAACTCCAGGGGTTGTCCTGTAGGCAACTGGAAATCCATACAACTAGCATACAGCCTCAGTCTCCACCAGGGCCTCCATGGAGGACCTAATACATAATTATTTTTGGTATTTTTCCTTCTAGAGTGTTTGAACTGATGTAAGACTGTTTCCCACTGTGATATTTTGGCTTGAGGAGGAGAAGGGAAGCTTCAAGACTTTCTGGGACAGTGGTAACTAATGGATGCTGGACAGATCCAAACTTGGGAGAATCTTGTCCATAATGCCTGTGGAAAAGTGTCTCTGAATGAATTATCCTTAGACAGTTATTTAGTGGTGCACATATATCTGTGGGAAGCTAGCTTGAAGGGAACCTGAGCTCCTAGCAGTAGGAGGCATTCTGGGTACTTCACGTCTTACTCCATAATTCACACAGGATCTTGAGATATCTCATCCCTACCAGTGAAGAAAAGTAGGTGCTAAATCAGGCTGAAGGTGTCTCTATTGATGTGCCTCAGAAACTGCCTCGGCTCTAACCTTGTGGCTGGCACAATGTCCCTCAATGCTGTTTTCACATTGATATGTTCACAAGACCACCTTTCTCCTCGAGCATTCAAGTTCCACTGGGAGAGAACAAGTGGAACAAAAATGAGAAAACTCTTGAGTTAAGAGAAAGATAGTTTAATAGATGAGGGAAGGAGAAAAAAAAAACCCAATTGGAACAAAGGAGATTACTCACCCTGTCCCACAAGCAGACCAGCTGAGCAGTGACCACCTTGGAAGAGAAAACTCCACTGTTTACTTCTTCTAGCTGTTTTTATTCTTGAGCACATCAATCACTATACAGTATGGAATATCCCTTTGACCAGTTTGGGTCAGCTGTGGCTCCCAGCTCCCCTGGAAAGCTGAGTCTGACTTCACCTAGTTCCAGCTGGTCTGATCATTGCAGCTCAGATAATGGCCACAGGATTTCAGTGGTAACACTCCATGTGCAAAAGAGACACACAAAACAGCTAATGGTCAAACTGCTTATGCTTGGAGGTGGCTAAAATGTCTTTTTTATGGTTAAATAATTCATAGGAGAGCTCTTTCCTATATGCTTGAGCTGTTAAACCTAAAACAGTGAGTCAAGGTACAATACTGGGACCATAAACCTCAGTTAGTGTTTGTGTTTACAGTCCAGCTTCTATTTACATTCTTCCCTTCAGCAGCTGACATCAAAGTGGGAAAGAGATGTGGGTGGCCTATCCCAGGGCTGGTACTAATTATTGTAATTAGGAAGTCTCACAAGAATACACCCAACATTCAAACAGAGCATCCAGGATTTTGTAGCTTTGCTACACTACTTAACTGTGAGTGTTAATTTAACTAAAAAAGGTTGAACTGTTTTTCTATCACAAATTTCCAGTTTGTTTAGGATTCTGTAGATTTCCAAGAGCTCATGAACGAAAGAACCCTGCACCAAATCCATCATGTTTATTATTTCTGCTGATCTACCAAGTTAAAGTTTCTTAGAGAAAACACAACATCATTTGAGCCCATTTCATGCAACCCACCAGTGAGAAAACAACTGCATCCTGCCACCATACCTCAGTCTATCTGTGCACACTGTCTGTCTTGACACACAAAGCACTGAGATTCAAATCTATTAACATTCAAAGCATTGACAGGAATCAGCCCACCTTGCTTCAGCTATGCCCACTAGCTCATAAATGTTGCAGTGGTGGCTGCTGCTGCCCAAGTTGCTGGTGAGCCACAGGGCCAAACCACAGCATTAAACTCATGGTGGGCTGGCTCAGAGGTTTGATGGCAGTTAATGTGAGCACCCACAGACCTTTGTGTTAACTGCTTAGTTATGATTGGCTAATCATCAGTTCTAGAAAGTTCTCTGTTATTCGATACCCCATTGGTCCCCCTTTGCTGCTCCTTCCCACCTTGTATCTGATTGGTCCGTTTGTACTCTCCCCTCCCCTTTGCCTAAACCTGATTGGTTAATTGCCCCCCTATAAACCCATGGACCCTCACCCGTTAACGTCTTTTGTCCCTGGAGCCTCTGTTGGAATGAACCCTTCAGAGCCCATACAGGAGACCCCTCTCTGTCTCTCCATCTTCGGTGTGCACACCTGGACACAGCCGCTTGCCTTTGAGCCCTTCACCGCTCCTGAGACAGTGAGAGCTCATGTGGTGGCTCTGCAGCCCCTCCTGAGGGTCGCCAACTGCGGACAGGGACCCCAGAGGTCTCCAGATCTGTGGTGGACACTTGGGGAAGGTGCAGCACTGGTCCTCACCCAGAGACAGTGGCTTGCATCACATAGAGTTCACTGTTTTGTATCTCTCCTAGAGCCTGCTGCTTATTTTCCATGCTCCTTGCATCCACATATAGACAGTGCATTAATATTCTTCATCTTCTCTTGCTGAGCCACTCCAGCTTCAGTCTTATCTGTAGACTGGAAGTGCATGTCAGATTATTTGAGTTAGGTGAAAATCTCTTTCCTTCACATGGAGTTTTATAGCTATCCAAAAAACTCGCATGGTTTTGAAACTGGGGGTTTGGTACCCTGTTCTGGCAGAGTAACATTAACCACAAATTGCTTGCATCTAAAAATAATACATGATAATTTTGTTCTCTCTCAGAAACTGGCATGCTGCATTCTCTAAAGGGAGAAGAATGATTATGTGAAAACATTTTCAGAACAGTTGCTTGTCTATAACAAGTCAATATGAAATCAAGATAGAATTTATACTTTATCTCTTTATAAACATTTATTGAGCTACATTATAAACCTTCTGGAGGCCCAAGCAAGAAGTACTTGATCTTTCTAGAGCTTTCTATTCAGGAGACAACAGACTTGAATATTCATCTCCTGGACAGCAAGCACAGATTGCAACTCTTGCAGAATTTCTTTGTGGAGTGAGGAAATTGTGATTGTCTTTCATTTTGCTCTTAATTTCCTGAGGAACTTCTGGGCATAGCAATACTTAGCAATTTCCTACAAAGAGTCCTACACGTTAATTAAACCTCCTGAGAGTCATCTCTCCCAGTCCAAAACAAGAGCCAGACATTTGCCAAATTACATCATTTCACCATGCACAACTTCTCTAAGTCTCACCCGTGTCAGCCATGTGACAAACATTGTGGTCATGCCCTGATCATTTCTCCTCAAGACTACTACAGCCTCCTCTTCATTTCCACCTTTTTCTTTTGCAACCTATTTCAAATGTCTCAGTAAATCATCTGCCTCAACAGCGGCACCTCTGAATTCTTCCATCATCTTCCTTTGGCCCCCTGCATTAAATTTCAGCTACTTGTGCTTCCCTTCAAGGATCCCCAGAACACTGCCCTGACTTATAGCACCAGCTGCAATATTTCCTGCTCTCATTTCCACTCAGCCAGTACATCACACCTCAGTGATGCCTTTATTGTCTCCTCCATGCTCCAGACCATCCTCAAAAACGGAATTCTTCTTTTATGCAGTTTAGAAAGGAATGCACTTCTGTTTTCATACATCCTTTCTCAAAGCACATATTCCTTCCTCTGTGGATATGTGCTCCTCCAGCCCCTCCTACTCCATTATGACGTTCAGACAAGGCGAAACATTGCAAAAACTATCACACTCTGGCCACTAATGAGCACCAGGCTTGCGTTTACAATTAATTGGTTAAAAGCCCCCAGAGGCAGCAGCATTTTTCAAGCCCTGTACAGTACAAACCTACTTCTAGACATCAATAACTGATAAAACTAGGAGGCCTGGAATAAAGTCTTTTTATCCTTTTTATTCTACAGATGGAGTCCTGTTACATTTTCCAAATCAAAATCCCTTCAGAGGTACAAAAATAGTCAAAGTGAAGATCAGGGTTTCCTGAGAACTCCTCTATCCTTAACTGGTTGGCTGAGGCTGTGCCCAGGACACTTTTGTTCTCCTGCCATAAGGTGTCTTTCATATTTGGTCCTAGCTGTCTTCCTTACTTAGAGAACTCCTAGAAGACAAGAGGCACTGCAGTCTCATGGTTCCAACAAGTAGTGGAGGATCTCACTTGGGTATTTGAGTTACATCAAACCTAGTGGCTTAGCCATTGGAAAAAGATGTTTTTTCCAGCCATACAAAATATGAATCATGTGTGGTTGGGTTTATGAATATATGTGTCCACCTGGGCTTAAAACCACTACAGTGCGTTTGCAGTGAGAAAGAGTTGTAGGACGCTGTTTCTTATGCACCATAAGACTGTAAGGAGAGCATAAGAAATAGGATGTGCTGTATATTTTCTACAATGGAGTATTACCTGGCAATTTTGCAAGGACCTGGTGAGGACATGTTGCAACCATATCTCACGCTTAAGCCCCAAACTGCAAATTCACTGGCATCACAGAAGCAGTGTTGGACTTACACAAATACGATCTCTCTATTTTTCCTTTGCCCTTATCTACTGCAGCTAAGGGGAGCATTTGCTTGTTCTCTGTCTGAAATTTTGGATTGACCCTGCCTGGATGCCAGGTACCCACCAAAGCCACTCTATCACTCCTCTCCTCAGCTGGACAGGGGAGAGAAGATATAACAAAAGGGTCATGGATTGAGATAAGGATGGGGAGACATCACTCACCAGTTCTCGACTTGGGCAAAAGAGACTCAGCTTGGGAAAATTAGTTTAATTTATTACCAATAAAAAAATCAGAGTAAAGCAGTGAGAGAAAAATCTTAAATCACTTTTCCCACACTCCTCCCTTTTCCCCAGGCTCTACTTTAGATCTAAGTTCTCTCAGTCTTCCCCGCAGCAGTACAGGGGGGACAAGGAATGGTGGCTGTGGTCAGTTTATCACACCTTGTCTCGGCTACTCCTTCCTCCTCATTGGGAGGACTCCTCACATTCCTCCCCTGCTCCAGCATGGGCCCCTTCCATGGGGTGCAGTCCTTCAGGAACAGACTGCTCCAGTGGTGGTTCCTCTCAGGGTCACAAGTCCTGCCACGGAACTTGTTCCAGTGTGGGCTTCTCTCTCCAGGGGTCCACTGGTCCCTTCCAGGAGTCTGCTCCAGCACAGGCTTCCCATGGAGTCACAGTCTCCTCTGGGCATCCACCTGCTCCAGCATGGGCTCCTCCAGGGGCTGCAGGTGGATCTCTGCTCCACCATGGAGCGCCATGGGCTGCAGGGGCACAGCTGCCTCACCATGAGCTGTACCACAGGCAGCTGGAGCACCTCCTGCCCCTCCTTCCTCACTGACCTAGGGGGCTGCAGGGCAGTTGCTCTCACATGTTCTCACTCCTCCTAGCACTTTTCCCCCCTTCTTGAATACCTTATCCCCAAGGTGCTGTCACAGGCTGATGGTCTCAGCCTTGGCATGCAGCAGGTCCACCTTGGAGCCAGCTGGTGTTGGCTCTGTCAGACAGAGGGAAACTTCCAGCAGCTTCTCATAGGAGCCACCCCAGTAGCCATCCACTGTGGAAACTGCCACAAAAGCCCAATACAGCAGTATTTTCTACTCTTCCCTTTTCTGGATACAGCTATTTGATTTGCACTTAGAAGCTGTATATTCCAACAAACATAAATTATGCACATACTCTATCTTATCTCTGTTTTCATGAAATATGTTTGCCTTCTCCCTCTGCAGTGGGGCTTCTACGTATGCAAAAAAAAGAGACTTGCTTATGAGAGAACACCTTCCAGACACAAAGCTGGGTCCTTTCAGGCATGACTCACTCTGCTGCTGCTGCACCCCTTTTGCCTCAGTCTGAGCCTGATGTGCTCCCAAAGTTTGAAGGCCTGAGTTTGGCTCTTTCGAGGAAGTGCTTTAAACACCAGTGGGACAGGTGTTGCATCTCACTGTGTAGTCTCTTGTGCCTCACTTACAGAATGCCTAGTAATGCCTAGCGCCAGTTCCCAAGAGTGAGAGGTGATAAATGGGTCAGCACGGGAGTTTTGCCAACACTGAGATCCTATCTAGGGATCACAGCAGCTCAGTTACATCAAGGCTTAGCAAGCCTGTGGGTTCCTGTAAGCAAAACGTAGGCTTCAGTGTTACAGTAGCATAGTTATCTATGGGTTGAAATGGGATTTGAACACAAGATTTGCAACAACTATTAGTGTCACTGTAGTTGGACACGGCAATTGAAGCAGCTTTTGAAGTACTCAGGTTCCAGGTGTCCAACACTTTAACAACAAAATAATTGCACACATAAATGGCCAGAATGACACGGCAATTATTACTTGCTGTGTTATGTACTGATGCAACACAACATCACAGTTACTGTATTTTACAAATTGGTCCCTTCACAGTTGTTCCAGAGAGATGTAGGCTAATGAAGCAATGCTCTGTCATGTACTCAAGAGGCAGATGCTTCTCTGTAGGTATTTTAAAATGACCCATGCTTGAAGGATTCATGTTGACAGAATAAAATGAAGATCAGAATAGGCTCTCCAGTGAAGCAATTCTTCCTATTACAGCAATCCTTTAGAAATCACATGTATGTTCCTAAAGCTGTGCCTTCTGGAAATTTTGAGGAAATTTATGGGCCTTAAAAGTCAATGTTCTTAGACATCATTAGACACAGAAGAGAGGCAAAATCCAGAACAGAAGACTGTCTCAATTAAATGCTTAAAATGTTCCAGTAGCAAACACCCCCGCATTAAACTAGATGACAACTGACTGAGGCATTTCTGATGTGCTCAGCTGCTTTGGTGCTACACAAGCAGAGATCGTCTCTAAAATGCACAAGATCCAGCCCACAAAGGCCACTTTGTGCTCTGTTTCTCTGAAACAATTTTTAGCAATTGCAATTGCTTGGAAATTAAGTTCTACTGCAGTTGCCATTAGCTTCAGTGGAACCAGGCTTTCATCCATTTCATATCAGCTTTAGGGTTGTTTTTTTTTTCTATTTTCCTATTTCTGGCATGATCCAGTTCAAAGAGTAGCTGCAATCTGTCATCTGTTGGTGCATACTGAATGTATGTTGGGGGGAGGCAGAGGAATTAAAAAAAACCCAACCTGCCAAGTCTTTCAGCCTTCAACCTTTGGTGCAGTACAAGGTTTACAACATGATTTAAAATCTGCATGTGTAGGAAATAAGGAAGATGGGCTGACTACACAGAAAATGGGTTTGGGACAGACACAGATTGATGGCTTTGTGACAATGACACTAAAGTTAATAGCTGATATAGGCAGACAACAGACTCTATTTTAAATTTCAAATTGAACTCTGTGTCGCTCACAGCATCATACTGACCATTCATTGCTAGACCTAATTTTTTTCTGGTAATGACTACAAGAAGCAGAATAGATAATGATGTGCACTGCAGAACACTTGGGAAATGGGATTAACTGATCTGCTTTTTTCTTTTCCTTGTTTTAAAAACAACAATTTAATGATTACTAGGGGTGGCTATCCTTGAACACTCCTGAAGGGTAAAAATTAGTCACTCCTCTGGGAACATCTCTGTCGCCTTTCCTCTCCTTTTCGGAGACAGAAGGGGTGTAAATTGTGCTTGCAATAGACTGGGAAGGCTGACACACTGCTAAAATATATGACCTTGACAAAAACCCTGGAGATGATGTATCACCAGTCTCCTGGGCAGTTGCACTCCACATTCACATTTGCACACTGTAGATAATTCCTGCCTCTCAAAAGCCTGAACCCAAACTTCAAACACAAATTGTCTTGGAGCTGGAAATGGAAAGCCGCATGCGCTGAACGGAGACAGTTATTCACATATTTAAATAAAAAGCTGACAAACAAAAACCAAACCCTTCAGTCCTGGGGGAAGCATTTCTTTGCTGTCTCTTTCTGTCATGAATCCCTCCTGTTTATCTAACCTGCACTTCAGGGGCAGAGATACCCCTTGGTTTTGTACATCTCCACCCACACAAATAGAGATCTTTATTGGCATACCAGTATATGGTTGATCACCAGAGACTTGACTTTATTATGTGTCAGTGAAAGGCCTTTAAAAAAAGTACACAAACCATAATACAAGGGCCTTCTGAAATTTTATAGGCATGGCACATGGAAGCAATCAACTTTGGGAATAAATATTTGTGCCTCAGACCTGAACGCAGCCAGCACACGAGGTGAATGCTGCTGGCCTTATGCTACAAGTCCAGGCACTGTCACAGAAATGACTTTTTTTGGTAGCTGCTGTGTTAATGTGTGGCAAAATGGTAGTAGTACATTCCATAATATGCTTGCAAATGATATTTCAGAGTATCAGCAGGCTGAAATTTCCACTTGTTTTCCTTACTCCTGTGACACAAGTTTGCACATCTGAAGGATTTACTGTTTCTCTGCCTAATATTTTGTTCAGCAGGAAAACTAGCTGAATTGTTCAAGTTCAAAAGCTCTGATATGAAAGCCACATACATTTGGCTTACATACAATTTATTCCAGCTCCACTCTGGCTTTGTAAAACTAATTTAAATTATAGTGGTCTTTCCAACTTCATGCTGTAAAATAAATATCTCTAACTGTATTTGGCTTAACTACCGTGAATCTGCTTATTGCTTTCCAAATAGTATGGTGGGGCTCACAGTTTTTATAAAATCTAAGATACCAAATGATTTTGATTGGGACTGTGGCAATCATAATTACACATGTAAAAACCCATTTTCCTCCCTGTGAGGAACAACAATCCCTATGTCCTATTTCCATCCCTTACTTCTGAGAGTCCTGGAGGGCATTTTAGATGTGGTTGCTCAAACTATTCAAGATCTTTAAAAAAAGTTCCTGTTTCCTAGAAAGTAAATGAAAACTCACACACCAAACAAAAATATATATAATGTGTTTAACTGCTATAAAAGTAACGTGGATTACATAACAATTTATAATGCTACTTCACATCTGAGGCAAAAAATGATCAGGTATTTTACACACTTAGATCAGCCGTCTGTGCCTGTGTTCCCTTGGTGCAGACTGTGACACCAGCTCACACTGCAAGGCATGCAAGCACTACAGCTGGTTTTGTTACAAGATGGGGAAGGGTGCACAAATAATAATGCATGTCCCATTAGTAAAAGGCTTCCTAGGTTCTACTGAGTCAACAGACAGTAATTAGGTACCAGCTACTTCACTAGGAAATGCATCAATACTAGGAGTGGGGGGCTTGGGACCTGAGGTGGGGAAGCAGGGAATGAGAAACAAGGTACTGCTTCATTTCTTTGTCTGCTCTAATTCCTCTAATAGAAATTCCATGAGGGCCTGTTAACCTGAAGAGGCATTTCAGCAGCAAATCATCACAAAGAAGCCACGAAAGCCTCTTTAATACTTGCAGGTGGTATCCAGTCCAGGTGCTCGCAGGAGCTCATCATTTGACAGTCATCTGATAAACATGCTTTACAACTGTACAATCCAAAGGTGGAAAAACCAGTCAGGTCAGCTCCGTCCACCTCTCGCTCTGCCAGTCCAAGACAGGATTCCTTTTTTCCTTTTCCCAATGCATTTAGTCTTTTTGTGCTGTTTAGCTTTAAAATTTCGACATAACCCAAGGGGCATCTTCTAAAGTGCTAGGGAAATTAGTATTTCATATCTTGATAACTAAGAGTTTCCCTCTTCACTGCTGTTTGGTGAAATAAGCTCTTGTTTACCTTCTTTCCCTGTTCTAAACCACAGCCACTCGAAATCACTCCAATTACCTCCCCTTTGCATCTACTCAAGAATTTCTATATTTAAGCCTTGTCTCCACTTTCACAAGTTATTCTAATGATTATTCGTATGAGACCACATCAGTATTCTTCTCTTCTACTGTGTTAGTATCATGCTGACCCCAAAACTAATTCAGTATTTCATGCAGAATTACAGTACCAGAATTACTGGTTACAGAGCAAGAGCTCTCACGCTCTCTACTATGCAATATTTGGACATGCACCCCAAAACTGCAATGGCTTTTTTCCTCTCACTGCATCCAAATTTATCTCTTTAATGCAGGCTTAAAATGTGCTTTCCCAAATCCCCTTTCATTGCCTCTATTTTATGGCCAGTGTATACTTACCCAAGTTTTGATTGTTGCTGTATTTCTTTATATTTTCCCCTTATTGTTTGAAAGTCTTCCCATTCCAACAATGTATTTCAGTAACAGACTGTCTTCATGAACTTCCCCCTTCTCCAGGACTGTAAATACCATTAAACCCTCTTTATGGCTATAAAACCAACTGCATTACTATCCATTGCTACTCAGACAACTTTAAAATTACCAATTTTTCTTCCTATTTAGGCAAATGTGAATTTATTTTTCAAGCAATATTTCATGATAAGCACACAGAGGCCTAGGAGAAAATTTTAGCACAGACATGTATGTAATTCATTCCTTTCATCCACTGAATTTCAACTCCATTCCAAAACATTGCTCTGTAGCTTTGTAGTAGGTGAAGTCAAAAAGGGAGAGCACAAGGGGCCAAAGAGGGCCTAAGCACATCAGGTCTCTTAGAGGATTTAGGCTGAAAAATCACAGTTTATACAACTTCAGCAGTGATTATCAGGTATCATCAGCTGCTAGGAACATGTGCAGAAGCAGAACTCCAAGCAACCAGACAGCTTACAAGTTGAACATGGAGGCATTCAATGAGCTGTGATGCTGCCAGAGTTAAGGAGGCACACAGAAACGTGCCTCTGCTTATTTACCTCACTTAACACTGATGGGCTTTACTGGGCCTAGTCTGGGTGAGAAGTGCTGGAAGACAGATTAGGCTTCTAACTACATTCAATCAATACAAACATTCTTGCAGACTGTTCACAGTGTTGTTTGTTCTGTGGTGTTGAAACAGATACCAGAATGTGTCCCTTATGCAATATAAGAAAAAAAAAGCCTTAAAATTTACACAGAAGTTACATTTAACAAGACAAAAGCTTCTCTATATTGTATTTATTTACCTCTTATATTCCACTTATTGGTTATATTTTATTAAATAAAACTGGCACTGGTACATATTTTTTGTCACTTTAATTAATATCCTGCAGTACCTATCAGTCAGCTTGTTCCTTTAATGTATCAAATAACCTTCCAAGTCAGGAAAACCCCCTTCCTCTTTAAAGCCCTGATGCTCTACCACATCAGTCTTCATTACTATTACATAAGGGGAATGAGAAAACTACTCACTTCCTTCCCCAAATATTTTTTCTGCACTGATCTATTTGTAAATTCCTTTATAAATCTTCCATTTCCTCTGCTAGCATGAAGCAATTAAACTAATCCATCCTCTGTCGACCCCGGCTGACTCATAGTGTCTTTGGGTGTCACTGCAGATTTTTTTTAAATTTTTTTTTTTAATCTTCAGGTCTTCTAATCTACATCTGGAACTTACTGCTTCCACAGCAGTGGTCAGCTACGCTTCAGCTGTAGTGTTTCTGGCTTGTGCAGGACTGATGAAATCTTGGTGCCTATGAGACCAGAATCCTTGTCTTCCTCCCTTTAAATCCATCCTTTAGTGATTACTTTGAGTAGCGTTTGTGCACAAGTTCCAGCTTCTCCATCAGTAGGAAATACTACAATTAGAGCAGGATTTTTCTCTGTGGGAAAACAAGAATGGTCATGGATATGGCTTTGCTGCCTCTATGGAAGACAAGAAGAGGAAAGGTAAGCTCCTTGCATCTTTCCTGAACAAGGCATAAATCTGCTCTGGACTTTTGTCTTATGTAAGAAAATCTTGGACTTTTGCAACTGCCTAGCAGTTATCTTCTGTGCTGTGACACCAAACCACAGATTCAATATCCATTATTTTGTCTACAAAGGTGTTGCATTTTGAGAGTGTGTGTTAACATGGAGTATTCCCACAAATATGCTATACACTGTTCTGCATCATAGCTCCACTCTCCCAAACCCTATCTGGGCAAAACAAAGCTCCAAGAAATCCAAACCCCTCAAATATTTTTATATTCCAAAATTAAAATGATTCTGTGTTCTGGTATTTGCTTTTGGAAGTGTCAGCATGTTTATCCAGCTTCTGCCTTATCAAAAATATAAAAATAGACATAGAATCATAGAAAAATTTAATTTGGAAAAGACCTTTACAATCATTGAGTCCAACCATTAGTAAGCAGCTATACTTATTACCAGTCACATGAAAATCACCCTTGAAGTGAAGAAGGGGCACTTCCAGAGCCACTCAGAGCTCTGCATGTTTAGGAGGGATAGCAAGTCCAGCACTGTAGCAGGCAGCAATTTTGAGAGCCTGGTGAGGAAAATAGGGGAATGCCAGAAGCATGAAGATAATTTCAATGATATATAATGATATAACAGTCAATGATACATAAACCAAACACTGGAACATCTGTGTTTGTATTGCTTTACTGGTATTTGTAAATACTTCATCTGGTGCCATTTCATTAACCAGCAGTTAAAGTTCAGTTAGCATTAACTAAAATATTAAATTTCAGCACATGCTGATGCCCAGTAATTCATTCAAGTGTTTCACAGCTGAGGAATTGCCACTTTTCTTGAAACTGTCATCTTCTTGGCCAAATCCTATACTTATTCACGGATCTGGTAGCATTTGAATTATGTTCACTACCCTTACTTTCATCTGTGTAAGTCAAAGTGTATGGTTCTGGTCCAACACCTTGCACAGTCCTGCTATGACAGTATTTACTGTGATAATTTACAATTCTGTCAATAAACTGCACTTTGCAATTTAGCTACTGCCCATCTATTCTGGTAGTGGTTTGAAGTGTTTCTCCTCTCTCAGATGAAAAACTGTAGTACAGACCTTGGCTACTGCTAGCAGCTGCACAGAGAAGGCTGAATATTTTATCACCCAGACATCTACTTGCAATAGCTACACTCTTATTCACATTTTAGGTTACTTCTGTACTGTTTGTGTGTAATAAAAAAGTCACCAAAATTTAAACACATTTAGCAAGAAGACCTAGATACCATACAAGCAGAACAGTGAAGTCTAGACTAATCTCCATTTTCCATAATTGTTCCAAAAACAGAATAAAAATATGAAGAACTGAGAATTTTACACTCATAATTAAGATGATGGTGCCATTTCAAAATCCACTTCAAATACTTCTTCTAGGCTGCTTGCATGCTTATACACGCACTACACAGAAAGCTGCCACTACAGCTTGCAAATAGAAAAATACATTTGCATTTTAAACCAGTAACAAAGTAAAATCTCTACTTGCAGTCATCTCCTTTGCAAAAGCTTTGCATACAAAATAGTTATGACTCTCACAGCTGAAGAAAAAATTATTATTTCTGACCAGTAAATCTGCCATAGTGGCCAATCTAAACAGGGACCAAACAATTCTGCTCTTGCCTTTGCCATGGAATAAGATATCCACTCTTGCATTTCTGATGTGGGAGAAAAGAGAGAGACCTTATTTGTAAGGTGTTTTGACATCTACTCACATCTAAATGTTGTCATGCTCACAGATCACTTTCAACTCCAGTTAAACTAATCAAACATTTTCTAACACTTTATTTTCAATTAAAAGACTGGACATCCATTCATCTGTTAATATATACAGCCTTTAAAAAGAGAAACAAAAGACAACTATATTGTACCTATTTTCAGGGAAAAGTCACATATTGTTAATCAGGTGTGATCAAATCTATTACCAGTGATTTTTACCTCAATCAATAGACAAATGGGTTGAAATTATTACATAACAGAATTAAAGAGAGCAATAGAACAACAAAACACTTGTGAGGGTGGTGAGACACTGGAACAGGTTGCCCAGAGAAGCTGCAGATGTCCCATCCATGGCAGTGTTCAAGGTGAGGCTGGATGGGGCTCTGAGCAACCCTGTCCATGGCACAGGCATTGGAACAAGATGATTTTTAGGGTTCTGTCCAACACAAACCATTCTATGATTCTATGAAGACCACTATAACATTTTTAAATCCATGAACCTCAAATCAGTAAATGTTCAGTATCAGACCATCAGACTGCCAAAAGGGTATCTTTTAAAAAGATACCATTTAACTGGACGCTTCAGGAGGTTCTGAACAAATGTTTCACACAAAACTACTATGGAGTCTGACCAGGCATTGAATGAGAGTTAAAAGTGATACACAGAAGCAATTCATTGAGGATGGTTAGTTTTAACTTGACAAATATTAAGGGTAAAGTGGCCTGTGGATTTGTACTGAAATGGTTGTTTTACATATTTTTGTATCTGAAAAATGAGACACATAGTGCACTGGCACCACCTGTGGATAACAAAAATTTTCAAGATTATTTTCACAGCAAACGGAAATTGTGAGGAGTAACAAAGTTAGAACAAAGAGAGATGAAGGTTCATGACTAACTCAAAATAATGAACCGCTCATATACTCCAAAGTTTGCTAGGACTGATAGTCATAGGGAAAAGATTAATGAGGTCTTTATTCAGTGCATTCTCGTAAACAAAACCAAAATATTCCAACCATACATAATGCTACAGAAATACACCACTGGTCACAGTTGGTCACAGCCAGAATGGCTTCATGAGGGGGAAGTCCTGCTTGTTGAACCTGATTTCCTTCTACAACGGGATAATCCACCTACCTGATCTAGGAAAGCCAGTAGATGTTTTTGGACTTCAGCAAACCTTTTGGACACTGTTTCTCACAGAAACCTTCTGGACAAAATGTCCAGCACACAGCTGGATAACTGAGTTCTGTGACAGGTAAGCATCTGGCTGACAGGTTGGGCACAAAGCGTTACAGTGAATGGGGTGACATCAGACTGGCAACCTGTCACTGGTGGGGCTCTGCAGGGCTCCATCCTTGGCCCTGTGCTTTTCAGCGCAGGACTGGAAGGAATGCGAAGTTTGTTGGTGACACTGAACTGGGAGGAGCTGATGTTTCCCTCGGGGTCAAAGAGGCCCTGAAGAGAGACCTCAACACACTAAAGGGCTGGGCAATCTCCAACTGTGTGAAGTATAACAAGGGCAAGTGCTGGATTCAGCACCTGGGACGGGGCAGCCCTGGCTGTGTGTGTAGCCTGGGGAATGAGGGGCTGGAGCAGTGCTGTGGAAAGGGACCTGGGGGCCCTGGTCAGTGGCAAATTGAACATGAGCCAGCAGTGCCCTGGCAGCCAGGAGAGCCAACCCTGACCTGGGGGGCATCAGGCACAGCATCACCAGCCAGACAAGGGAGGGATTGTCCCACACTGCTCTGCACTGCAGATACCATATAAATACTGGAGATTGAATTGCATTATCTGATTGCTGATTTCAGCCCTCTAGCAAAGTGGAGCAACTTTCCTGTCTTGCAACTTTTTCTCTCTACAGAGGCTGTTTGCACTGCAGAATGGCATACAAACACATACTTCTAAAATTTTTGATTGTATTATAAAGAAAATCCAGAAACACTTCCTTTATAAAACCCCCTATTTGCATAGCAATCCAAACTACTACTGTAAATTACTGAGGCTGTACAGCCCAAGTGAACCACACAGGTAAAACTTACAGGATGAATCTTCTATAAAAAGAAACCCAACACCATTTAAGTTATTAGAAAACAACCCAACATTTTAATCTTGAAGACTTTTTAAACATTACTGCAATATAATTGTGGAAAAACATATTACTTCTTAGACGGAAGTTACGTATATCCAAACAGATTTGTATCTTCTTCAGGTAAAAAGTTTGATTTTCCTTGTTCAGTTCCTCATTGCCAACATGGCATTTATATCCCAAATAAGATTTCGTAACTGATCCATGATCTGCTTCAGCTGCTGATTCTTCTGTTTCAGTTTCTGTGGAAAGAGTTTATTAGAAGTTTTTTTGTAAGCAGTTCAAATAGCACACTCAAAAATTCAACAAAAGTTACAGTGCTATGAAATGATATATGAATCTTTTTCTCAGCTGTTGGTGAGCACTATTAGTGGGATAGTATATCTCCTTTAAAGCACATTCTAAAAATACAAGAAAGCCTCAAAAGTTAAGGACCATTGATAGAGGGGGAATGCTGTTTCTTTTCACAGCAGCCTTTTATCAAAACACCTGATACCTTCAAAAGCTGGAGGCTTGTGGGGGATCAATCCTCACTTTAAAAAGTCCAAAGGAGAGCATCCTAAGTTGGAAGAAAGAATTTGGGGAGCAGGTAAATTTATGTGAATATATGTTTTATAAATTGGGTTTAGAGAAAAATGAGGGATTAACAGTACACATCTGAACAAAGCACAAAGTATAGGTGAAAATTAAGCTTTTGCAGTCCTTCTGCTATATAGGTCAACTGTGATGCATTGAGACTCCTGTCTTGAAAAAGGTTTTTCCGATCATGCTGAATTCTTTAAAATTATATATTTGTTTTTGCAAACTGCAGAAGCATTTGGAGGAACAGGAGAAGAGCAAACTAGCTTTCACTGGCTGCATAGCCAAAACTTAAAAACTGTGTCTCTACAGAAGAAAGATGAGGGCATTAAGACATCACAGTTTCTGTAACCTTTCATGTTTCACAATAATACCTATATTAATTGTTTCATTTATGCATTTTCCTGCTCAAATCAAAGCTGTTGAGAACAAAGTTAGGTTGTTGTTAACAGTACACAGTCTGTCCTTTATTTCATTCTGATTTGATAAGATGTCAGCCTTCTCACATTTGAGATCAAACTACTTATTCATTAGGGAAGTCCGGAGTTCCAAGTAAAGTGAAAGCACAGGAAAGACTTGCTACCATCAAAACAGAACAAAATGTTTCAGGTTTGATGTAACTTTGTTATTTGCACTACACAAATGGCAATGCATTAAAAGCATAACTCAAATCAGTAATACAACCAAAGTAACTGGAACAGAGATAAAACAAAGCAATATCCTGAAAATTAGTCTCCTGAATTTTGATGCTATTCACTTCAGACATGTAAAAACCGTTTCAAGTAATGTGGTAATTAGGCTCAGATTACATGGGAAATATAGTAAGGGAAATACTCCTGAATACAGACTCTGTGGGACATGTTCCCTGGAAGAAGAGATAACACTCAGATCCAGACTCCCAAGAAGGATACAAAACCAGATGTAGGACAGTTCATGTGCACTAATATGGAATTTTTAACCATGCATTTGACAGATTAAAAAGTGTTTTAAAGATAACTGTGCATTTATCATTAATGCTTCTTTCTTTTCCATTTGCTGATCCAAACACTTCATGACATACAGCAGAGATTCAGCTTCGAAAGACAAGAGTGAAAGCTAAGAAACATGTATTTACCACTACATCCAAATGACAGAGTTGCAAGTGTCTTCCTACAAAAGGTCATAAATGCAAGATCTTGATGCTTGAGAAAGCACAAGAGGGATGAGATAAACAAGCATGTTCCTACCTGTGGCATTTTTAACGTAATTCTGTTTGCCATCCTCAACATTCAATTCCAGAGAAATCAGTGACTACATCAAAACTACTAGTTTAATGCAAGCTCTAACTCCCTCATACTGAGGACATGCCATTCCAACATATTTCAAAATCTTCATCAATGGAAATAAAGGCTGAACAGTTGGTGATGGTAATTCAAATCACAGAAAGAAATAAGAACCCTTGACCTCTGATAACCAGACTGTTTTCTCTCTCCATCCATGTCTCAGTGTATTGTTACTCACATGAACTTTGTGTAAGTTATGCCTGAAAGACTCATTCTGTAAAACTGTTTTCCTTTCTTGTGAAAGTATTGACACTGTAAATTCTTTGATCTTTATTCGATGCTAGACAAGGGAACCTTTAGACTGGATTTCATTTGTTTTCAAAGCATCTGTAAGGACAAGAAGTATAAAACTGTTTCTTTATTTATCTGAAGATAATTTTAGATCCTCATCTTTAGTGAAGAGCTAATTTCTTAGCTCTTCTACTTTTTCTGGAGCCAGAAAAAACATCTAAGATGAAGCACCATCCCTGGGTTGCTAGGCTGTTGAAAGAATAAAGAGATGAGAAAAAAAATCCACTTCAGAGAGCAGAGTCTCCTAATTGAAATGCATACAGTGATCTTTGTTACTGATCTTTGACAGGCAGTGGTCCATACCACAAAGTACTACATAATTAATATGTTCTGCACCACTGGAAGTGCTGGCCTCTGCTTAAGACTTTGCTGAGCCAGTAAGAACATCTCAACTCAAGTCTAACCTTGAAAAGATAGGTGAAATGGCCTTCTTGGGAAATGGGTGAGATCTTTAAGCAGCTTCTGCAGCAATGACAAATTTTCATTTGAACAGATTGCTTGCCAGTGTCTCCCACTCTTTCCTCCTTCTGTTGAAAAGACTTAGTTGAACTCTAGACTGCTTCTCAAGATTAACAGTTGTATGAAACAACAAAAAGTACTTCATCCTACATACATGCTACAGCTTCTGACTTAGATACCTGTTTTAAGATAGCACAGAGAAATTCTATGAGGCAGTTTATAATGAGTTTAAGAGACCTAAATTCAAATTACACCTGTGAGGCATATTTCTGTTAGTCCCCCATCACAAAAGTGAACTGACTGAAAACCAACCCTATGGGGTCTTCTTCGGTGATATTAATATTCAAAAGGATGCATTTTGACTGACCTTAAAAGTATTATGGCCATAATAATGGAGTTGGCAAGGACTGCACCCTCCAGTAACCAATGAGACCTTAGTTGACTTAGGTCAGGAAGGTCATTTATGAAAACATTTACTGAAGCACAAAACCCACATAAATGAAACTAAGTGGGTGAACCATAACACACAACTGGAAAATAGCTGTCTTTCAAGGAAAAAAGCTGCCATAAAGAACCCACCATGTTACATGCAGATTTGGGCTCACGAGGACACAGTAATTTCAACTTTGAAATAATTTTTTTACTATAAGTCATTTTTGCAATTCATTAGAAATCAGTGCTGTCTAGACAATTCACAACACACAATCAGAGATGTATCAGAACCTTCCTTTGCACACTGTTCTTGTATCCCTCTTCATTTTAAACTCATGTATCCTTCAAAATTTAGAATGAAAACATCACTGTGAGTCACTACACTGCACTCAATCCATTTGTTAGAAATCCTTTCTTCAGGCAAAGAAAATAATGTAAACACTGTGGAAGAGTGTTCCACTTGCTGCCTGTAAGAACATCAGAACATTGCTGATGTGTACAGGCTCTTCTTCTGCTTAAGAAAAAAAACAAGCAAAGATCTGTTTCTATCTTGAAAATCTTATACAGAAGACCATTCTCCTGAATGCTGTGCAGGCTATAGTTTTCACCTGCTCCATTCAAGATCCACAATAGTACAGCCCAGAAGGACACCTCAGTGTCTCAGTGTAACATTAAATATTAATAACTGTAGTACCTTTACTTGCATAAATCTTAGCAAAATTTAAAAAAATTATGTTTACTTTGTTGATTAAGACTCTACTACAGAGAACATGCATCACATTCTTTCCCATGAGCATAGAATCACTGAACAATTTGGGTTGGAAGGGACTTCCAAAGGTTATGTAGTCCAACCCCACAATAAGGAGGGACATCTTCAACTACACCAGGTTGCTCAGAGCCCTGTCCAGCCTAACTGTGAATGTTCCCAGGGATGGGGCATCTACCACCTGTCAGGACAAGTGTTTCATCACCCTCAGCCTAAAAAATGTCTTCCTTATATATAATCTAAATTGGTCTTCTTTTAGTTTAAAGCCATTACCCCTTGCCCTATTGCAACAGGCCCTGCTATAAAGTTTGTCCCCAGCTTTCTTATAAGTCCCCCTTAGGTACTGAAAAGCTGCTGTAAGATCTCTCTGGTGTCTTCTCTCCCGACTGAACACAGCCTCAACTCTCTCAGCCTTTCCTCATAGGAGAGCTGTTCCATCCCTGTGATAATTTTTGTAGCCCACCTCTGAGCCCAAACCAATAGGTCCATGTCTTTCCTATGCTAAGGAGCCCAGAGCTGGACACAGTACTCATGTTACTCCTTCTGACCATTAAATTGCTGTAGCAAGTGATTCTTGAAAGTCTTATGAAGGTGACTCTGTGTGTCCAGGTAAGTGAAGCCAAAGAAATTTCTACAGAAACACGATGTGTGTAATAGAAGGGTGACATTTATATGGTTCTTTTTTTAAATGAATCCTTCATAATGAAATCTCTGAAGTAAGAAGGTGGAAAAACCTGCTTTTTTATTTTTTCCTTCAGTAGTCAAGAGAATATTACATTATATGCATATAGCTGGAAAAAAATATGGAAAAAATGCCCTCAACACTTTGCTTGAACTCTCTAAAAGCTGCCAAGTGATGTCTTAACTTATGGCTACTCAATTGATACCAAGGCTCACTTTCAATCGTAACAAAATCATATATATTAGTCTAGTTATAATTTTTCCCAAAGGGATAAAAAAATATTCATCACTAATACAGTAACTGCTGTGCAATTAAACATTAACACACTCATTGTCCGGTATCTACAACTTTTCCTGATGTCATCCCGAGCCATGACTGTTCTACACTTAGCAGAAACGAGAGGCTGAATTGTCTGCCTTGTTCCTCACCTGACAGCTGAACGGAAAACTGCTCCTTCTGCACGTGTAACCCTGTGTTCCTGAAACAAATAGAAGCACCAGTGACAGCCTATGCTCTGCTGCAAGCTCGATACTTTCACCTATTGACCCATACAGGATTGTATTTATCCACTGATCTGTTGTTCTGAGAGGAATAAGCACGTTCATTCAAATAGATGGATGTTTTCTTGATATCAATTATTTATCATTTAACAATGAGGTCTGAGGTCTTATTTACGGAGTACCATCTAAGCTCTGTAGCTTGTAATGGAATTATTCAATCCCCAAGGTGCTTCTCCACCACACTTCTCAGTGTTACATCCCCATTCTTAACATGAAAATCCCACAGATGTATGATCCTCAGTTACAGATGGCAAACTCAGTCACACAAACACTACAGATAAAACTGCAGTGATGCCAACTTTGTCCAAAGACATTTAAGATTCATGTTCATGTCTAAACTTCATATTTTAAGGGCTTCCCACATACTCAAAGCTATCATGAGCCATAAGGGGAAGAATGAACAACTACCACAGATAATTCGTGGCAGAGAAAAAAAAAAATTAGCTCCCAAGAGCTGCCTTAGTTAGTTACTCACTACACACAGCAAATCCTTCCTTGTCATTCCCAAATTCCCTGATTACTCGATAGTCTAATGCCAGTTACGCAATACACAAATCAGTATTTTCATAATCTTATTTATTACAGTACTGATTCAATCTAAACAGTGCCTAGTCTGCAACAAAAGCAGAATAGCTCAGAGGATTCTTCCAGAAAAGAAAGTGGGAAGGGGGGAAGATGAACCAAATGTGGTAACACAATAAAGGTTGTATAATATACGCAATATGAGGACAAAAGGGGATAATTGAGATTATACAGACAGCTTTATGTTCACTTTTTCCTAATTTCTTTCAACTTTGTAAGCATGATATTGTTTTGATGCAGGATGCAATGTGAAAAACTTTCTGTGCAACACTTTATACAAAATTGGAAAGGAAGTAATTAATTATCTGGAATAAAAATGCGTGTGAATGCTGAGAAAGCTGTTTTATGACATAACAAGATCACTCTACTTAATTTTCTATTGGAGAGGGGAGATGCTTCTGATGAAAAAGGAAACATTTCAACTCATCTACAAAAAAGGCAAGGAAGTAGATCCAGAAAATTACAGGCTAGACTGGCTAACCCCTGACTCCAGAAAGACTATGCAGCAAATCCTTCTGGAAGTCATATCCAGACACATGAATGATAAGGTGACTGGAACAGTCATACTGGATTTCCTAAAGATGCCTTGTGCCTGACCAGCATGACATTTTTCTATCAAGATATGACAGTGTGGCAAAGGGAGAGCAGAATATTTTCTTCACTTTCATAATGAAAATCATTCGTTAGTCAGACTTTTGACACAGTCTCTCATTGCCTTGTAGCCAAATTGGAGAGATGTGGTTTGGATAGGTGAATTACTGGCTTGATGGAAAACTGGCTGGCCTATGGGATTCTAAATTCTGGGATCATCAGTATTAAGACCAAGTGCTAGCTGGTCACTCTTGAAGTTTCTCAGGACTGATACTAAGATGAACATTCTTAATAGCCTCATTAACGACTAATCCACACTTAAGGACCTAATCACCATATCAAAGTTATCAAATTGGTGGACAATGGCAAACTGGGGAAAGTGAAAAATATACTCAGTGGTGGGATGTCAGATTCAGACCTCAACAGGTGCGAAAGGCAGGCCAACACCTATCTCAGGAACTTCAATTAAAGCAACATCCTACACCTGCACACAGAATAAACTCATACAACAGCACAGGCAGAGGGTTGACTGAACAGAAATAAAATTTACAGAAAAAGGATCCAAGGTCCTTTTGATAATTTCTGACAAGTTCAACATGAGTCATCAGCAGATCTGTTTTGCAACAAGGAAGACAAACTGCACTCTGCCCTGTATTAGCTGGAGTATACCTCTCAGGTCAGGTGAAATCATTACTCTATTTCTCTAGAGAATGATTGTCCAGTTTGGGGATCAATACAAAGCTCTATCATAGTGGATAATGCCTAGTGGAAGGCTACCACAATGATTAAAGCTGTGTTTGTTCAATCTCAAGCAGACAAGGCCATAGGGCAGGATCACAGCGGTGTCTTCAGCTACCTAATGAAGCTCACAGAAAAGACAAAGCTGGACTCTTCTTGAGTGTACACAGCAAAAGGATGAGGGGCAATGATATACAAGTTACAACAAAGAAAATTCCAGTGTAACATTATGAAAATGTTCACAGAAAAAGTCAACCCTTAAGATGGGCCCGGAAAAGATGGAATTTCAATACTTATAGATACTTGAACTACTACCAGATATGAGCTCGAGCAGCTGGATCTAACGTTGCTGGTTAGCCCTGTTTTGAGCAGGGGCCTGAACCAGGTAATCTCCAGACCTCCCACTAAGCTTAAATTCGTCTTATTCTACCATTGCAGATAGTCAGTTTGGGTACTCAAAAAATGATGGAAGTGCCTCCAATGCAATTTAATCTGCACAGAGGGTGTCCAAGTAATGAATTCTTACCCTCTTGCTGAAGTGTTCCTTGGTGCATGCTCATATTTTGGGTAAAAAAGGACTCTACACATATAAAACAAAATACATGCAAATAGTGTGAAAGGTAGTTTAAAAGAAATTTAGGTTTTCAGCATAGTCCTAAACAACCTCAGCTGCAAGGCATAATGTTTGTGTTATCAAAAAAAGCCCAGAGCTAAACTTGTTACAGCTTAACTTAAAAGTCTGTCATGTAGACTGTCTTTTACTCTCTTAGCAAGATCACTGTTAAACACTTAACAGACATTAGTTAAGAATATCAAATGTGATTGTTTTCTGAAAGGTCACTTGGAATGTCCTAATGCTATTTCACTTCATTTTCATCCAAATGTACTTACCCTACTAATTATGTGATGGTTTTCCTAAGTGCTTCACTGAAACCAGACCTACAGCATAAATGAAACCTAAGCAGTACCTACTCCACTTCTAAAAGCAAGCAGTAAAGAAAACCACTTATAGGGCAGCAACACAGATTAAATCATTCTCAATGCCTGATTTGCATTTTCTGTTTCAAGTCTTGTCAAATGTACTATAAGACCACAGACTAAAAGTGAGCCTGATATCTTGAAAATGATACTGATGATTCAATACTAAAAAGGTGAAAACTTACTAGATAAAATATTAAACACTTGAAAAACATGAATGGAAGAGAGCAAATCTTGGTAACATCTCCCACTTGCAGCAAATAGATTAATTTCAATGAAACTGGATCAAGTCAAGTACTAGAAGACCAATGCAAATGCTAAACTCATTCTATAACAGCAATTTATTCCAAAATAAAGTCAACCACCTCTACAATTTAGAAGACCAGAAAACATATACAAATAAACATGAATACGCTAGGTTTTTGGGAACTGCAGGAGAGAATTGTTGAAGACGAGAGACAGAGGTAGTCAGTGCTCAAGAAATGGTTTGTTTAATAATAATGGTACAAGCTTCTTATTGCAGGCAAAATTCCCTTGTGTTATAAAGCTTAATAGGTTTTATTTATACCTACAGTTGCTAATTATTACTGAATTGCGAGGACAGAAATTCGTTGCCTTGTAAACTAATCTATATTTTAAATTAACAAACAAGTACTTACATACCCAAGGTCAGTACATTAAACTTTCTGACCTAAAAGGTAACTCTGATGTAGCAGAATAATTAAGTAAGACTAAAAGATGTCACAGTAAACCAACACCAGAAGCTCCTGCAGTTTTTGGAACTCTACAGGTTCTCCTGCCCCATGAACAAGATGGTGAGTATAGGAAGTACCTGATGTTCCCCTCTCTTCCACTGAGGATGCTCCCTTCCCAGACAACTGCAGTAGCAAAGAAAAGCTGCTATTTTTCAGGCCAGTGGTTCATGGAATGAAGACATTTTTGTGTGAGAACATATGATTCACAAGGTTTGTAAGAGCTACTACTAGTTTTGGCAGTGCTCCACACTGTGGGGCAGTTAGTGCCTGCCACTAAAGAAATCAGACTGGCTGGGATATCACAGCAAGAAGGGCAAAATTAAGAGATCCAGGGCAGGTCTGAGAATTAATCCAAATATTGCAATAGTGTCAAAGTATTGGGTTATTGCAATAGAGATTTTTTGGTACCAATAACATGCAAGACTGAAAAAATAATGCCTATCACACCAATAAGGTGAGAACAGGACAAGGAGCTGAAGGAAGAAAAGATGGTCAAGAATATAAAAAGCTTCTCTAACTATCATGCTGGTTTCCTTGTCACAGCATTTTCATCAATATTTTGTATTACTAAAACTTTCCTAAAATGAATTAATCGAGTTGGAGGTTGACGTTACACACTACAGAGGACTGAAGAGCTGTCAAGTGTGCCTGCTAAGAATAACAGCAAGCCCTCCTTGAGCTCAGCAGCCAGTGTTAGAAATTAGACTGATTATCTAATTCTAGTGATTTATCTTTGCAAAAAAAAAAAAGGAATTTATCTATTTCTAGTCATAAAAGCATTTCCTAGTCTGTAATGCCTAAAAACTCGAACTTTGAAAATGGTAGTAGATGTGCTTATACAACTGGAGGGAGACAAAAAAAAATCAGTGAACTTTCAAAAAAAAAAGAAGTTTAACTTTCTTTTGATGCAGTTACTAAGTATTTGTCCACAAGAATACTAGAGAAATTAACTATCTTGATTTACACGGTGGAAAATCTGGAAGTTAGGCCTAGGCATTTAAGTATAAATACAGGATTTAAGACCACATTTAAGCAAAGATTTCAATGCTTTCTTAATTACCAGTTTGCTACCAATGGTCCTGTAACATCATCAATCGTTTTAAGAACTCTTCATAAAAATTTATGAAATTATTTTCACAAGATCACATCAAGGAGGTTTAAAACCATATTAGCATACAAGTACAACAAGGGCAAAACCATGTCATAGAACTACTAAAACCACAGCAAATATGGACAGCTAAGCTTATTAACACTTTAAGATTGCAAATAAATGTGCATAAATTCACAGTACAATATTACATACAATACAATATATACAACCCTACTACATCAGCACTGAAGAGAAAGATTACAGCAGGAAAGCTCATAACAGCATTTCTCTAAATTCACGTAGTCCTCATTTTCTCCTGTACAATACATATGCATTTTTCTAAATAAATGGGTTATGAAAAATTCAATACATGTATGATTGTGGAAGACAAATTAAAATATTGGAAATATTTTAAAAGCTGAAAATGCATCAATTATTCATTCCATAAATAAACATTTTATTCATTTATTTATTTTGTTCAGTTGTTTTTGTAGATTATAGCTTCTTTTTACTGAGCATTTACAGATATTACAGCTATAGAAATATTTATTTAATCCTATCTTTGTACTTTACAGATTGAAGAAACAATGTTCAAAATTGTGGTCTGGTAAAACTACAAATATTGGCATTTACTACAGCATAATTATTTTTAAATTTGAATCACTCTTTACTAATTGTACCCAGTTGCACAATGCCACTCAAACTGAAAATTTAACATTTTAACTCATTTAACATTTATAATTCATAGTGCATTTTTTCTGAATGTGCCAAGATTCAATAAAAGTCCTCTTTACAGTATTCCTCAAACTGTCAAAATACAGAAGGTAGCTCTGAAAATTCTTTACCAACTCACAGAATTGTAATAATATTTACACATCTGGTGTTGAATACCAATTGTTTTAACACCTAAGGTAAGTTTTAAAGACAAATAAGTTCAACAAGCACCTTAGTTCAGTTTGTACTGTCAATATCTAGTGGGTTACACATAAACATAACACACTGTATTAATAAAAAAAATGTCAGTTTTAAAAGAGAGGCAAATTAAAATTGTTAGGAAACCTAAACTCCACTGCCAGAGGTGAAGCTAAAAAAATAGTTGTTTAACTAAAAGGTCAGTTCTGAAGTATTTATATGCAAAAAATATATATCTCTGATTTTGATGGTAGTCATCACAAATTCTGAATTTAGCACAGCAATCTAGAAATTTAATCTTTGTAATGTGAAAATGACATTTCTCATTTTATGCAAATTAATTTCAACGTTGTTACCTTATTTACTTCCATGATTTCCCTTCTCTCTTCACTAGCAAAACGAAGCTGACTTGCAGCACCCCGATCATCGTGCTTGGAGCCATCTTCTTCAACATATGGAATAAGTTGCTGTGAAGACAAGAAACATCAGCTTTAGGGAAAAAAAATAAAGGGAAAAAAAGAAAGAAAAGAAAAGAAAAAAATTTAAAAATCAAATCCAGGAAATACATAAGGTACTACCATTTTCTCCACAGGTTCTAACTGCCCAAGAGAAAGTGGACACAAGCCTGCTTGCCACCTCAAACCTAAAGGCCTTGGAATGACCTCAGATGGTTCTCCAGGAAAACAAGGTGCTTCAAAAAGACACATTCCCACACATTCCAAGCCTAGACCAAAGAAATTTCTAACTCCAGGCAGAAGCCAGTCTTTCCATTTTAAGATGTTTATCATGGATAATCCTAGCAGTTTTGAATTCTGTAGATTGGGATTTTTAAATTTACTATTCCACACTAAGAAATGAAACCACAAACATGAAGTTATCATTATTATAAAGCATTTTAGTGATATACTAAACATAATTATGGCTGGCTTTACATAGCTACTTGGTTAATACTCTAGGTACGATTAACTCTTTCAATGAGCCTCTGTTTGGCTACTCTTAAGACCAGGCCCATAGTACCTAAGAGTTTTTCTGTAAGTATTTCTCACTGTGACGTCCTCAGACACACAGAAGCATAGTTTGTTTCAGGCTGGAGAAGACCATAGTGCACTGTATGTTTTGTAAGCTTCAACACAGCCAAAAATCCTTGATGAAGAATTTCTTAATGAATACTTCTATATGTTTCCTTCCTAAAAAAAAAATAATAAAAAAAGAAATATACTAGATACAAAACAAATACTTGCTTCTGTGTCAGACCACTCCCAAGCTACTAACAATTTCCTAAAAAATAATACACCCATGAAGTCCATAGTCTGGCATTGTTTTTTTTGTCCTGACCTATGCAAAATTATATCCATGTTTACATACACACTACAGAAAAATGGAAGACTAGTAATGATAAAAGTGAGCAAGAAGACATTTGTTTAAAAGCCTGGGAACAAGTTACTCATCAAGTGCATATTAACTTGTTACTTAGGTTGGAGTGTAATGTTACAAAGTGTTCAGTGCCTTCAGCACTCTGATGGAAAACTCACTTTGATTTAATCCACTGAAATGCAATTTCCTTCTATCCAAAAATTTTTGCAGCCATTCTTATTACACTTAGCAAAATGGACAAAAGTTGCCACAATAAAGTCTGCTGTGAAAAAGCAGTAAATGTTGATCACTTACTGCATTTGCAGACCATAAAGAAGAAGTAGTGGGGCTGCTATATGCTCTTGGAAAAAACTCTCTCTGATGGAAAAATAAAGTAGCACACTTCCTTTGAAAATCTCCCTGTCTTTCAGAAAAGGTAATAGATTAAAAAAAAAGAACCAAACAAACCCACAAAGAAAAGCAGAACTATACCTAACATACAAAAGAAGCAGGAAATGTAATCTTTGTAGGCAAATCTTCACAATTATCTCATGCCTTGCTATGTTGGTTAACGGAATGTTAATAACGCCTATTACACATTAGTACACATTAACAAAAAGTATGAAAACATTTATACCAATAATAATGGAATACTAGTAGGTATGGACTTCTCTTGACTGTGCAAAAAAAAAGAGTTTTGTTGATATTCTGTAAAGACATGATTAGAATACTGGCCATTAAATAATACAACTGAGACTATTATTGAAATACTGGAAGAAGAATTTAAGAAAACTGATCCAAGAGGAATGGTGTGCCACTGTCATTCACTCTAACCAATAAAAATAAGAGGAGGCAGACATCTACTAACTTCAGAGCAGAAAAGACTAAGTGGATTAAAATAAAATACTCCACCTATCAATAAAAAACTCAGCTGTGACTAAGTTATCAATGAAATCTTGCATTAAAAAAGCCTACTTATTTTTAAAGTGACTACTTATTTTCTCTATGAAGATTCTTTTTCATCCTGGTAATGCGAAAAAAATGTGAAAAATTATAAAAAAATCCCAACTCAACCCCACCTCATTCCATTGATATGGGAAAATAAGACACATGAAAAACTTTTAAAGTGGACACAAGTATTTGGTTATTGAGCACAAGTCAACACACTGTGAAAACAGGTATTATCTTCTTAAATGGGAAAATCAACTCATTCCCTTGCTTGCTGTCAGTTTCCAGATAGGTTTCTCCAAAATCCTTGTCAAAAGTCAGTGACTGCTAACTGTAATAGTAGTCTAGAATGGACTGTACAGAATGGACTTCTTCATTTCTTTACTCCTATTCAGTTAACAGACTCAAACTTCAAATACAATGCCTATATGATTAAAACTGAATGAACAGTCAAAAGTCAGTTAATAAATTGCTTCAGGATCCAGAGGTCAGTAATTAAGCAATTTCAAAGTTCTGGTTAATATAGAGCGGTAGAAACTCAAATTGTTACAAACCCCAGAGTTTAAGAGTATTACTAGAAATTAGAAACAACTTATGAGGAGGGAAAATGACATTTAAGATTTTATGAGTAACAGCAATTTTATTAAGAAAAACTCTGGCCAATCCTCCTCCCTGAAACATTTCTATCTCCACTGCACATTTAGGTTTGGTTCACACTGGCCAGCAGGTTAGGAATAGCTGAGAGAGAGAACTATGGAGGCACAGTCTAATGGCCAGAGGAAGTAAATAATACTTATTACTCAGGAGCCAGGTTGACAGGTGAGAGCTTGAGGCAGGCTTTTTCCCACTTTTTTCAAAAAATTTGCCCCAATCCTCTTTTGTTTCCTAGGGGAAACAAATTGGTGAAGATACCAAGAAGCCAGAGGGAAAAGGGCTAAAATTTTAAGTTAAGTTTGCTTTCACAGAATCACAGAATCAATTAGGCTGGTAAAGACCTCTGAGATCAAGTCCAGCTTATGACAGAACACTGCGTCAACTAGACACTAAGTTTCACAATCTTTCAACGAGCTCTAATTAATAAACAGAATTCAGTTCACTGAAGAATTCCAGTATCATGAAAACTTGTTATGAATCTCCTGCAACTGAGAAGGATGGATGATTTGCTATCCAGAGTGGTTATTCTGATTTGCAATTTATACATAAATAAAGATACTTACTTCTATGGGAACAGGATCGAGCCCAGCACAGTTTTCATTGCATTTGTCATACACTAATCTCAGTTTTCTGAAGAGTATTGATAGCTGACGGAGATGCTCCTGAAGCTTTGCCAGTCTGTCTTGATATGTTGCAGTATGGTAAGTAACACCATTTGGTAACTTAGAGAACCAAAACATTAAAAATATTAGAGTAAAGCTTCTGTCACGTGAAGTAAGTAAACTCAAAAGTATCAGACAGGTTTTTGTGTATTTTAAAATAAGACAATTACACTTTTCCCATAGCAATCACTGAAATTTTTATTTTTTTTACAAGCAAAATTATGTATTTTATGTGTTCAGTCACTCCTGTCAAACACCCTCATGTATTCAACACTTTTATCATAGTCAATCCCTCTGACTTTTCAGTGAGTGTCTTCACAATGCTTAAATATGATACTGTTGTGATCCAAGTATTACACGTCAAGATTTTGTGTCTCAACCCCAGGCCATTAAATTCAATGACACAAGAGTCATAAAAACATAGAAAGAGTGAGAGTGATTATTTATCTTGTACTCTCCACAGAGAAAACACAACAAAAGTGTCTATGTTTTCTCAGTAAGTAGACACAAACAAGGATTATGTCCATTTTCCTAACGAAAAAAAAGTTTTATGTGGAAAATATTACAGAAAGAGATCAATGAGAATTCTTCTAAATTTACTCCCCATATGTTAACAAAAACGGAGAAACATAACTGACGTATGAACAGACTTCATTATACATAAAAGGAAACACAGTTATTAAGCGTACTTAGAGTTTTTTTTATTGTGGGGGCAATGACAATTCAGCATTTCTGAATTTTCTCTATCTTCACTTAATGTACAGGAGTCAGCAAATATATTAACAGTAGTACTCACTTCTTCAACCAAACCTCCTTTTTAGAGCAGTTTGATCGAGTTTTCTAGACGTCCGAAGGCATATCCTGAGTCTACATATACTCAGTCGGTGATAAAAACACGGCAAGCTGAGTGCATAAAAAAGAATAGTTGTTTCTCACCTGCATGTTCCTCAGTAACTGGAAGATTTCCATGGTTCGAAAGACAATATCCTGCACGGTCTCCTGGCCGATGCGGCAGAGGGAAGCCGTGTTCACCTCCCTGGCAGCCTGAGCCTGCGTCCCGGAGAAAGCGCCCGGCGGCATCCCCGCCCCAGCCAGAGGGGGGGTCGACATCTCCTGGCGTTACCCAATCACACTGGGGCGAGCTGCACAAAAAAGTGAGGATGGAACGATCAAATACTTGTTTGAGTCTATCCTAGCAAACTTCTGTAGAATGGCCATCCCACTCCTTTTCCCCGTACGCGGCTCTGTCCAGAGGATGAGGCCGGCTCAGCGCAGCGCCCCTCGGTCCCGACGCCGCTCCCTGACTCACCGCAGCTTTGCCGGGCGCTGNGGGGCCGCGCTCTGGCACGCCGGCTTCGGGCCGCCCCTGTGCCGCCGCTCTCCGACAAGCGCCTCGCTCGGGAGCGGGGGTGCTTTTCTGTCTTGCTGAATCCAGTGCGCGTTTGCGGGCAGCTCAGCCAGCATGCGAGCTGTTAAGGTTGAAAAGTTAGGTCAAAATCCCCAGTCATGTTCATACAGTCCCACCACCTCTCTGTCAGATCACAGAATTATTGAACAGTTTGGGGTGGGAGTGACCTTAAAGATCATTTGATGTCAGGACCCCANCCCTCACGCACCTCCCTCCCCTCAGAGCGGTCACCGGGCGCGCCCCTGCACCGATCCGTCCCAAGGGGAACATGACAGAGGTTTCTGCCAAGCTCCAGCAGGCAGAATCGCAGCCGTGGGCTCCGGGACCGGCACCTGCCCGACCCTGACCCTCCCGGGGCCGGGGCGAAGCGCTGGTGCGCTGGACCCTCAGCCCACCGCCGACCCCACGTTCCCGCCTNGTTCCACTGTGCCACCACTCTCACAGTAAAGGATTTCTTCTTAACACCTAAACCTACTGTTTCTCAGTTTGAAGCCATGCACCCTTTCTTATCACTACAGTTCAGGATGAAGCGTCCCTCTCCACCTTCCCTGTAGGCCCCTTTGGATACTGGAAGGCTGCTATGAGGTCTCCTCGCTCCCTCTGCCTGTCTTTGCAGGAGAGATGCTCTAGTCCCAGGCACACTGATAAATGGCTGAATATCTGCTTTGTAGGATAAGTATGTATTGTCACTATACACTTTGACACCTATGCTAATTTTATAGCTTTATGGATACACTGCTGTTCTTTCTTTCATTGCTAATACAAAAAAACCTTAACATTTGGCCTTCCTGTGTCACAGTATTTGTGTGCATATAAAACAGCTCTGAGTGCTTCTACCACTATAATACAATTAAGGCATTTTCGAAGTACAGACAAGGCCTCCTGTGTGAGGGAGAGGGAACATTCTCAAAAAGAAACCAGGCAGGTTCTGTGAGGCCTGACAGATATGACCTGTTCATACAGTAGCTAATGCTTTCTGTCTGCCTAACAAAAAATTTCTTCATATGCAAAAATCAGTAAGTCCCAAAGTTTCTCTTTCTTTTCCAATGGACATTATACCTAGGACTCTGTATGTGAGTGATTGTGGCAGTAAGTATCTAAATATGCAGAAGAGAACCTTTATATACCCGCAACTTCTTATGAATTCTTAGCACAGTAAAGGCAGTAGTGTTGTATTGAAACTGATCTTGCAAATGACCTTTTGTAGGAAATGCTTTGCATTTGTAATGCTGTAAAAATAAATCAGAAGTTTTTTGCGTGGTATACAGCCTTTGTTAAAGAAAGAAGAAAGCAGTCAAGGAATATTCAGGAACATGTTGGAGGCCAAGAAGTGGAGAATATTTGTTTGCCTGATATACCTGAGATAAGGCCAAATATTGAAGATCAGGAAATGAGCCATGCTCAGCCTGGTCCGAGTCACCTGCTGAACCTGGCCCTGAGCCATCTGTAAAACCTGACCCTAAGTCAGATGTAAAGCCCTCAGGGATGATTTATACCCCCCTGTACAGTCCTCATTATGATTCACAGCCCTGCAATAAGCTCCCAACACTTCTGGAAATGTTACAGGCTACTGAAGTCTGAGTTGGGACATAGAAATGGTATATAGATTCTCACAGGGTGAAAAGGTGAAGGTTTGTCAGATTGTTTTTATAGTAAGCTGATAAGAGATAAAACTCAAAATGGTGGCATGACACAGCTAAAATTCCTTCTTTCTTTCTTCTTCCCATGAGTCCATGTTATACTGAAAACATATTGGATAATTTTTGCTGTAATTCCAGCATTACAAATAGATTTGTTTCATGGACATTGATTTAAATCTATAAACAATAAGTTACATTAGTTTTAGTATAAAAAGGGCTCGGGAAACGAGGAGCCATGATTCTAGTATTCTTCTCCTGCACTCTTGCTTCGTAGTTTTAGCTTGCTAGCTTTAATGCAGATAAGATTAAAAAAAAATGACAAAATTCAAGCATTCAGCCTTTTTGCTTCTCTACCTGCGATAGCAGCACAGACAAAATTCCCCGTGTCGGTCCTGATAACGAGGCCAGGATTGGACAGGAACAGAACCATACAAACTTGCTGTCAGAGGGATTTTGCTTCAGAAAACATTTTTTACCTCAGAAACAGACTACTAAGGAGAAAGAGAACCCCCTTTCCTAAACTGGAACTTTTTGCTGCCTAGCTAAGTTCTCCCTAGCACTCTGCCTTAGTCAAGGTACAATATAAATAACTATATGTTAGTAAAGATCTTAGCATAAAGGATACAAAAGTGGTTTCTTAAACAGAGAAGAAAAAATGACTTATAAAAATAAGAGGACAATATTTTCAGACAGCTTAAAATATTTCAGAAAATATTTCTGAAAATATTTCAGACAGTTTAAAAGAACATCCTATGGTATCTAGCTAGACAATGCTTGGGAAGAGCAGCCTCTGAACAACTTCAACGGGCTCGTTTGAAGGTTTGCTTCTCATTTCATTGTACACTAAGAAAATGGTACAAGAACTGTTCAAGTGTTGAGCACAAAGGATAATGTTTTCATCTTCTGATTGCATGCCCAAGAGCTCTGTTCACAATGCTTAACTGGCTGTCCCAATCCACTGGCATAACAGTAATGAGGGATTCAGACCACCTACTGTTCAGGGCTGCCAGACAGACCCCATAGAGAGTTGTAGCCTGCAGTACAGGGCTGCCATGTACAGTAGGCAGTTAAAGTACAGAGCTAAGAGTGCTGGAGAGTGTTGCTAGGAGGCCTAATATTCTTCATTGCCAGTCTGTGGAACTGTCTAAATCAGGGATTTCATTCCCAGACAAAAGAATCTCCTTTTAGATAAGAATGTTTTCCTGGTTGAAAGAGAAAAAGGTGCATTTTATTTTAAAAGCAATCTATTAAGCCTCCACTCTCTGACTTCAGTTTGGGCCAAGTGCTTTTATCTGGAAGGTGTCAAAATAGAGATATCTTTCATATCCATTTAAATTTCTGTGGCATTAGTTTAAACCAGTTTCTTAGGATTCTGCTGCCTTTGTTGTTGGATTGTAGAGAAGCTACCAAAACCTAACAAAGAGCCTGTGTCTGCATGTAATATTCTAGTCCAATCAACTTTAATCCAAATTTGAAATTAGGACTCTTTAAAGAATAACTACTTCAGTGATTATAATTTTCACCGTAATAATGGCTTATGATTTTTTTGTATTTTATGATGTTCTCACTCATATACCCTGAGCAACTCCAAAGATGGTTTTGCTGTGTTCTATAAGGAGAGTAAAAATCCTCAGAAGTGAGGGAAGAGGATAATTGTTGCTTTTATTCAAATAATTTTCTCTAAATCAGTCGATATGTTTGCAAGGCAATATGAATCAGTCTGTTTAAAAATAAACAGAACTGGTGAAATTGCTGGATTATCCTGTGTTTTCCTCAAATAAAGAAGAGTTTACTCCCTCACAAGTCTCTTCACACTATTCCTTAAGCAGTAGTGCTTTGATACTGCTCTGGGGGTGACAGATGGGCTTATGAAAATGTGTTAACCACGGAAGGACTTTCATTCTCCACCCTGTCCTGTTCAGTGTTTATGTGTTCATTCAAGGAGAAATAATGGGACTTTGTGGAACTTTTGCCAACAATAAGCAGACAAGGCACAGTTTTACTGTTACCAAGCTGTGGTAGATAACAGCATGGCACATAACTTTTTTAGTATGTGGCCAACACAGACATTTAAGATAGGTGGAGTTTAATTCAACAGAGATTATATTTATAGGCAAGAGGAAACAGGTGATTACATGAGGAGGACTATGTGCTTGGGGAGTCTTTTTGTGTGACAGGGGGGTTTTTGCAATGGTGTTTTCCTCATCCAGGCAGGTATTTTCATGAACTATGAAAGCATCCATATAGAGGGAAGCAGGACCATGTGTGGTAGTGCCAGGTAAGATGGGATAAATTAGGTAGGATCAGAGCCCAAAGCATGAGGGAAGAGAGCAATACTCCACGCCCTTGCTCAGTAGGGGGTGAACACAGCTGCTTTCTGGACCAAGGGGAAGCTGAGGTTGAGCAATCAAAACCTCTCTGCCTTTACAGGATTCTCTTGCACAGCCCTTTGGTATTGTAGGTGATAGAGGAACAGCAAGGAGAGCAAGATGGAAGGGGCTCAGCCTCCCTGCTTGCCTTGTTTCCATCATCTGAGTATCCATAAGCAAACTTGTCTATATGTTGTATGTGTTAATGGTACAGTCTGCTGGGGTACAGAGAAGCAGGGTGTCATACCTGCTGGGTTTCCTAGAGATAGGAACCAACTTCAGTGGTTTGCCACAGCCCAACCTGTGAATGTTCACAGAGTGATCAGAAAAAATGATCAGGAAACCACCAAATTCAGAATGGCTTTATGTGGTGTGGTGGCTGCCAGGTGCCTTCCTCCACCACACTCCCTCACTCTCCCCCTCTCCCTCCTCAGCAGTACAGGGGGAGAAAATAGGATGAAAACCTCATGGGTTGAGATTTGCATGTGGAAGCACAGTTCTCCTGCTGACTGATCCAAAAGGCACTGCAACAGCTTACCCACTGTTGGGACTTTCATTGCCCAGTGAGCCAGGGTCAGTGTGTGGGTTACTATAATTACTACATTGTATTTTGGTTCTCACCTTGCATTGGGTACTACACACCAGTTCTTGATCTTGACAGGCATTTTGTATCATCAATTCTCTACTTGTCTGAAATTTCCATCTTGGCATTCAGCTCAGGGATGTTGCCCTTGGCCCATTTCATATTCCTTTGAACACCAAAGGACTGGTTTCGCAGTCAGTTGTTTCTGGCTTGAAGATTGTGGAGGGCTGTTATGTCCAGCAGCTGGTACTCTCCCTGTAACTGTGACAGAAGAAAAAGGCATAACGGGACTTATTCCAGGGTATCACAATGCAGAAACATCATCCTGATAATTTTTCTGCTTTTGCAGTTGTTCAGATGCTTGTCTCCAAAGACACATCTGTAAGTCTCAGCATAATCTTGACATTGTGACTTCAGACCCAAACCGAGAAGCAGACATATCATGTCTCCTTTGGTCTCTCACTACACAGTACCTCTCCTTCAATTGTACTGGTACTCCAAATGCTGATTCTGAAAATTATTTAAACAGAACAGTACCAAGTTTATCTCCTTGCCCCAGAATAGCTGTGGCAGTCTGTGTATTCTTGTACTGGGCTTTCAGACATTTCCCCTGGTCCTATTTTTCCTGAGCAAATGGTGTCATATTGGACTAGCTGTTTGGAAGAAGAAGCATTCCAAATTGAAGTTTATGTGAACTCTATGTCTTCATCAGCCAAATGTGCATTTTTGATGCCTGTAGATAAATTTTCAGCATGCTTGTTTGATGACTTCTCTTGGGGCTTGCAGAAAAATGGCTTGGAAATGGAACATTTGCAAAGAAGCGGATGCTGGCAAAAGAAAGCATTACAATGAGATGTAAAATATGTGCACTGTAATTTATACAGGCAACTAGCTTCTGGAAAACTTGACCTCTGGCCAGTAGAGGACAGAAACATATCCAAAGAGACTACTGAAGCAGTGACTGGTACCCAGTGGGCTAGAGATGGAAGGACTAATTATATTTTCACAGCTGTTACACCAATGCTGAAAGTATGTTGGTGACAAATGACTTTGTGGTGGACTTCACAGTAGCTAATACTGGAGAAAAGCTATTCTGCCCTGTGGTTTGACTGCTTATGTGCTATTAGCATTATAATCAGGAGTGCAAGGGTGTTTTTTCCCTTCGGGGTCATTGCTGGTATGCAGTTTCCCTTTGTTGCTCCGCAGTTGGAGGCAGAGTTCTCATTAGGGTGTTGACAGATGATGTTCCTGTGACTCACTGCATAGTAGGACAGAGAGAGAGGTCCTGTACTTATTTCCTTCCTAAAACGTGTGAGGGGATCCTTGCTGTGCTCTGTAGTACATGGCTTTTTGTCTTCTCTCCTGAAGGGTGCAGCAGCCCAGGGTTGCTCTCTTTATCTGCCTCTATTGTTGTTTTATTTCTCTCTTTGTAAACCCCTAGCAGTAGGTGAAAACTTTCTCTGTGACTTTACAGAAACAAACCCACCCCACCAGCTGTCATTTGGGAGAGCACTGAGTACCCATCAGCTGATTGCAAAGAATATTTGTGTTCTTGAAGTATTATAAGGCCTATTTTTGTTTTTTGTATCTGTGGCAAAATATGTTTTCTTTCACCTTAACTTCCTTCTTATGAGCAAAATTGTGATTTATTCAGTGTCAATCAATCTAGATTCTCTAGCCTCATTTCATATTCAAAGGTTCCACAACCCTTTCTGCATGTGAATCAGATATTGCATGTAAACAGGGATGGCAGGTAAAACTGGCATTAATGAGGTGGAAAAATCAGCCATTCTGGTGCTACAAATCTGGTCCTGGAAATTTTTGCGTTCTGGTCAGTAGTGCCCCTATGTGTGTGACCATTCGTGGACTCATTCTGTGTTCTTTGCTCCCTTGTTTGGACATTTCATTCACACAATCTATTCATCCCAAGATACATTTTCCTTTTCTTGATTTCTTCTTAGTAGATTTAGAACAATTTAAACAGATGCAGACACACATTATGTGCTCATGTCAGATGCATTATGGTAGCAGCAGAAGACTTCAGGCAAGAGTGTAACCTCATTCTGCTGTGTGAGTACAGAAGAAAACAGTCCTTGTCCTTGATGGTTTATGATCCAGAGATTGTATATTTCACAGCAAAGAAGTTTATAGTTTAAAAAGGGACCTAATAGTTCCTGGATAAGAAGGTTGGAGTGTCCTAATTTACCATGAAAGTCATCAGCAGTATAGATGGCAATGCAGAACAAATAATAAGGCCATGAAAGATGTATAGTGCAGGTCATGTCCACAGAAGCCATCATCGCTCGATGCAAGTCAAATGCCATTTGTGTCTTCCCAGTGATATAAGACTATGTGAAATAGGGAATGGAATACTAGGTAGGAAAAAAGCATAGCTGGAGGCAGATGTTTGAACACAAATCATCCCTCTGGGCTGATGCATTATTGCAGGGTTCCTGGATTGACTCACTGACATTATTTATGCAAAACTTCTGGCCACATTCCCTCTGTGCAATATTACAAGCAATATATTACAGAATGGAGGATGTCCTCTATTTCCCCAGAGTTTTCCATCCTGTTCCTATATAACCTTCCAGATGTATATCACAATTACTAGAAGCGGTATATTTCTCATTATAACCTGAATCTATATACAACATCTGGACATTTTTACTGACCACATTCCCATTTGATGTGGGCTTGGATGATGACAAAACTCATCATCTTTCTGGATCTGTACTAATTGCACATTAGCTTTTAGACTTTTTTCTTAAACATTGGGTATCCTAATTTTATTACAGCATGTTGGAAAGTTTTTTGTAGCTTGTTGGGTATGGTATGTTGTGAAGCAGATGTTCAATAGATTCAGTATGGCTGCAGCTGTACTAATAAATTAAATTCTCATCAGGCTGTTCTCTAGGTGCAAGGCCAGTTGTGTTGAACTGTCCATATAAATACTATTTGACTCTTTTAAACTTTGGAAAAGTGTAGCAACAGACACGCTGCCTACTGGAAAGGATTGCTGTCTCCTGGTACCTCCCAGACTGTTGGTGGTAGTGTGCTACTGACCAGGGTAGTCTACTGTTCTTTTTGCAATGCAATCTTACCAATGTGTGCACCATAACAAATGCATTTTTAACCTTGCTTTTAAGACCAAGAACTTTGAAATGCAAAATGGGATGGAGGAAAAGCAAGCTACTAAAGAAGAAACTTCATAATCTTGTAACCCATGTCATTGTTTAAGAGGATAATGGAATTTGGTGAACTTGTTTGTTTTTTCAATTATTATAGTGGTTTGGTTTTTTTTTTTAAAACATGAAATGTGACATGAACACATGCTTTCTCCATGAACTGTGTGAACTGAGTGAGAAGTGTGGTGTTATTTCAGTTTCGCAAGTTTGTCAGTATCTGGAACAAGACTTTTCCTGGAATGAAGATGATAATTAGTGATCTGAGATCTAAGTGTGTTCTGAGGTTGCAGCTCAAAAAGGCTTATTAGCAGAGTGCACATATTGTCAGATGCCATGTGACAGCATGAGGCTCTCCAAACATGGTAAAGCTTGGAGAATTTGGAGAATTCCTGCTTTGGATGGCTTACTTCCAGTCATTTGTAAGAAGAGACTCAACCATAGCTAGTAGCAATGCTTTTACTGAAAACTATGCCAACAAAAGGAAGAGCCCCAGAGCTCACAGATCAGTCTCTGCTGCTGTATCAGGCTGTTACAGATGAGAAGTACAGTAATGTTCCTTGAAGGGAGCTGCCACAGACTTGCAGGTTATAGTGCTTTGACAGGCACAGCAGAGGAGGTGCTTCAAACCTAAGAAAACTCTCATGGCTGCATCTGTCTTTACAGATACGTGAAAAGCAACAGTGCAGACAGACAAACTGTAAGGGTAGAGAGGCAGAATACATTAAAATTACATGGTACTGTAGTAAAGGATTCTCAGAAAATCAGTTGTTTTAAACCAAGGCAATGAATTGTCAAAGACAAGGAGAAACAGAAAAGTACAAATCTCCTCTCATGTAAAGCCTTACTATGAGTCCTTCAAATGGGTCTTCAGCTCCTCTGCAGAACTACCTGAAATCTTGCTGCATTAGCAGGTGGCATGTGACATGGTTTTTATTTACACTGGCAGTGCTGACAAATCACCTTGGCTTCATCACTGTTTACTGTGCCTGTTGCAGCAGGGTTCTACCCTCCTGTGCCTCCTTCATCAAACTGAAAACAACCATCATGGGGCCTTTCAGCTGCAGTTACCTGCTTCCTGTAACATGGGGAGGTTTAATCTGGATTTTAAAAGATCCCATTAAAAAAATTAAAATAATTATAAAGGCCCTAGATGTAGGCCTTAGAAAAACAAACTATGCCAAAAGTCAATTAAGATGCTCCCACCAGGTATTTTCAATATTTAGAGAGAAGTACACACGTGGTGATAGCAAGCAGAATTTGTTAAACATATTCTCCTTCCCAGCTCCTTCCCCCTGATCTAGAGTTACTCCAGTAAACTGGTTAAAAAATTTTTGTTTGTTTTTCAAGGATTTGTTTTTTACTTCTGGAATGTGGAAAAGGGAGGTTTCTTTTTGAAAGTGCTCATCTTTTCATATATAATGTGAGGAGTAGCTACAGATGTTTTCCTTTAACTGAATAGAAGCTTTTCATTAAATGAATGTTTTTGGTGGAAAGTTTCTGGCCAGCACTATCTGAATGACACATCACATAGCTCTGTGATAGTAATAAGAGACGAAGTCTGAAGTGAAACAGACCAGAAAGTAGTAGCCTGAAATGGAGAAGATGACTAATTAGTTTGATTGTTCAAGGAAAGAAATCACAACAAAGCAAGACTATCAAACCTGCCAAGCTTAGTATTTATTGTTCAACTAAAAATCTGAAAACTCTTCTGTTTTAATGCTATAAGGGCATTGTTGGCGTGTAAAGAGCATTGCAGCTTTGGGGGTAAGAAATGGGACTTCTAAATAATGTTATTTTAACCAATACTAGCCCTGTAGAAGACGCCTTTTTAGAAAGCACTAGCAAATATCATCCATGTGTTATCAACAGAAGAAAGACTCAGTATGCTCTCTTGGTGTGAGGCTGGTAACAATAACAATCCATGGATCACTGCAAAACAGAAAAGGTGAAAGTAATGTTATGTAATGTAGACTTTGTAGACTTCTTTTTCTGTTTTTAATTTCTAGAGGTATTATCCTTAACTCTCATTGTTTGAGCTGAGGATCTTCAGACCCAAATGTCTTTATTTTTCATGTACAGGTGCCAAGTCACTGTATAGAAAGAAGGGTTACATAATACAGAAAAATCTCCAAAATCCTTTTTGCAGCCTTTATGGAATGGAAGTCTTGGTCTAGAAAGAATGCTTACAGATAAAATCTCTGCCCTGTTGCTACTTCTGCAGCTGAGATTAAGGAATTTTTAGTTTTATGTAGAAAGATTGTGATTTACCAGCATGTGTTCCACACACTATAGGACAGTCCTTCTCTTGGACCTCTAAATAAACATCTTTCAAATATTCTTTTTTTTTCTTCTGTTAGCCTGTGCACATCTTCCCAGTGGAGATGCAATACTGCCATCCTACCTTTCTTCTTGATCTTAATATTTAATGATAAAAATATATTTATAGATGCTGCTCCCATTAGTACCAGAAGTGACAAACATGCATATTGAGGGCATGGGAAGAGGTCCTTCAGCAGCTGGTATCTGCTGAGTAAAGCTGCAGGTATGAGAATTAAAAGCTTATACTCAAGCATTAAAAGAAGAAAACTACAGTGCAAAGGCTGATTCAGTGTTTCATCATTTGTCATTTGAGTCAAACTAGTTTTTCAAATCCATATCCTCTGAAAGCATGAAATGTGAAGTTTTCTAGGCGACTTATCTTTTGTCTGTATAGCACTATATGACAGCAGTGGCAGCATCTAGTGATTCATGTCTTCAGGGAAGTGGATAACAGGAGGGAAAAAAATGAATGTTGGGTTGATGGCAATTGTCATGGTTCCACTGACGTCAAAGAGACAGCTATCAAGTGGCAGGAGTTGAGAAAATTTACATGAGTTGAGCATCTGTGCCATCCTGTATTTTATTAACTGACAATCCTGACTGAAAACTAATGAGGGAGAAACTTATAAAGATTTGATTCACACAGACTCAAAATGTGAACTGCAGAATTTAAACCTTAGTGTGGGAGATTTTGGAATGTGGGATTGATGAACTTGGTCCGGCTCCAGTAAAAACAGGGCCATTTCTAAGATGTGTATCTTTGCTGGGATAACTATTTGAAGCCCAGACTAAGAGCACATTCTTCCTGTATTATCCAACTAACACAACTAACACAAATTCAGTGGGAGAATAATTCTTTACAGGACACCTAGCCGCTGGTGGGATACTAATAAAGTATGGCAGAGAAAAGTCTTTCTCTGATTTTACATTCATTTATTTTTAAAATACTTTTGTTTACTGTTGAAGTCGTTCAGAATTAATTAACCTTATCATTCAGCCTTCCATGACCAATAGAGTTTAAAAGTTGTAATATTTCAGCTAAATTAATTAACAGCAACCCAAGTAATGCGTTTCAGATGTTAATCACATCAAATCCTCAGGCTATATGGGAAAAAAATGGCATTAGGGACAGATCTGCTGCTACTGAAATAAAGGAAAAGACTGCATTGAATCATTAATGGCCTAAACATCAGGTCTGAAATAACAGCACTTCTCAGACTCATAATCCCACAGAGACCAATAGTTTTTCATCCTTATCGAGTAAATATCCTAGGAGTCAGTAGTTTGCTATGCCTCAGTCTTTAGCCTTAGAATTTAAATATCAAGAAATTGTGTTTCATATGAACAGATCTTTTGGGAAGAACATGTTTTAGTTCATCCAATTTGCCATCATTGTCACCATTTTTTTAATCTGCATATCCCTATCTCTGGGCTTGTCAACGTTGCAGTAAATTTACAACAGGAAGAACATGGGAGCTCTAAGCACAAAGCAGGAATCCAGGCTAAGGGCAGTGCTGGCAGCTGTTGTTCTGAAAACACTGAAATCATACTGCATTAATCTGTTAAACCATAATTAATTTGTTAAACCAGTTTGGAGAACATAGCTGATAATTTTATACTGTGTATTTACAAAACTGTTTGTATTGAGTGATAGGTAATGCTGTTGCATCACTCCAGCTGCACATCTGCAGTGGGTTTTTGTTTTTTGAGGGAGTTCCAGACTTAGTCTTGTCAAAATGCTAATGTTTTTGCAGTCCCTTAATATGGACGTAAGTGGTGCAGTCCCCAAAACTGCAAGACTGCACCTGATTCTCCCAGATTGGCCCCTTCCCCATTGTTAGGGCCATATGAAGGTCAGCAGATAACAGTGGCAATCTTACTTTTACATATGGTCTGACAGAACAGAGAGAGGTTCTTACTGGGATGCCTTTGACAGATCCTTCTCCTGACCTCAGCTTCCTGTCATGTCTGACAGAGGCAGTTATTAGTGTCTCTTGTCTTCTCTTTTTTTGTGTCCAGTCTCTCTGTGTAATCTACTTAAAAATGTTCAGTGGCCATTTCCATGCTAACGACTCATAAGTGTACCTTCAATGAATCCCCCATCTCAGCTGTTTTTTTTGGCTCTGATCCAGGCAAGTACTTAAGCGTGTTCTTAGCTTTGAGTTTATTGACATTTCAAATGCAGAAACTAACATCACAATTTGGAGAGCTGTAAAAATAGTAACTGATTTTGTTACTGAAATTCCCATGCTTTGTGGTGTAAGTTTGATACAAAATTTTGATTAGTATTGACCTACTAAATAAGGTGAGTTGTAAAGTTGTTCAAAAAGTGATTTCTGAAAAAACTGAAGAAACAGACAACATAAATAAATTTTAAATGAGTTATATGGATCTGAATGCCACATTTTAATAATATATACAATACACAAATCTACATTTGGAAGAATATGTTTATAATAACATATGAAGCATATAAGATAATATTTCATATTCTGTATAGCATGTTAAGTGTGTATCTGTACCTATTTGTATGTAACTTTATCCATATGAAATGTATACATCTGCCCAGTCATCTCTGTGTTGTAAACCATTATATTAAAAATATAGATGAAATAAATAATGCTTTCAGACACCTCATGTATTTCAACTGCTTGACTGAAATTCTGAGAATTGTCCATCTGTCTTCACACTAGGAGAATGATAGCAGCTCTTGTCTTGTCTGTGGTTATTAGTAAATGTCAGAAGGATAATAGGTCTGTAGGAATTGTGCTACTGCTGGTAATGCCCACGAGGTGATGTGTGTACCATGAGAAGATGCCAGTGCATACTGGTTGTGTTTATAATGGGGAGAACACTCTAAGAATGAATTTAACTGAAGTGTTCCTTAACTAAAGAAGAAAGGAAGAGTAGAAAATAGCTTCAGACGAAATGTTCCTTAGGCACAGACAGAATCCTTATTTGACCATATAAGGCTAGACCTAAATTTGAACACAGCCTTCATATGAGCCAGGAACAGATTGTCTTCCCTGCGAAAAGTGAGTGCATTGCTTCAGCAGACTCTCCTTGTTATGTCGTTCCTGCTGCCATAAACTCTGTTACAGTGGTAATTGCTGTTTCTGGATTCCTAAGTCTTCTCAACACTGGACCAAGAGTGGAGATCAGCTCAGGCCAAACTGCCCAAGTCTCCTGATCCTTGTGACATTAACAGGTCTCAAGATCTGAGCTAGACTACCCTACCTTCTTACCCTCTGATTTATAGGGTGAATCAGGAGCTAGTAGGAAATTCTAAGGTATGGTGGATAAACCCAATACATTTTGGATCTGTTCTTAGGAACTAACTCTTGAATAACTTAATAATGTGCTATGTGGGCATTTCTGAATTTTGGATATTTACAATCAGATACCTAGTGTGGATATGATTTTCATTTTCCTTAATAATCTGGATTAAAAAGCTCAATTACATCTGTCTCTGAATGTCCTTTGTGGATTTCTTCTGCTCAAGATCTTAATGTCAAGATGAGGAAATACGAGGTTAGAAGGTGAAAGTGGTGAGAGTGACAGTTAAGCATAGCAGGCCAAGCAATTCCATACCTTGGAATGCTGAATCTATGCTGTGATTCTGCTAACAAATTTAGGCAATATGAAAGATTTGCAGAATATAAGCGGAATATAGCCACACTGAAAGGACACTGAAAATCATTCTCAAGAGACTTTCCTAATGGCTAAGAGAAGAAAGCTGGATGGATGTGGCCAACTGCTGGCAGAGCTCTCCACCTGCCCTTGGAGGGTGGATGCGTCCTCCTCTGTTTGGCCTGATGTTTAACAGGACCTAGAGTGGTTCTGCAAACTTTCCTGCTGTAGAAGCATGCATGGTTCCTGTTTTATCTAACTGGGCACTCTTCAAACACAGAATATGAGAGTTACAAAATTATATATCCTGAACAGAGATGGCTGGTAACAGGTGGAAGAAGTTCATGGGGTTTTATTACCATAGTAGAGATCTGGGGTGGAGAGCAGGTGGGGATAGCATTTCTTTGTAAATATTTGCCATCTGAAAGCTGTGATGTGGAGACTGACCCTGTTGTCCCAACTCTTCCACTTGTCAAAGGAGAGTGAAAGATACCTACAGCAAATGATGTTTCTAGGACCACTGGTCATGCATCTGTCTTGACTGTAGAGAAGAGCTTAGACTGAACAGCTGAGTCAGGGAAGGCAAGTCCCATTCCCAGTGCCAGAGGCAAACCTCCTGGAGAAGGCTGTGTCATAGTTAAAAATTGGAAGCAGGTATCCAGAATACTGTGTCTTGTGTGCAATGCCATTCTTTATGTTTAAAGATGAATCTTTGATGACAAAGAAGGATCAAAGTGAAAGATTTCTGCTGAGGAAAAACTGGGGTCATCAGTTAGGTCTGGAGCTTAATCTTGAGAAATCATATCCATTTCAAAGATTGAAATTAGTATGAAGGCTGTATGGAAAGTGAAGAAGTGAAAATGTGGCTGTGAGGCAGAGAAAGTGTGATTAGTTAGCAGACAAGCAGGTTTTAATTGCAGTAGAGAGCTGAATGTGACAAAAGAGACAGTCCACCTCATCTTCCAAAGATGTCCCACTGTGCCGTATGACAATGACAGATAAGGGAGCATCATTCGAAAAAATATAAATTGAGAAGTGGTTGCTTTGTGGGTCTGACTGATGAAGCCACCCAGAAAGTGAGACTTCATCCAAAGGGGATTAGTGATTTAAACATAAGACTTGTTCTCCAAAGGATTGCAAAGGTGAAAGGCTGTCATGCCAAAGGAAAAACGTCACTTTGCTATGTAGTCTCTGTTCTCAGGATGAACTGTAGGCAGGACAAAGGAGAGTGAAGATGTCAAAAAATAAAAATGTCAATAAAAGAGTAACAAAAGGAAAAGAATTATTAAACCATTTTAAGTTCATTTGTGATAAAAAAGAACCTATTTACAGAAATGTCTACAGCAGCTTTCTTTCATCTGAAAAATCGTGAACTCCTGCATGAGCTGAAGTTAACGGGATTCATATCTGAGTGAGATTTGATTTTTAGACAGGAACTGTTTCTTTGATATAATTTGTTTTCTGGTACTGTCTGCCTTGCCATGTCCTTTCATTCAATTTTGTTTGCTGTGGAACAGATTTTTCACATGAGGATTTCCTTTATACCAGCGTCATCACCAGTACCTTGTCTAGCCTTTGTTTCACCTCCCCTGTCTTGTATCACAAAATGTTTTGTCTCAAGGATGTCTTAAGGGGTCTAAGGCTGTGATTTGATTCACTGATAATACACCCAGCCTCAAATCTCTTTCAGGAGGGGTCAAGTGCTCCTCTCTACATGTACTAGGTTTTTGTATGCCAGTGGTTGGAACTCCTCAAATCCAGTAATTCTAAAAGCCAGCTCTGAGAGTCTGATGAGTTTTGAAGTTTGAAACAGGATCTCTGAGTGTAGTTCATATGGTGCTAAACAAAGGACACAGTTTGTGTTTTTTAACATGTTTTCATTATTTAACTGATGCTCCCGGCCAAAGCCCTCACACCCCCGGCATGTCCTGCCCCTTCCCTCTCCTGGCAGTGCACTTTCAGTCATGTAAGGGATTCAGTTTCCATTCCCATGCTCCCTGTATTGACAGATCATTTCAGATGAAAGAGACAAAGCAAAGGCAACAGGAATTCAGACAAGCAACTTGGAACAACAGGAGATACATGTTGCCAAATGCCCAATCTATCACTATCAGCATCACTGAACCCAACATCTTTCTGCACATTTGAATCATCACGGGCTTCATGAACCAGCCCCCTCCTGGTTTATAAATGTCTTTGTTGTTCTGTATCATTTTTCTTTATAGTGGATATTATTTTCTTGGGGTTTTCTTTGCTTCCAGACATATTTTTATGCAAGTCAGAAAAGATGTTTTGTCACCTGCAGCTAAGCTGCCAACTGAAACTGGCTGGCATATGCACATTAGTCCAGGAATCTGCAAGCTTCACTGGCTGCTAATAAAGTGGCAGGTTGATGTTAATGTTAAGATTGTCTGACTTTTAGGTTCCTATAGATGGAGTCGGCCTTGTTGGCCTTATTAATTATTTATATAGTATTAAAGATATACATAGCACTTTACTAACAAATTTAAGTTTAAGGGCAGATTAAGGCCCTCCACTGAACCACTTGCAGTGGCTAATTTAGTTTGCTATGATGTGTAAAAAATTAGTGGACCCATGCAGGTGTAAGGGCAAATAGCACTGAAGAGGAGCTGTCATGCAAGGTTTTGTGGAAGCAGCAAAGACACAGCACTGTTGTCTTTAAGGATGTCCTTTATGGTGACTGTGGGTAGTCTTTGGACAGAGAGCTGGATTCAACAGCCGAGTCCTCAGCAGATCTTCTGTTCAAGCCTTAACAGTGCATAGTGTGTACTGCTGTTGTGCTGCAAAATAAGGTCTTAACTATGTGCTTAGTTTTAACTTTTGGCATCTTAACTTCAGTAGACTTGAGCCAGTTTACATCATCTGAGGATGTGGCAAAAAATAGAAACCCACAAACTACCTACCTTAACTGAGTTCTGAAGAGACATCTGCAAACATTTGTGCTGTTTTATCTGATGTCACTAGGGTTTATTTGTAATTTATCTGGCAGAAGAAGGTGAAATACACCTTGCATACCATTTCCAGGACAGGTATGTCAGAGACTAAATCACTGTGAACATACTTTATTTTTTTCAGTCTTAATGTGCATTTTCTTCTGCTATTGTACAAAACACATAAACTATTTAAATTATTTATTTTACTCTTGTTGATGAAGCAATGAGCTGCTTCTAATGCAGATCTCTAAGGTATGCAGGCATTCTTTTCAGCAGGCAAAGGATTTGTTTATGACAACCTGTTATTCTTATCCCATTGTTCCACTTTCTGCCTTATCTGTTGACACTTCTTTCTTCACATTTGACATTTGCTGCTGGTGGGCTGTGTTATCAAGTGCACTAGGACATCTTAGCTAAGGGCTGTATCTCTCATGAGCAGCATGTCAGAGGGATCTTCAAAGAAGTCTTAACAAAGGATGCATTTGAAGCAAGAGAAGTCTGGCTATTTTAACTGTTCTTCCTTTTGATCTCAGAAAGTAGATTGTGAATGTGGCTGTTCTGTATTTTCCTGTTGGGTCCCTTGACTCTTTGTCTAAAAGGTTGTGTTAGTTACTTTCTACTCCAAAGGGACTCATTCCTGTACTAAGTGCATTTCTGAAAATGTCAGCCAAAACTCCTTCACCTTCTATTCTTGTTTGTTTATAATATTCTCAGTTTCCTATAGCCTGAATGTCAGAGCACCATCAATTTTCAGATCTTTCAAACTTTTCAGAGAAGTTTGGAGCTATTGAATGTCTTGTTTGTCCTTATCACTTTGACTGACAACAAAAGTGATTCACCTTTAGCATTTCAGAATGGGGCTTATCACTTTATTACTACTATTACTCCTCCTTTGCAGCCTCTCCACAGGTTTGAAAATCTGTTTGCCAGGCCTTAGTTCCCTTACTGATTCTTTTCTTAAATTTTCACTGCTTTCATTTAACAGCAATAACAGCCTATCACTCTGTTTCAAGGTGAACTGAAATATAACTTGTTGTTTAAGACTAAAAAGCAGAATAATTTTCCTTTCAGGTTTAGTGGGTTTTGTCTATAAATTTCCCAATGTAGTTGAATTAGGACAGGTAGAGCTGTACAGAACTGATTTACCAGGTATTTTATTTTTTCATTTAAAATCAGAATTAAAATGACAAATTAAAAAAAGTTTTCATTAGTAAAAAATATTTTATTCTGGTCCACTGACACATTTATTTTCAGTGAAATCAGAAATATAATGTCAGTTTTGACAATCTTAATTTTTCAGAATTTGTTTAAAGATCAATGTGATTTGAAAAGTAAAACTAAAGCATTTATTGCTCCAAATGAGAAATGTTCAATTTTTACATTGTACCCAGACTTTTTTTTTTTTTCTTAATTGCACCATCTGGTCTAATAAAGTTTGCTACATCTCCTTTCAAACTGATTCACTGATAGATATGGGTAACTTTTACTTGTTTAAAAATCTTAACTGGTGTGCTGTTGTCTTGGTTTAAGCCCAGATGGAAATTAAGCACCACACAGCCATTCATTTAACTCCCTTCCCTCTCCTCCTCCACCCTGGTGGAATGGAGAGGAGAAATGAAATAAAATTTGTATGTTTAGGGTAGTTTAATAATTGAAAATTAATCAAAATTCATTAATAATCATGTTAAATAATGATAATATAAAGGAAATAATCAAGTGAAGCATGATGCAATTGCTCACCATCCACTGACCAGTACCTGACCCCCCTTCCCTAACCCAGATCAGCCACACTTATGGGTAAGTCCCCCCAGTTTATATCCTGGGCATGATGTTCTGTGGTGTGGAATATCCCTTGGGTCAGTTTGGGTCCTGCCTATGCTCCCTCCCAGTTTCTCTTGCATACTTCCTCACTGGCAGAGCATGAGACAAGGAAAAAAAGATTCCTTGACTTAGGATAAACATGATGTAGGAAAGCCCAAATCATTAGTGTGTTATCATCATCATTCTCATTCCAAAACACAGCACTGTAATAGCTGCTGGGAAGAAATTAACTCTACCTTAACTGAAACCAGGACAATATCCACCCTTTACTGCATACCATTTATGTCATGCCAAGTTTCCCATTGGTCAATATCCCATCACCTTTCCTAGTTATCTGTTTTGATAGATATACAAACATCATTCTCTTAGTCTGTGGAAGGCCTCTGTCAAATGTTCATAAAATTTTCACACACACCAAAAAAAATGTTTGTAGAATTCATTTAGCCCCTGACTTCTGGCCTTTATCCTTGGTAACAGTCTTTCAAGCAGGAAAGATGGTGTAAGGTTTTGGATTGTGGCATGGTGCACATTTGATTTGGGTGTGATTCCAGTGCTGCTGTTCTTGTTCAATTTTATCAATGTTCCATTCTTCATTGGTGTGGGTGCAATGGTCAGAGGGAAGTCAGGCTGGGATCCCCAGGACAGTTGTGGTTAAGATTGATGCCATGAGGTGCTCAGTGAGGTGATGTACACATAGCCACTACTAAAGTGGTAATACACAGTGTTGGATAATTATTAACATAATACAGTTTAATTAACTTGTGATTTTCACCCAAGATCAAATTCCCTTGAGGCGTACACCAGACTTCCCCATCCTCCTGCGTTACCCACCAAGTGCACCCAGGTTTGTGAGCAAAAGCAATCCCATGGATGGGTATCCCTTTTGCCTGAGCCAGGAATAATCCAGACTGGTTTTCCCAGTATGTTTTTAGTGTGCACCAAGGAACTTTATCTTCTTCTACATAAAAATATATCAACTTGCAATCATCTGTGTGATTATTGGAATGACTAGTGTTAAGAAAGGTGAGAAAGTGAGATGGTTTTCTTAAAAATACAAGAATGTTAGTGAGGGAGGGTGTACTAGAATGTGGGACTTCAGAATTAAGACTAAAATGGCTGTAGGTATACTGGCAAATGTGCTTGCTTCTCTAAAATCTATCTACTAATGTGGATTTCTTGTCAAGTCCTTTATTAACCATTTTCAAGGTGGCTGGTTGCTGCATCTGATGGGAAAATCTCTTGATGGCTGTAACCTGCCATTTTACTGTAGTCAGGTGCTTCCCTGGCACTGCTCTATTGCATTTCTTCCCTCTTCAGACATCAGAGACAACATATCAGCAAATTACATGGGTGACATGGTTAATCCATCCAGAAGGGAACTGAAAGATGGGAGGGATTTTAATGAAAGATGTATTATTCATAATAAAAGTAACTGCTTTTCATTTTTTATTTTATTGCAGCTTTCCAGTCAACCTGGAGCTGATTCCTAGCCTAGAAAGGCTAGGATCAGTTTACTCAGGTGAAATTGGAAGGACACACAAGAAAACCAATGTGTAGAACTGAAACACAGCATGAGGCTTAGCATCTTTAATAGGAGGAAGTTTTACCTTGTACTTCCTTGCATGCATGTGCTTGTAGGGAAAGAAATCCTGAAGAGGAGCAGAGATATTTCCACTTTGTCATGGGCAGTTCGACATACACCCAGAATGACAGCAGAAATGAAAGGTGGACAGATCCAGGCATGATTTCTAGTACTCATTGTAGCTCCACGAAGTGTAATCGGAGCACACAGAGCCTGTAGTGACTATTTTACTCCAGGTAGCCTGAGGCTTACAACTTGTAAATCAGAGTCTCTGCCGGTGTCATATACATTGCTGTGGATTAGTCAATATCTTGAATGCACTTGGAAGTACCAGAATTCCCAGTGCCTTAAACTAGACACCATTTTGCTCTTTGCAGCTTCATATTATATCATATCATTTTGTCTCACTCCTATTCAGTCATTTTTAAGAAGACAGTCACAAACAGAAATATTCAACATGACGTTCATTCCTGGGGTACCACAGAGCAGCTCTCACAGAAGAAGGGGCATCACAGTGCTGAAAGTTTCTCTGTGAGGAAAGACATACCTGCTGGAAAGTCACTGTGCTAAAAGAGAAGACCCTCCACTAAAAGCAAATTCAGATTCTCATTTAATAAAAGTCATTAACACTGTGAAAAAGCTACCAAGGATCTCAATTTGGAAGGCTTTAGCAAGTTTTAAGAGGATGTACGCCTCCTGCCACCCTTTTAAATAAGCCAAAAATTATCAGTTAAACTTGAATTTCTATCCAATCCAGAAACTTCACATTTGTGTAGTAAAATGATGGTACTTTTACCTCCTTAATCTCAAAAAATTATCTTACTATTTCCAAATTTGTCACTATATGAAAAATGTTCACATATGCGGTATATAGGAATGTTAGAATATGTCGTTCATGAAATATTATTATTTTCTGTTTACAATGAAGTTTTTTTCTAAGCTGGAAAGGCTTGAAGAAACAAACCAACCCAACCAGGCAAGCATGTGTTTTAAAAGATGATCTTAAAAAGAAACATCTCCAAAGGGAAAGATAGAAACTCTTTATAAGAGGAAGGAGATGCTTCATTATCCTGATCTCTCTTTTGAACATCAAGTCTAAGGGTGAGAATGGGATGCAATTGAAAGGGGTGATTGCCATTAGAATTGATATACCAGAGTGAGCTTTTCAATCAATGCCTTTGGATCTGAGGAAAGTTTGTGAAAATTTTATCAGGCTTTATGCAATCTGTACCATTGGGCAAGATGCTGTTTGAGTACCTGAGTATAATTTCTATCTCACGTAATTATAGAAAACAGCATTAGAAGGGACCCTGACAAGTCCTCCAGTCTTTCCTTCACTGCTCTTTATCCTAAACCAGTCTCACTTGTTCCTGAAAACCAGTGTGATGAGTTCTCCAGAGTCACCTTGTGCAATAATTTCCAGTGCTTTAATCTCTTTGTTACAGCATTTTCTTTATTGTCTAACCGAAATATCCCTTTACTTTTTTGTCCTATTCACAGTGAATGCAAAGGGAAGTGTATCCCTGCAGTGCTTTGTAAGAATTTCTTATGTACCTGAAAACTGTTCTTCACTGAAGTGTGCCTCTTTCCTCTCTTCTTTAGAGGTGAACGTCTGACAGTAGCACAAAAAGAAATAATAACCACAAAAATAACTCTGAGGTCCTATTCCCTGGCACGTCCTTGCGGGTTATATACACCGTGTATTTTACACCCTCACCCTGAGATGCAGAGCAGTAATGTGAATTAGCGTGCAGGTTTCTGTGTGGTCGTTGCCGGAGCAGAGCGAGCCCCGCTGAGCCCCGCTGAGCCCCGCTCCCCGGGCCGCTGGTGCCACCTGCTGCCGGCCCTGGCCGCTCGGGACACCGAGGGCATGGCGGGGGACACGGCACCGAGCAGCCCAAGAGCAGCCTAATGAAAGTAAATTCACTAAAACAGCCGGTAGGAAAAATCTCGTTGCTGTGCAGAAGTCCGAGCCCGCCGAGTTTAATTTCTTTTTTTTCGGTAGCAGCAGCTGCTCCCTTCCTGACCCGAGCTATGAAAGGCTTTTAAGAGCTAAACATTTTCCTAACTAATTTGCAGTCAGTCTGCGACACCGGCATACAAACCTCAAAACAAGGAAAATCTCCAGGTATAATCTCTGCCTCCCACTCTCCGATGTCAAAATCTTACCTTAAACAAAGTTGATTTGACACCAATTAGCAAGCAAACAGCTGAGGAAAATAAAAATAGCTCTGAACTTTGTGATCTGCCTCAAGTACAGGAGAAAACTTCTGAGAGCTTTGATTTGGCCTGGAGAAGTACAGAACATCTGTGGTTTCCCCCTTGCACTGGTTGGGTCATGGTGTTAACCAGGCTTAACACCTGGTATTCAGCTTCTGGTTACAGTCTCTGAAAGAGAATAAATTACTGTCGCTATTGACAACACTCCAACGGAGTAATATTAAATATGACTAGATGTGGCCAATAGTTTCTATTAGAAAGTGCTAATTTTAGGAAATAAAAATGCTAATTAGATGTATTTGTTGCTCAGATTTTTTATTGAAAAAATATTGAAACATCATTTTCTGGCAGAGTAAAAATATTTTACATTAAGCTCATCAAAATGTGTATTTTCTATATGGCTACAGATTAGAAAAGGTTAAGAAAAAGGAGTGAAAACTTCAACAATATTGAATTAATTGACTGTAAAATCTTCTTAGTAATTTTCTTTTTACATTTCTAAAACTTGCATGGCACAATGAGCTCGAGAAATGTAATCCAAGTTTTTTAACATCTTTATCTATGTAAAATCCATATTCTATGTGGCAGAAAACTGGGGAAGTGGGGATGGCAGTTTTTGAAATCCCATGGAGAACTAGAAGTTGAATTGCATAAAGCAGTAAGACAGAAGGGGGAGACCACATGAAATTAAAATGATGGGTCAGAGAGACAAATAGTAGAACTAGCAAAGGAGTGAAGAAGGAATAAGATCATCTTTGAAAGTCCATGGACATGACTACTGTACTATGCAGTAACTCAGATATCTTCCTGCATTACAGTATATGAATTTTACATTAAATTTACCCAAGTACTGATCTTCTTTTTTTTTTCTTAGGGTTTTTTTTATTATTTAACAGACTCATCCTGTACAGCAGTGACCAATTGTATTTTGCTATAAATATGTATTTTTGCTAGGTGTATTGAGCAGCAGTCTGGGAGGGGAGGTGGGCTTTAAAGGTTTCCTATCCAGCTATTCCTGCATGTGCAGATATGCCACAGAAACTGCACAGTGCCCCTCGTCTTAGCACTCTCTGACCATCTAGAGCATCCCTGACACTGTGAGGTTACCATACAAAAGTCTAGGGAGCAGCAGACTTTTACTTGCAGGCAAGAAAATACCAAATTAGCTGCAGCAGAAAATTAGCTTAAACTTGATGTAGCAAATCATTGTGGCTGCTGTGTTTGCCATTTACTTTAGCAGCTATGAAGAATGAGCAACATGAGCTGGATTTGGCTTCACAGAAGAAACTGATGTTGTGCATTCTGCTGTCAGCAATTAAAGAAGATTCATTAGTAGATGCTGACATGGAAAGTGATTTTTGTTATGAAGCATGCAGAGATGCAGCTGTGTGAAGGGGGTTTCATAAAGATAAATGGAAGTGGTGGATGTTGGATGGGCGTTGGATAATATAGATTTTTGTCATGTATTGAAATAACTTGTGACTTTTTAGAAGTATCAGAAAGTAAATTGTCTGAAGATAATGTTATGAAGTAACCCATGAGTTTGAGACATGACATATTTGACAACTGCTGATCCATTGCTGTCATCTGGAACAGTACCTATTATGCAGATTGTCTGACTCGAGGCAGGTGCAGTAGGTAGCAAGCTGGTCTCTCTAGCTCTTCCACCCATGATTCTTCTAGAATCATAGAAGATCTCAAATTGGAAGGGACCCATAAGTATCATTAAGTCCAACACCCTATTCCTCACTGTACTTCCTAAAATTAAACTGTATGACTAAAAGCATTGTCCAGACACCCCTTGAACTCTGACAGGCTTAATGCAGCCACTTTTCCTGAGGAGCCTGTTCCAGTGACCGACCACCCTCCCAGTGAACTTTCTCCTAATGTCCAGTCTGGATTTTGCCTGACACAACTTCATTCCATTTCCTTGGGTCCTTTGGCTGGTCACCAGAAACACATCATCACTCCAAGTGCACCCATTCCCACCCAAGGATACAGGGGATGAAGCATTTTTAGCCCAGTGTGTTGGCCTTCCTCATTTCTTACTGCACTGTGTCATGGCCAGGAGTGTTGCTAGTTATTCTAGTTAGGAAGATGAATATTAAAGTGCTTTACTTGTATGAATAATTGCAGCAAGCAGGTTTCTTTTGCTTCCTCCTTCTCCTGCCTGCTTCTTGCCACAGGTATCCCATTCAGTATTTGGCTTTGTGCATTTGTCAGCTGGCACCCCCTGACTCCTGGTGGCTGAGATGATGAAACCTGCAGGACTGGAATGAAGATGTTGTGCTTTTAACTGGTCCCTGAAGCAGTGTGCAGGAATCCAGAATAGGATATTCCAGTGATTACATGGCTTAAATATTTGATACCCAGGGTAGATTTGGAGGTTTGTTTGGTTTTGTTTTAAATTATAAGCAGACAAGTCTTCAAAGTGAAGTTTGGCTCTGAGGGGTGACTCTGAGCTGGTTTTCCACGTGCCACATTTCTGTATCTATTCGGTTTCCTTATTGAGTTTTCACTTGCTTAGAAGAGGTTTTTTCATCTTCAGTGTTACATCTTAATTCTGAGTGTTTGAAATCTGTGTCCTTTCTTCTTCCTCAGCAACAAAGTTTATGGGATTCAATCATTCATAACTTGTTTGCTGCTCATTGGACCTGTAAGTACGGAGCAGATGCATCACAGCTAGCTTTGTCCCATAGTGAAGGGTTAACAGTGGCCATCAGCTGGAAAATCTTTGCCTTTCTTAGATATGCCCTTGGGTACACACCATGGTTGATTTCTGAGAGAATGTGCTTGCCCAGGTTTTTAATTTTGTGCCTAATTTTTATAGGTCTTTTTTTTCTTGCACTCCTGGTTTTATTACATTAATTTTGAAAGTGTTTTTCCTGATGTGAGAAGGGTCAACATGTGCGTTTCTAATGACCTTAATAATAAAGAAAAGATACCACTGAATCTATGATATAAAGATGCCAAATAGATGTTAAATCTAGTCATAATAAGAAACATTTTATTGTCTGCATTATTCAACAAGAACACAAAACTACTTGCTCCTTAGTAGTTAAATGAAATAATTGAATAAGCATCCACATCTTTGAAAAACCCTGACAGATCATGTAAGTTCAAAAATTAAAAAAGTTATTATTATGATAAGTCTCAGGCAATGCACTCAAAATTAAGAGTGACAGTAAACAGTCTTGGAAACATTTAAGATTAAATAATATAATTTATGAAATGATAGATTATATTTATTCCACACACATAATATCTTGTGTTGTTTAAAACAAATTGTTCTTTAAAAGAGCGAAAAAAATTAAATTATTCAATATTTTTCAATTTTATCTTTCCTGTTTTCCACATACCTTTCTGCTCTATTGGGGCCTCTGATATCACAGTTTGCAGAATGCCATGAAGATTAACACACAGGAGCAGCAAAATTGTATCAACAACAATCTAAGGACTTGGTGTCCCTGAAATATTAGTAATGAATTAAAAATGGTCATAATAATAGAAAAATGTTTTTGAAATCTGATAAATTTGTACATTATTTTTGATAAAATAGAAATCTTCATTTCATATCAAAAGAAAGAGTTAGGAATAAACTTGGGTCCTGAATTCCTTTTAGCCCATTTGATTCAGGAACTGGAATGCAAATTTAAATATTCGTGTTACTAAATAAATAATCGTATTTTATAATAGTTTTTATTGCAATTTACCATTTGATACTAATTTATTTTACTTTATATTTCCATGCAAATATTGTCTGAAATAAAAAACATTGTAGAAAATAGATATTTATTAAATGCAAATAGAGCGTTCTATGTGACACTATATTACACGTGAAACTATATCAAAATCTGTGAATTGGAGGTATATATGTGTATGTTTTTTTCATTTTTACAACAATCTTTCTGAGCAAACAAACAGAGAGTGTTTCAGCAGCAGTGCAGACAGGACCCTTGAAAGTCCCTTGAAGGCAAACGGAGCCCCATGGTGGAGCTGAGCCTTCACTGGGTAAAGCCTTTGCTGCCTCACCTGACCTTCTCCTCGTGCTCTGTTTGCAGATGCAGTGCTGGGAATTGGGGCATCCCGAAGGCTGCAGTTTCTATGGCAATGGATTTGAAGCAGGCAGAGCAGTGGCTGTTGCTCAGGGCTTGTGAATTCCCGTGTTGGAGTCAGCAGAACAATCCTGGGACACCAGTGTGAGCACCACAGGGTGGAAGTTACCCCAGTCACCTCCCACGGGCAGCACATGGGGCTGCAGAGCTGTGCTCCCCCCCAGAGACTATTCCACAGTCCAAAATCTTGCCATGGGTATTTGACATGGCAGCTGAAGGTTTAGGTCCATGCAGGGCCAGTTATTTGCCATCCACCAAAGGCTCTGGGCTCCTTGTTCACCATGACACTTCCTGAAGGGTTAAACTTCACAACAGTGGTATAGAAATAGTAATTCCAATTAAGGCAATCACCAGGGAGCAATTGAAGGAGAAATAAAAATGTGGTGCTCTCATTTCCACAAGCAAATGAAAACAATTTATATGACTTTTATCTAGATGAAGGAAAACGCCTATGTAAAAACTAATTACCCTCTGTGCTAATTATGACAAAGAGGATAAAGGACAAACCTTTTGAAAAATATCCAAGGATATTAAATGGAGTTTTATTAATAGATGAAATAAGCTGAGAGTTGTGATATATAGTGTTTGGGCCTAGATTCAATAAAAACTCTCTCTGGCTTCCACTTCACAGCAGCCCCATAAAATCAATTTATTATATGAAGCCAGATGGGTCTTTTATTGAACCTGGACCTTATTCATTAAATAAAAGTAATTATCATCAGAGTTAAAAGAAACAATACCTACTGCTTCATGAATCAGTTACTATCCCATACATTTAAGTGACAATAAGAAAGAAAAATATATTTTTAAATCAATAGACACACAGTTCATCAAGTGTAAGAGCAAGACCCGTAATAAATTTTTTGGTGTAATTTGTTCCTCATCACAAGGTTCATTTAAATCATAGTATCTGCTTTGGCTGTTGAATATGGCTCAACTCATGGCACCAGCCACATGGAGAGCAATGCTCTTGGCCTTTTCCTTGCACCTCCAATTTCAAACATGGGAGTAAGAACTGGATCTGAGATGAGGAATGTGAAAAATCAGCAGTGGTACTGAACAAAACTCACCATTCTTTTCACCACTTCATTTGATATGAATTTTGTTCTACCTCCTGTGCAGTGCTTTACCCCAGAGACCAACTGCCCCTAAATGTTCAAATCCTCTCTATACCTGCAACACTGTTCCAGGGAGAGCCTGGCATGAAAAAAAAAAAGAGTCCGTGGGCTTTCGTGACAAAGTTTTGGTAGCAGATGGGTACTACTGGGATGGCTTTGGTGAGAAGCTGCTGGAAGCTTCTCCCATGTCCAACAGAGCCAATGCCAGCTGGCTCTGAGGCAGACCTGCCTCTAGCCAAGGCTGAGCCATTGGTGACAGGGACAATGTGTTCAAGAAAGGGAAAAAACAGCAGTAGAGAGACAAGTGAGAATATGTGAGAGCAACAGCCAGGCAGACCCCAGCTTCAGTGAGGAAGGAGGGGCAGGAGGTGTTCCAGGTGCTGGGAGGAGATTCCCCCACAGCCCATGTGAAAGCCATGTTCAGGCAGTGTGTCTCTGCAGCCCATGGAGGTCCACAGGGGAGCAGAGATCCACCTGCAGCCCCTGGATGGCCCCACTCTGGGGCAGAGGGATACTGAGAGGAGGCTGTGAGAGCATGGGAAATCCATGCTGGAGCAGGTTCCTGGTGGGACTTCGGAGCTTTTGGAGAACCCTGTCCTTATCTGCAGCCAAAAGCTTTTAGTTATATTTTCTCTCCCCTGCCCAGCTGAGGAGGGGTGTGATAGAGAGGCTTTGGTGGACGCCTGGCATCTACTTTACCTTAGATGAGACCTTAGATGACCATCAGTAGATGCCAAGACATAATGTCAGGAAGGTTGTAGGATGTAGGAATAGACATCTCACACTGCCTGACCTAAGCCACCATCATGACAGTGAATGAGAAATGGCCATGCATGGTAGAATTTTTGCCTCATACAACTAAAAATGGTAGTGTATGGAGGAAATCAAAGGAAGACACCAGGAAGGGCAACCCATCCAAAGGGACTGACTGACATGACATTTCAACAGGACTGAAATTCACAAGGTGATGTGGTTTAACCCAAGCCAGCAGCCAAGCTCCAGGCATCCACTCACTCACTTCCCCACCAGTGGAGGGGAATCAGAAGAGTAAACACCAGAAAATTCTTGGGTTGAGATAAAAACAGTTTAATAGGGAAAGCAAAAGCTGAGCACACAAGCAAGGCAAAACAAGGAACTAATTCACTGCTTCCCATGGGCAGGCAGGTGTTCAGCCATCTCCAGGACAGCAGGGCCCCATCACATGTAACAGTGACTTGGGAAGACAAACACCATCATTCCAAATATCCCCTTCTTCCTCCTCCTTCCCCCCACTTTATATCCTGAACATGATGTTGTATGGTTTGGGATTTCCCTCTGGTCAATTTGGGTCAGCTGTCCACAAATCCAAAACACAGCCACATATTAGCCAATGTACAGAAAATCAACTCTACTCTAGGTGAAACCATCACACAGGGAGAGCAATTAAAACTTGACTGAACTCAGACAAGGAAGGACCTTCCAGCAGAGTTTTGTCATTGCTGCTTGCACAGATGACAGGTCCAGAGTTTATATGTATATCGAAAATGAGTCAAAAGACTTGGATTTCACAATTTTTAAATATTCTATATTTTTAATACTGTCATATTGAATTATTTCATTGTCACCAATCAATCACTTCCTGAAATTAGTAACTTCAAATCAATGCTGGTGATAATAGTGTAATTCCATAAATGAATGCTTAAACCCCCAGAATACAGGCCTTGAAATTTAATTCACTGTCCTAAGCTGCTGTTTCTAGCACAGTGCCTCTCTCCTGCTTCCCTGGAGAAGTTTGTATTTGAGTTATATCTATTTAGTCACATCTTGCTCTGTATTTCATAACACACAGAGGATAAAAACTTCCCACAGTTAAATCACAGCTCACTTGAGCACAGCCTCTAGTTTAAAAGCTGACCTGGAAAGTGTGCTTCTTTTCAATTTTGTTCCTTTAGGTATTTTTCCCTCCATCTTTCAGGATGATAATAATGATGATTTGTGTTGCTGCTCTCCCACTGCGTTAGCTGCTCTGTGAGCACTGAACAAAAAGGGTACTCTGCAGGATGTTTCCACTGCTTGTTTATGGCCTTCATTCCCAGGACACCAGGAGTGGGATTCCTGCTTGGCAGAAGAACTGAAGTGCTTAACCGGTTGAGATGCAAGTCAATTTTTCCTAAAACTTTAAAGCACTTGGTGGGGTCACACCTGATCACTGGGAGGCAGCCCCATGGCACTGCAAATCCTTTAAAAGCTGATGAAGTGGATGAGCTTAGCTACTCACTTAAGTAGTCCCTGCTGTCTTCAAAAAAGTCAAATCTGAGGGACTCCGTTCCTCGTGCCTGCTAGACCAGCTGCACTTTGTGCTGCTAAAGCCTTGCCTGGCCTCTGCTATCCCATGAAAACCAGCGAGGTCTTTCTCTGGCGCCTGTGCTTCTTCACAAACGTGGGCTGGCTTGGGACTGGCGTACAATGAAAGCAGGGGCATGGGTCCCAGTAATTCAGGCACCCTCGTGCTCCTTTTCTCCCTCCCATGTTTTCTTTTGAGCTCTTTCCAGCATTAGGGCACTGCTTATGCCTGATGACTGTATCTGGTTTCTTGGGGAGCAAAAATAGGCAAAAGGCTGAGTACTCCTTCCAGTCACCAAAGTCTTCATTAGATCAACACATCCTGGATAGTAAGGGATTATTTGGGACACATGTACCTTCCAGAGTTGAAGACAACGTTCAGTTTAAGGTATCCTGTACATTTATTGAAAATTTATTGAAAGGGACATCTGCAGAGCAGGGAGGAATCCAGAACAAGCTAGCAGGAGTCTGTAACAAAGTATGTTACTGAAATCTCACCCTCAGACCCATGTGACAAGGCACACTGGTGCCCAGGACCCAGAATTTGTGCCTGAGAGCAAACATGGGTTTTTCTTCTTTCAAAAGCAGAAGAGAGCTCACTTTCAAAGTGCAGGTGCTGAGAAGCTTTGCTCCTCAGCACTCAGAGCCTGTCCCCAGGAAGGTGTGCAATGGGTTGACACTGTGTCCCAAGCCTTCACCTTGCACCCATGCAGTTTACATTAAACCAACACTACACTGAAAACTCAACAGTCTCCTCCACCCCTTCTATCAAGAAAAGAAACCTGCAGCCATACATTGTCTGCAGGCTGATCCTGTTGTTGTTTTGTGTTAGATATTTGCCAAACATGGCTATCAGGTGTAGTTGCTGAGGACGTTTGGACCCAGATCCACACCAGCTTCGATGTTCAAGCAGGGCTTCAGGAGAAGCGGGAGGTTTCCAGACATTGCAGACAGACCCATATCTTTCTGGTGAATTTTCAGGGAGCTCTTGAACATGAATTTTGGGGTTTTATTTTAGGCTGAGGAGGCTGACATTTGAGTGAGTATATTGCATTGCAGTTGACGGGGGGATGGATTTGCTGGGTGCACAAGAACAGCGGGGAGCATTCTGGCTTGGGGTCCACTTGCTGTCAGACTACCTCGTGCACAGCCTGAACACAAGCTCTCTGTACACCTGACAATATGCTGCCAGATGTGCTTGGCTCTGAGTACAAACACCACCCAGGACATCCCTCAGCTGCCCCTGGAGCTCAGCTCTCCCATTTGCCATTAAAGCAGTGCTGAGTGGTGTTAAAGGCAGCCTTGAGGCAGCCCTCCCATGGAAGTGCAAGCACGTATCCTAAATCCTGATTTGCACCCTGCCCTGGGGTTTCACCCAGCCACGCTTGCTTCTCCTGTTCTGTTTTCTCCTCTGTATTCTCTCCCCTAATGGAGCAGTGGGTAGTTCCTTATCGAGAGAGGAAGAAAAGACTCTGGCTTTTAAACAGGAAAGCTCTGCGTAACAGAGGTGCTCCAAGCTTACAGCATAGTATGGAGCCGAGCTAGTGGGAATGTCTTCCTGCTTGCATCAATAGCTGGGGATTTAAAAGATGTTCTAAGTATGCCTTGGGGATCTGACTTAACCATGTGGGGTGGGTTGTTGTGTGATGGGGTGAGTGGAGGGATTCATTATGTAAATCTCCTTACTTTTATGTGCTTAGGGATGTTTAACTGCAGTATCTCAGCAATGCCCTTGGTAAAAGATTTGTATTAATCATTGATCAACCTTCATTATAAGTTGAATTATTTTGTGGGTGATAAACATAAAGCTTTTCCAGACTCAGAGACCATTAAAAATATCCGTGTCTTGCACTGGAGCTTTTAGAATGATTTATCTTAGATTTTGATTTAGGTCTTCTGTATTATCCCCTCTGCTTCAAAATGCTTTATTTCAGAGGGATTATTATGAAATATAACTATGGGATAAAATCTGCAGTCCACCAAAGCTGTGATGCAAAAGAAACCTCTTTCCTATTTCCAACCTATTCTTAGTTCTATTTTAGTCATATATGATATTAGTCTTAGTCTTGCCATCCTTTAATCAGAGATTTGATACCCGATTAGAAATATTTGGGATACGGAAGAGAAAAAAAATCCCTCCTGAAAGAGATTTTCAGCAGGACAGGAAAGCCTCTAGATGGCAGAAGTGCACTGTAGAAAACTCCACACCTTAATTAAGCAACCAGCTGCAGAAGGGTTGTGTGCCAGCTGTGGGGAAAAGGTGCTCTGATTATTGACTGGTCCACTGACCTCCTCCTCCTCCTCCAACTTTAATTGCTGCTCCAGATGATCTGTGCTTTACAGCCACACAGACAGGATGGCAAACTGTGTCTGAACAAGTTTCCTCATGGACATAGTTTTTCTCTTTCTGCAAAATGACACTGCAGCTGTTTTTTCAAAGGTGAAGTGAAAGGCTCTGGCAGCTGGCAATATCTGGAGTTTGGGATGACTTCTATTAGCAGTTAATGCCACCCCTGAAACTTCACAAGGAGCTACATCCTTTATGAGGCTGTATGACAACCCCTTGGGAGGTGATTGTCAGTCTGCAGTCCTTTCAAAAATAAAATCTCACCTTCTCTGTAGGTGGGCAGTACACATCTTAAGGTGTTTTTGACTTGGAAATAGTACAGAAAAGTTTTAAGTGTCCTTATCTGTCTGATAGAACTGTCAGCAACTCCTATTGTAATCAGTCACACAAGAATCCAGTGAATTCTGGCACTGAAGCACATAGAAGAAAATCCTTCTGTAAATCTGAGGTTTAAGCAGTATTAATGGCTGACACATCTCTAACTTCTGTGCCAGTGAATACTGTTACAGCTTCATCAGGATCCCTCTGCACAGTCACCTTGAGAGAAAACCCAACTGCCTAGACTTGCATGCTGCCAGATAAGTGAATTTAGATAGAAGTCCAATTTCTAGCTCTGCAGTCTTACACCTCATTCTGGATAGAAAATTATTTGAGATTTCAGAGTATTCAGTTTCAAAGGAAGGCCCTTTGATGTTGGCTTCTGGTTGCTGATTAAAAGCAATTAAATGGTATTCAAAATACTTGGATGGGTCTTCAGTCTACCATATGGCAGGCGTGTCTTAACCTTGAGGCAGCTGCAGGGATAAAACACAATCTTTCTTGAGATTCTGCTTAGTATTAGGTACATAAACCAAGGATTTGAACCTTGAAATGAGTCCCCAAGGCTGCAGGAGCCCCTCAGCTTTGACATGTGCCTCCAGACATTTGTGATGGCCATGAGTCATCTGAGCTTCGGGTTATCTGCAACGGGGTGGCAAGAAAACAAGTATAGGAAAATCTTTGCTGCTTTTGGATCAATTGCTTTTGGCAATGCCTACACAGGATAGGCTTTTTATGACAGCATTTTCCCACCAGGTCTTTCTTCTTTCCATGGACCCTAGACACGGGTCAAAAACCCGACAACAGTCAATAATATTGATTGTAGATCACAGCCTTGGTGGTGTCTCAGTGGAAATCCTGCAGTGAACTACCTAGTGATGTTCAGCTGTGTAGAAAGCAGCATAAGTTGTCCAGGAAATTCCAAAGTTTTATTTTCTGTTGTAGCAAAACCAACTGAGTCATTTCAAAGAGCCATGCCAGCTTTGGCACAGGTGGCTCTTGGGCAGTCTCATGCAGTCAGTGGGACTGCAGCCACTGGGACCTCCTGTGCACAAAAAGTCATAGCCCTGCTGGTACCTGTCATGGATTTGTCTCTATTTTTTCCGGGAATGCTGTCTGATTGCTTACTTGGCCTTCTCTTTCTAAGGTGTCATTTGTATTTCACATTTTAGGCAAAAGACCTCAATACTTGATTTGCTGTTGTAAGAAGATGTGTGGCTACAGTAGAGAGAGATAAACCCACCATTGCTGGCGGGGCAGCAGTGAAGATGTGGCAGCACAATTTTCAAGGCAGCCTAGCGAGTCAAGTAGCTGTTATTAGCATTACTGTCGAGATAGAAGCTTCTGTCACTATTTCTGCCTGCTCCTGCAGCTTTCATAGCGTTTGTCCTTGTTCTCAAGATACCAGTGCTAATGACAGGAGACAGAATTGTTTATCTACTGCATCTCACATTTTTTCAACCACACTAAGCACTAAATCAATACACCATCACAAACTTTGAGGGCTTCTAGCCAATTCTTCAAGTAAGAAATAGAATCAATGACTTGGCCATATTTTATCAAAATCAAAGATCCTTGCATATTTTTCAACTGATCCAGACTTTAGACCTGATTAGGCTAGAACGTGGGTAATCACAAGGTGTTTACCCGGTTTCAGACAAACTCCTCTTCATGGTTGTGTATCCATGATCTTTTCTCCAGCCTTGCATTTCAGGAGTGACTGCATTTCAGGGAAAAATTAGTTCTTTTTTTCAGGTAGTTTGTGTGGTGCACAAATATTTTTGTTTCTTCATTAGATTCTTTGTGTTTTGTTCAGATTCTCATAAAGCTACAGGTAGACCCAAGGGTTTGTACTTTGTGTTGTCTTTCTGCTGGGGAAAGTTTTGCATTGCAGACAGCTTGGCCAATGTTTAATAAAATGCCTAGTGCTCTGTAGTGATAAAAATAAAATCCTCAATCCCATTCACATTTAGAGGACACTTGAATAGCTGTTACTTGAGGCATGAATTAGCCTGAGAGTTTGTGAAAAGAAACACATACTGCATTTTTGGAAGCATTTGATAGTTTTAGAGTACTCTTCCCTCTGAGAAACTGTCAAAGCACATAACATCCTGAGTGAGCAAAGCCCCTGCAGGGCTGGAGGGCACATTACCTGTCAGCAGTGGCTGTGAGAGGGAGCCCCGGTGCTCACGGTGAGAGCCAGGCTGGCAAACAGCCGGGATGGCCCCTTTGATCTGCTGCTCTGCTTCAGGACACCCTGCACCTGCTGCCTTCCAGAAGGTTGTTAGGATCTGTGAGTTCTGGTGGGTATTTAGCTCCTGTGACTCCTCAAACTCAGTCCAGTTTAGATTACAGATTTCTAATTTCACGCTTAAATATGTTCATTTCCTTGTTCTTACACTTTGTTTGCCAATGTAGGCAACTCTTCCCTGGCTGAGCCTCCCTAGATTCCATTTTCTGGTTTGAACAAACATCCATTATGGTAATTTCCAGAGAACCAACCTTCCTTCTGAATCAGCTCATTGCAGTGTGTTAGGGCTTGGAGGGAGGGAGTCTGAGGCTGGAGACAGCTGCAAAAGTCTTTGGAAGCTGCAGTCAGGTTCTGCATTTTCTGATGGGTGTCCTGGGGCTTGAGTGCAGCCACACAGAATGGTGGGTTTGCTGGTTTGATGGGCTCTACAGAAACCTGTCCCCAGGAAAAAAATCACCCTGAATAGAGCTGTATTGTACTTTCAGAATTTCTTTTCAGAGTCCAGAGACCAGTCTGAGTCTCTCATTTTCTCACTGACATCCTGCTGAGGAATTAGCTCTGGGTATTGACAGGCTGTTTCTGTCAATGAACACGACCTGCAGAGCTGCTGCTGGCCATAGCAGCAGCAGGACAACAGCTTTCCTGGAGTGAGAGCAGTGCTGTCATGCTGAGCCCTAAAGCACATGAACATGTAGAGATAGAGGCCTCTCCTCTGCTCCCACAATTCCAGCCTCACAAATGGGTGCATAAATTAAGCTATTTATTTACATGTGGAGGGATTCATATTTTCTACTGTCTTAAATTTAAACCCTTTATTAATTCACAGGTAAGCAAACCCCAGGACCAATGTCACCACCAGCATGTCAATGAGTCCCCACGCCAACTCGAGAGGCAGCACAATGCTTTTTTTTTCCTGGTGTGTGATACCATGGTGTTCTGAGCAGAGCTACTCACTTGCCAACAACTCTGTTGCAGAGAGCCTTTTGACATTTTTAGTTCATTTCTCATCTACACCAAATTGGAAACTCTGAATTTTACAGCAAAATTGGAGCAATAAAAATGCTTCTTGGCCAGACCAAAAGCTTGGTATGTTGGAGGCTCTGGGTACATCTGCATTAATGTTTCAATTTTGGTCAGAGATAAATTGAAGTCACTCTTTATCATCCTCATTGAATGGATTCATTTTGGGTGAAACTCTGCTACAGGGTGTGCTTTGGAAGACACTTGATGCTTTCCACCCTGCTGATAGACATTCAGTCCAGCAAACCAGACTGGCATTAACTCTGAAAAAACCTTTAATCTGGGCCTTGGTCCCTCAGCTCTGGCTGTTCTGTTCTACAGATTCATCCTGTGCCAGTGGTAGCAGAGGTTCAGGCTGGTGGCCCAGCCTCGTGCTTCAAAGCAAGGCTTGTCCTGTGTGTATGATTGCCTCGAGTCTGGCAGTCCTGCTGCTGTGCTGTGCTTGTGCTCTTAGCAACAGGTTGTGTTTCACCTCAAAATAAAGATCATTAGAGCCACCTATGCATTATTTTGACTTGGATAAAGTGTCCTCATGCCAAAACATTTTGAGCACCTCTAGTTAATTTGCTCTGATCAGAGCTGTGGCTGATTTCAGCTGACACAGCACGTACACAGATCAGTGCCTAGTGCTGCAAGCTAACCCAGCCAGAAAATGAAGAATAAACCATTAGTGGCTCTGAACTGTCTGGTCTGGGCAGGTTTTGCTTAGTGGGCAACTGGAGAGCTGTGGCTGTGCCACCTGCTGCTCTGGTTTCTCAGGGTGACAGTGCTGGAGCTGTGAGTCCATCCCCTTGCACTCAGAGTGCATCTGCACTCATTTGCAGATGTTGGGAGTAATTGGCATGACAAATAACAGTTTCTACCACTGCACAACTTTGATCCATGGCCAGAATACCTCCAGCCTGTGGACTCAGTGTCTGGGTTCAGCAGTCTGTATCCTTCAGTTGAACACTGGCTACATCCAAGCCTTCTTGGCAATTATATTAAAAAAATCAAGCAACATCCTTCCTGACCATGTGAAAATTATAACTTCTCAAAGTCTTATTCTCCTTTTTGAGTGAATATTTCCTAAGACAGGAAAAAGCACCAGCCTGGAGAACTGACCATCTCCAGTCAGTTCTCTCCCTCTCTTTATTTTTCCCTCATTCTCCCTCCTAGGTCTGAATGTCCAGAGGCTTTCAAAGAGAAAGTTTACAGAATTTTTATTATTTTTTGTTTATGCACTAAAGAGTATGTCTTTCTTCCACTCAGTGTTCAAAAGCATTGTCGCTGTTTCCTCTCATATTTAAAAGTTACAAACTAGGATGTGCTTAAAAGTAATGACAATTGTACAAAAAATCCACCTTGGGAAACATGAGGAGACTGTCTATCCAGAATATTGGGACATAGCACTATTTTCCCAAATATACAGGAATATGCATTTCAGGGAGTTGATATAACTGGTACATTGGGGAGGTCCACAGTGAGTAGAAAGCAGTAGGCTCTTACAGAAGACAAAGATGTTCTTTGGAGCAGACACAGACTGAGAAACTCCAAGTTAAGCTCTGGAGGTTTTTTTTTTATTCCTCGTACTTCTCTTTCTTTAAGGAATTCAGTCGATGCACCTAAATTAGAAGTTGTCTTGGGCTTTTCTTACACTCAGAAGAGGGGAGGAACTTGCTGAGGGGATTTTATCCTGGTGGAACAGAGTGATGAAAATTACCTGGTTGGTTCTATGTTGCTGGCTTCAGTCCTGCTAAGCAAACTCTCACGGTGAGTTTTGTAATATGCTAGGACAGTGGTACACTGAATAAAGTACTTTTAAGTAAAGTTCCACTGCTATGATTTTTTTTCCTTTTCTTTTGGCTATAATAGGAATAAGCAGAGGAATTAAAGCGCACTTGTCCATCAATCTTTATGGTGGAACATGGGGAAAATCCTATTTAAAGGGCACTTTTATTTAAAATCACATTGTAGCCTTTAATAGACTGGGTCTCTGGTGCAACTTGTGAAACCCAGGAGCAGTAAATCACAAGGACTGACTGATACTCATCCAAGGATCTGAAAACAAACAAAGCATTAAAGAGGAGCAACATTGACAAGGATATATTACAGTCTTTACAGCAAGGGAGCCTGAAAACTTAAAACTCATTAGCATGATGCTTATCTTCAAAATGAGGCTCTGGGCATCTGAGGCTTTACAGATCAGTAAACTTCATTATGATAGCAGGGAACCCGACTGAGGGTTCAATTAGGGATAGAATTGCACAATGCTTGGGTAAGTATAGCTTCTCAGGATCAAAGCAGCACTGCTTCTTTAAGAAAAAAAGGTGCCTCTCTGCCTTGTTTGAGCTCTTTTCAGTGTTAATGCAGGGGCCTGGTGGAAACAGCATACTTGGATTTTCAAAAGACTTTTTGATAAGAGCTCTCATAAGGGGCTATTAAAGTATAATTGGGCACCATCAGGTAATGCACGTTAGTAAAAATAGGCAAAGCTTCTCATAGGCTGATGGACCCAGAATTTTCAAGGTCTTTCTGAGGAGAGATACATAAAAGTTTTCATGCAGAGCTCTGAGCAGAGGTGCACAGCAATAGTTGAAAGATAAAGAGGGAGCTGGAGTGGTGCTAAAGAAAATTATGCAAGGATGGGCTGCACTCGAAAAACTGACACTGAATTCAGGTGGGTCAAACTGCTCCATGCCCTCTTTCCTAGAAGAAACAAATGTGAGCCAACTCATTAAAAAATGTTTTTCCCTCCTGCCAGCTTCTGGAGGATGTGAATTTATGGGTCAAAAGGTGGATATGCACAGGAAAAATGGGAGGAAAAACCAGAGAGCAGCTTCTGGGTTTGCTTCTAGCAGGGATGCTGGCCATACCAAATCTAGAGCAGCTCCAAGCAGAATTATTCCTCAGCAAATTGTAATTAGTGATAGGCAATATAATTCCAAGGAGTCCATGCACAGAAATGCTTTGAGATGGATTGCTGAGTAAGTCAGAGTAGTTTTTGGCATATTTGTAACTCCTGGTGGTCAATTCTATATTTTCCAGAAGTATTATATTTTGTGCAGTTTAACCACAGATTTCCATCAGTGTGTTTTTTAACATGGTTTGTATTTATTGTGGATTGACTGTATTGAAAAATCATTATAAGAATATACTGTTAATGCAAGACATTATTAAATAATTCTGTAGAGACCTTATGTAATAAGCACAAAGTCCATGTAGGGCGGTTGGGAAAATTCATATTAATTCAATGTCTTATTAATTTTCATTATTTTAAATAATAACAAACCCACATATCTTTGTTGCTTAATCAATATAACCCCAGTAGATCTTAAAATGTTTTATAAAGGAGGAAGAGCTCATTATCCTGTCTTACTGGTGGGAAAACAGAGGCACAAAGTAGCAATTCCTACAACTAGAAATTAGGCCTTTGTGTTTTGGATCCCAGGGCTGGGAGCTACCTGATAAGCTACATCTCATAGACACTTTCCCCCTAAAATGTCTGTGGATGCAAGATATATTGTTAATATAGTTCTTATACAGATGTATTAATTTGGATTTAGTGATGTTATACTTTTCCTAGCTTAATGCTATGTCTTAGACAAAAATCCTGTCATCAATGGGAACTAAATTCAGTTTCCTGGTAATGATTTCTGGATGGGATCTCTGTTCAGTGCATGGCAAAGTCAAGTATTTGTGCTTGTCAGAAAGCAGTGCTTCTGCATTACAAGAAATCTTGTTTTTTGAAAGGCCAAATTTGCAAAGAAACAAAAAATTCCCAAGATTTCTGTGAAAGGTGCCTTCCCAGACCTTGTAGGTCTATGTCTAGTGGAGTTGGTGTTCTGCTTGATTTTGGCAGACACTAACTCTGATGAAAATGCTAAGATTGTTAGTTTTATTGAGGCTACTCATGCCAGTGGTGCTGCAGCTTCTAAGATATCTAACTTGAGGATGGACCAGCAGGAATTAATTTGCTGAAAATCTGTAAAACCTGAAATATTTCAATTAATCCTTCCTACTCTGTAAATATGCATCTTCTGATGGAAAGCTGCATCGTTACAAAATTTTTGCTCATCTCTAAACATTCTGGTATCCCTTATGGAGCCAGGTGCCTACAGAGGTTATGGTAAAAGACTTTTTCAGAATTAAAAACCTTTTATGTCTGTGTTTATTATAAGGTTTCTTTAATAATATGAGGGGTTTTTTGTATAAGTTGGTTGAACTATAATAAATTAAGCACAGTTATATTGCACAGTAGATGGATTGAAAGGACATTTTTCTCTTCTGCATGAGCCAAAATTCAGTCCATATTTATATACGTGTCTAAGCATAACTCAGGTTGCTATAAAAACTCAAAATACCAATTAGATGTGGGATAAAGATCTTAAGGTGCTGCTTCTAAAGGTTATGCAGGGAAAGATTGCCCTGAAAACTAATTAGGATGACTGTGATAGTCAAATATATGAATGTATCTTAAAATTCTTTAGATGTTTTTCATCACAAAAATGGGAAAGAAAAGGGCTGTGACTGGCATAATCTAAAAGTCTTACACAACTCTAGTTCCTTATTATCTCCTGGTGGCTGACAACAACAATAAATTTTTCATTGTTACAGGATAAGGTGGTCTCCCAACCTAGTACTTCTTATTCTGCCTAATAGCCCTCTCTCATGTGTCAAAAATCATTGTTACCTACCCAGGGCAGCAATCTGTGATTCCTGCATTCTTAGGCAGGCTACTGTATCCTCAGAGTCATTTGCATGTCTCTGAATTTCAGAGGTTCTTCACCTAGGGATGCTGCAGGCAGTCGTACACAGCATGCAAACAGCCTCCTGCAAAACAAACTAGGACTTATAGTGCCACATAAGCAGAATTTTAAAAAAGAAAATAGTTTTAAAACTAGAAAACTTTTACAGTTTCCATTGTGCTTGCAACCCTACAGTACCCTGAGGTGAGTCATAAATAAGTGCCATGAATTAGAGGTCCTTTTCTAAAATGCTGCTTAAGTGTATTGTTCTGTTTTCCTGGGCTCTGACCAGTCTGCAATGCTCAGCAGGAGAGTAAACTGGTGTATCAGGATTCTCAACAGCTCTGACATGTTTGGCAAGAGATGGTTTTTCTCAAGACAGCTGAGGCTGGATGGCAGTTCTGGAGATCATCTAGTCCAATCTCTCTGCTCAAAGCAGGGCCAGCTAGAATGGGTTTCTCAGGGTGATGTCCAGTCAAGTCTCAAAGGATGGAGACTCCACAACCTCTCTGGGTCACTTGATCTAGTGCTCAGTCATTCTCACTGTAGAATACTTTTCCTCACTTTTACGTGGAATTTTCTGTACTTCAGTTTTTGCCCTTTGCCTCTTTTCCTCTCACTGAGCACCACCAAGAATAACTTCACTGTGTCTCCCCTCATCAAGTATTTGGGTAAGACTTCTCCCATGAGCATTCTCTTCTCCAGGCTGAACAGTTCTGCCTCTCAGTCTCACATCACGTGGCAGATGCTCCCCTCCCTTGATGATCATCATGGGCCTGTGTGGCACTCACTGCAGGTTGTCCTGTCTCCTTTCTACTGAGGAGCCCAGTGCTGGACACAGTGTCCAGATGTTTCTCACCACTGCTGAGCAGAGAGGAGTGATCGTCTCCCCTGAATGGCTCCCAGTGCTCTGTCAGCCTATTCCTTCAGTCTGCTGGGGTCCCAATGCCATGGTGCTCAAGTCAGAAGCTTCCAGCCTTGGTCATTGTGAGAGTCTCCATTTCCCAGCCAGACCAGCTCAGACTTTCCCTGTGCAGGTACAAGAGCCTGAACACTCAGGAGACAAAGTCTTGGAGAAGATCTGAACAACATTTTTTTATTATCTCTGCCACTGCACAAACTTCCCTCTGTTCCACCAGTGCTCTGCCCTATCACAAACACCTCGGTGGGCTAATGACCTCTATTAATAACTGTTTGCAGAACAGCCCTGCATTTATAGCAGTGGATGAGTGGGTAGCACCCCACTGGGACTGCAGGGAAGGATTAATCCAGACATGTTACAGTCTCATCTGCCCAATTTGGGGCTGTAAAATAAGGAGTATGGTTTTTGGAAAGAATAAAGGAAATCACGATGAAAGAGCAAAATGTGTTAGGAGTGAACATCTGTTCCTTCTGATTTCAAGAGTACTAACAAAGGCAAAAGAAAACTTCTGTCTTTATCAGGCAAAACTTTGAAACTTTATTAAACCTGAACATGGGAAAAAGATGCAAACTAAAGTAGCACATTCTATTACCTGTTAATACAGGTCCTAGTTCCTACAGACTGAAAAATCTTGAGAAACCCCAGTAAAGTGTAACAGAATATGGTTTATGTGGGGTTACATGGAATTTACTTGAAAATTTCCTGACATGAGTGCCGAAGAGATTTGGAATCATAGTTGGAATAGTCATGGAAAGTAGTTAAGTGACATCTGATCCCAACATGGAGTCAGAACAGCAATGACAGGGAAGGGAAGGCCAGTTGCTTATGTAGTACACAAAACTGACAGTCATACCTAACCAAAGCTCCTGTGACAATTTTTAGAAGCTCCTTGTATTAATATTTAGTTATGTATTCAATTTTGAACTATATTTTAGGATAACAAACTCTCACCCATGGAAATAGACGCAAGGAAGTGAAGTACAGGAGCCAATTTAGAGAGAAAGAAGTAGGAAACAAACATTGCTTAAAAACCTAAGAAATTTAGGGGCAACAGTTTGAACATTCATGCTGCAAATTCATTTAGCTTTCAGAGCTAAAACTAAACTTGATTGAAGCACTAGGGCTTCATTGTTTTCTTCTCATTTTACCTGCTCTCTGCTCTCAGTGGAGGTTAGTTTTAAATGGCCTTGTCAAAACCTAATTGCAGTTTTGTAATGGCTAATTCCCAGGCTATTTAGGCACTGAAGAATCAATTCTGAGAAACATGTCTAAGAGGGGTTTGTTAAGGGATGGAGAATGCTGCTGAGATCAATCAGCATCCTAGTTTTTAAATCACACAGGAAATTCAGGTTAAAATCTCTGTTCTGGTTGATTGATCCCATGTCTCACAGAAATGCCCTCACTAACCACCTTTATTCTTGCAAATGTGCGAATTTGTAAATTAATTAAATGTTCACTGGGTGAGAAAGAAGATTCATGTGGAAAGCCTGGCTCACATTAGTCTGTGGTGTGAGAACTAGAATAAGGACTTCTACCCTCATCTTCTATATCTCAGATGAGGGCTCCAGCCACAGGCAGTACCAGGTAGGACACACACAACTTTCTACTGCTCATTCCAGGCACTCCTATCCCATACAGATACCAATGGGTTCATGCCTAGCTGGGAGAAAACTCCTAGTTTGATAATCTGATTTGAGGGTCAATTCCCTAAAAGAGTATCTGGTGTGTGGGAAGCCACTAGATTTTCCACATCACAAAAACCTCTCCAGCCTGGTGGGAATGCAGGGACAGCAGGTGCACCACTGGTGGCCAGAACAGAGGGGACCTGTGGGGATCCAGGACATGAGAACACATCCTTTGCACTAGAATCTAATTGCCTGGACTGACAGCAAGAAGAGGCCGTGAGTGCTCCTGCAACTGAGCCAATTTCTTTTGCATCTTGCATTAACCTCACAAAATTTCATTTATTTTATAAGCTTTAAAAATCAATTAGCTGAGGTTTGGGAGAAAGGAAAGAAAGGCTCAAGCTGAATAATGTTTAGGTTTGGCTATTTAAAGGTCATGGTATTTGCTAGCATGTGTAGTTATTGGATGTAGAGCAGGGGAATGGAAAATAGTTCAAAATTGAATTAAAGATACCTGATGACTGACCCGGTGAAATTGATGACTCTCTTTTCCTTCAGTCAGAGTGTCTATGTCAGTGCTGGATTTTAAAGTGATGGGGAATGCTTTACATATGCAAGAGCAGAGCTAGAAAATGGAATTTCTGTGCTAGATTATCCTGAATTAGCCTAGTCACAAGAAGCTTCAGGACTGGTTAATGTTTTGTCTGTACTCAACAGACTTTTTAGGAGGACAGGAAAAGTCAAGTAATCTGTCAAGAATATGGAATATTTTAAGATAATCCACACAGTACTACCCTTAGGAATCCTTTCTCTACCAAGAGGACGGTCCAACACTGGAACAGGCTTCCTTTCCTGGAGAGGTGGTTGATGCTCCAAAGCTGCCAATATTTAGGAGACATTGGGACGTGGCCCCTAATAAAAGGCTTTAATTTGGTGAGCCCTGAATTTGTCAGGCAGTTGTACAAGAGGATCCTTCTAGGTTCTTTTCAATTGAAATATATCCTATTGTATTCTAAAATGTTGGCATATTGTTCACTGCACGGACAATGTTTTCCTGTTTGCAAACCTGCTGAGTACAGCTGCAGATTCCTGCTGCAGGTCAGGTCTATGCTGAGGTGGCTCAGTGAGGGGAGAGGCATTCAAGGCTTGATTCCAAGTCACCCAGCTGAAATACTGCCCTTGCATTCAGTGACAGCTGGAGCAGGGCCTGCCTAGAGCTAATCAAATGTTGCTAGTCTATCACCTATTTGCATTTTTATGCAGTTGAAATAGTTGATAGTACTATGAGAAATAGGGAATATATTTATTTTAAATCTCTTTTCTTTTTATGATTAATTCCAATAATTTTCCTTGATTTCCACTTTTGAAATCCAGAGAAATGAAGTCACAGGTGGATTTTAATCTGAGACATCTGCAAGGAATGGATATCCACCAATACAATTTCCACTTACTGCTGTTCAGTCTTCCTTTTAAATTTTTTATTTATAAGCAAAGGGCAACTCACTTGTAACTGCATAAATTAAAGCAAAGTAGTAAAATTTCAGCAGGCTTGCACCGCGGAGCTTCAGGTCAAAAGAATTCAACCATATCATGTAAATCAAGGAAATCCAAGTCCCACCAGTGTGTGGTTAGATTAAACCCCAACCCCACCCCCAAACAGAGGCTCTTTCATCTCTTGTCAAAAATAATTATCCCTTTAAATATAGCTGTAGACATTCTCATTAGCAGTACAAGTATATATCTAATTCAATGTTCTTCTGGTGAGATAGAAGAGAAAAAGAGAGAAATGAAATCACAAAGCCCAGTTTTTAATCACTTTTACCAGTTTCTGCCAAGAGTGGTTTCAAAGTCCACCATATCATGGTAGCATATTCTGGAGGTCCTTCTCATCCTGCCTGGGTGATTTCTATGGTAGTTCTTGACATAAATTGGGCTGTACAGCATAGAGAGTTTTGAAGGATGGGTAAGAAAGAATGAGTATTTCTCAATTACTTTTCAAGTAAATTTGGAGTGAGAAAAATGTATCAGCAGTTTCTTAATAGAAAATTGTCTCATGCCTTCCATGAAGAGCAATTAGCATTTATGGCAGCTTGGATGAATGGCTTCCATTTTAAAACTCTGACTGGCTCCCTCATTCATGCATATTCCTTCACCTCTAGAAGAATAACAGGACCAAAAATCACGGGACTTGAATACAGTTGCAGGTATCCTATTTGATCAAGAATTAGCTAACCACTGATTGCTTGTTCAAGAAATAAAATAAGTAAGAAGCCATGAAACCATAATATATGACATTTTTGTATCATTTGTTTATGAAGAGAAAATAAATTGGTGGATTCTAATTTGAAGGAAGTATCACATAGAGAACTATAAAGCCAGTAGGCACTTTTCTTATTCCCCCTCCTGAAAGGGGAAAACCCTACAGCCCATAGTTTTGTTTAATACTGTTTGCACACTCGTACTCCAGCTGTGGTGTTCAGTTGTAGTGGGGGAATAGCTGGTTTATACCAACTACCTGGGGCTCTGTGAGTGCTGCTCAGTGCCTTATGTGCTTCCTGCCATGTCTCACATGCTAAAAGTTCTGTTACAGAGCAGCATTTTCTTCAATCTGTGCCCATATTCTCAATATGCAGTAGACCACAGGCACACCTTTACACTTTAATGATTTACCATCTCTCTCTGAGAATAAAAGCAGTGTACAGTGTGTCCTTCAGTCATGTCACAGAGTCACAGAATCACAGAATGGGCCAGGTTGAAAGGGACCACAGTGGGTCATCAGGTCCAACCTCCCTGCTCAAGCAGGATCATCCTAGAGCACATTGCACAGGATTGTGTCCTTTCAGTTCTTAAATATCTCCATCCTCTTCACACCCTGTGTTCAAATACTTGTATACATTAATGAGGTCCCCTCTCAGTTTCCTCTTCTCAAGGATGAACAGGCTCAACTCTCTCAAACTGTCCTTGCGAGAGAGATGCTAATATTTCTAGGGAAGAGGAGTGATAATTAAACTTACTTTCTGTCACCTTATGGATGTTGAAAGACATTATTTAACTCCTAGTTTATCCCAGAACAAGCCAGCAACTGAATGTTAAGCTCATGTCCCTAACATCCAGTAATGGTGTGGTTATTACTATAAGGTTGTTTATTGCTTGGTATTGCAGTGCTTGTGAAGAGCAGATTTTTTAGTCTTTGTCAAACGGTTGCATAAACTACTTATTGAAGTGAATTATTTTCCATCCATGAAATCAGCTCTCTATTTTTGGTCTGGCCTGTGTGACAGCATGCAGCATTGCTCAGGACATATTTGATTGCTTTCAGAACGGTGTATTCAGGAAGTTTGCAAATGAAGCTATGCTGTAACTGATGAGAATGCAGTGGCTGAAGATAATTTTATCCTATTCATTATTTGATACACTTTTTTTTTTTTTTGTCGTATTTCCAGAAATTTATACTGGCAGATTATTTGGATAAACTGTATATTTAAAAAACTTTAAATCATGAAGTTATTTTTCTTCTTTTTAGAAGTGTTTCCTTTAAAGGTTATTGAATAACATCCAATTTTCTCTATGTCTGTGTTATAAATACTGATTTTCCCCTCCAGTATAAAACCCAGTCTCCAATCTTAAAACTGAGCTGAGCTTTTGTTCAGATTTTCAATATCATCAATAAGCCCCAGCCAGCCAATTTGGTTTCTTGATATGGCACCAGACTGTGCATGTTAATGTGGTCACGGTTTCTGTGACTATAACATTCCAGCCTGACCTTCAGAAATTAAGGGCAAGTTTCATAAACTGACAATTAGAAAAACACTTTAACTTGGAACTTGCATAATGTGATTCTTCAAGACAGCATAAACCCAGGAGGACACAGTGGCATGATTTTGCAGTCATATGGACTATCTCAAATGAGCAAACAGTCCTGTTTGATACTGGTATATTAAGAAAAAAGCTGTTCCACTACAGGAATAGTTAAATGCTGGAGCAGCCTCACTTGCTGGAAGATTTGTGAAATCCCATTTACTGGAGATCTTTTAAAGCAGCTAAAACAAATATCTTTCAGGCATGTCTGTCTTAGAGCAAGAGGAGAGACAAAATGATCCCCTCAAGGTCTCTCTCAGCCCCATGTATCTAGAATTCCAAAACATGCTGTTATTCATTAAAAAAGGAAGTTTACTTATAACATAAGTCTGTTATTTTCCATAGACCAGCAACAGTGACAAGTTCTCGAGGTCAGCTCTACCAGTGAGAGGTTTATAATGATGCCATGCCTGTAGAGCTGACACCCTGCTGAAACACGAGTGTGCCATAATTACTGCAGCAACAGACAGGTGTTCTCTCCAGCCTGCTCATGCAGCTTCAATTTACAATCAGTTGAATTGTCTTAGTGATAGATATTTTGAATTCGCTTGCAGTTCTAATATTATTTGCCAAATACAACGGTTGTGGTTCAATGTTCTGACTATGACAAAGAAAAGACAGATGAGGGGATTTTCAGTGAGTATTTCATGCAGTTTAGCCTCTGGCACTTTGTGGATAGAAAAGCTTTAATGGGAAACCTGTATTGCTTTTTTATATGTTGTGCCTTCCTGATACATATTTCAGAGCTTTGTGAAGTAACTCTGGCAAGTTATTTAGTTTTCAAAGTGACCACAGCACGACTCTGCTATCTTATTTCTACAGTTGTGCAAGTGAATATGCTATGCTGGCAATTATTGTTATTTGAATTCTTTGCAAGCTCTACAGCATTTATTCCAGGGAATGACAAGATTTTGGGCTGGGCACTTCTTCAGGCTTCCATGTTGCTGAGAGTAAGAGTCACTTGTTCTGATTTCTTAAATCCTCATATTTTAAACCGTGGGGAACTATGGAGTAATGAAGCTAGTGAAGTCAAGTAATGAATTCTGGAATAGCTGTGTATATCTGTGATTAATACAGTACTTTTTATGTGGCCATATCCAATTACCTGAGAGTAACCTGATGTTTTTCTCTTTGTTTCAGTAGTCTCCAAGATTTCCTGATTTTTAGTCTCCTGGCAAGCTACCAGACAAGTTCAACCTCCTGAAATAAGCTTCTCAGTCTTAATGTGGACCTCTTAGTTCCCAGCTATCAGGGGGGCCTTATCTACTTCTTTATCTGCTTACTTCAACCAGCTGCCCCCCTTTCACATCTCTGATGGGAAGACATGGAAGGGAATCCATTTTCACAAGAACTGTAATTTTCCCAGGCTAGAAACATCAATATTTTTCTGTTCTGGTACTGTTATTCACAATACAGGTAGAGGAAGACCAGCACATGGTTTGCACACTCTTAAAGGCTGAGTACACATAAACAATTGATTTTTGCAGTAAAGCTCACAATCACTCCCACTTAACTCAGCTTCCTGGCCAGGACAGTTTCTGACACGTCTTCACTTTGCAGAGGTGGTGCTGACTTTATAGTCATGTAACATTAATTACTCTGGATTCTGAGGAGAGTACACATGTTCATGGAAGAAAAAGAGACCATATACAAACCCATGTTTGGATTAGGATGTTGTATGCTGACAGTGCCAGCAGTCTGACAAAAGGATAGTGGGAAATACTTTACATGCTTGCTATGGTCTTACTCTTCCACAAGCTTATGTCCCCTTTACTCTTCCCCTTCTGTTTATATCTGCTGTTAAAAAGAAGATACTGGGCTAGGAAGACCTTTGGTCCAACCAAATGCTGCTCTTCTGTGTTTAGCAGTCAGGTCACAGAAGTCATTACTGCATACCTGCCAACATAAAAAGAATTTTCAGCCTATTTTAGCAATGTGGGAGCAGCCTCTGCAAAAGATTATGGACCTCAAATCTCTAAAGAAGCTCTTTGTGTTCTATCTTTGAAGCATCTATGTAAAGTGTGGGTGGTCTCCACAAGCCATCCAGGTGGACAAACCATTGTTTGGATGTTTCATGTAAATTGTGGAGAAGATTTTTACTTTGCACTAACTAGAGGAAACCCATAGGGCCTAATTGGGTCTGAGAGATACATGTGGGAATGTCCTTCTGAGGGCCACATTCGACTTCCATGTGTGATAAGACACTGAGACTTGTTTGCCAAGAGTAGGGCAAAGGGGCCTGGCTGGCTCCAGGGCTTGTGTGCAGAGAAGTAATGCAAAGTTAATGCTCAGGGCCACAAGTCAAGGCACTTAGAAAATTCCTTTATGATTTTTTTTATTTCTTTTTATAGAACCTTCTATTCACATTCCTCTGCACAAAACTGACCCCAGGATTCCGTCTTGTACCACTGAAATTAATAACAGGACCTTAGTCAACTTCAGGGAATATCATGGCCCATGTTCATTCAAGTCTATGGCAGCTTGAATATCCATCCTGCTCAGAGAGATAATGTATCATGTCCATCCAATTTCCTACACCAGTTTCAGGGACTCTTTTTTTACTCTCATATCTGTTCCTCTCATCTCTGTTTTCTTCCCACTGTTGAGTCCCTTTTCCTGAACACCACTCCCAGCACAGCAGCAAAGTCTCTGGCAATGCTCATTCCATCCCTGCCATCCAGTAAAGGAGCATCCTAACTGTAAGTGGTAGAGTTCAGTGTGTGTCTGCTCAGGTTTTGTGTATAGTTTATCCAGGGTTCTTCTTTACTCTAATGATTCACCTTCATGTCAATCCAATGCATTTAAAATCTGCCTCCAGCTAATGGGTTCATGGTGACAGGTCATTTTCTCACCTCAGAAAGCTCTGATACTTCATATTCCAAGGGGAAAGTCTGTGTCATCTAACAAAACTATCAAGTCATCCTCTTAAAAATGCATTTTTCAGTCCCTTCTGGTTCCGTCCCAACCCCCATCCCTCTAGTTGCTGGTTTCACTACATAACACGTGGAGAATGATCTTGCTGAATCCCTGACATTATATATTGTTCTCAAACAATTCCTTGGATATCTGTTAACTAATACATTCTACAGCCCTAATAAGAAAATGAAATTATCTGTGGTCACAGAAGTCCAAAGAGTTACATGAATTTGCTACAAACAGAAGGGAAGTTGCAGTCTACATCTTTCAACCTAAATTTATTGAAGCTAGCACTAGTCAAGACTGACCCTTTTCTTACTAGAAATTGCAAGAATCACAGTTTACATTGCTTTGTCAGGGCAGTCCTGAGAATCAATTACCCTGTTCAAACACCAGGCACTGAAAGTAGCTCCAGACATGGTGCTTGGGGCATCTTGTGTGATAACATGTACTCCAGAAGCCCCTCATCCCAAACCTTGATTTTCCATCTTAAACTTTGTGGCCTCATGATAGTGTGTCCCACAGGGGATATAATCTCACCTTTAAGAGCCTTGAAGGAGGAGTGGACAGCCCAGAATCAGAGCTTATACTTTACCCCTGTCAAGAACCTAAACCTGTTGGTGTGTGAGGTGAAACACTCAGGTCATGGGCAAGCAACAGTCCCCACAGTCTGTGCCCAAGGAACAGCACAAAATTCCCCAAACTCCTGGAGAGACAGGACTGCATTTTTTTAGGGAGTGAGGAGGAGTATGTACAGTTGGGCACTGGAAGGGGGAAATCAAGTAAGGGTTCAGACAGCTGGGGTTTTCTTGCCTCCACATGTTCAGCTTTGCAATGTTTCAGCAAGTCTCAGGGAATACTGTCATAAGAATATCTGTACTGTCATGAGAATACCTGTACAGAGAAACTGCTCATGGAGGAGCTCTCTCATGCAGGCATCTGGAGAAGGCAATGCCAGGCATCTCATCAGGATACCTGCACTGCAAGGCTGTGCCTCCCTGGCCAGTCCTTCTCAGGAAAAAGTCCCTGTGCAGGGAACCACAGTGGATGCCAGGATGGGAAGGCAGGTTGGCTCTGGGGGTGCAGCAGAGGGGAAGGAGGCACAAAGTGGGTGGCAAGAGCAGCTTCAACCAGACAATGAGCTGGCCCAGGACTGGGGCAGCTCCATGGGGGTCCTGGCTGTTCTCCCTTTAGCCTGGCACTGCATCATGTGGGAATGAAAGGTCGTGCTGTTGGCAGCAACAGAGATGGAAAGCCTGAGGCATCACGGATGTTGGGCTCCAAAAGGAAAATGTTTTCTGTCCCACTGAAGACAGATCCTGTTTGAAATACGTGTATTCATGAATTTGAGTGTTATTTGTGCTGTATAGAGACAAAAAGGCCATGTAATGTCTACTCCAGCTGGCTCCTGCTCTCCAGTGGCAACAGGCCTTGGTTAGTATTTTGGGCAGGGGGGAGGTTTGGTCTTGGAGACAAGTTGTGTACATTGCCCATCAGTGGAGGCAACCTGGTGCAGGATTCTTTCAGGCAGTGAAGGACCTGCCATCTGGGAGGGATGGAGGGAGGACTGCCTGTGTGCTGGTGCAGCCAGGCCAGTATGAGACATGACTGGGCAGCCTGCATGGACCATGTGGCTTTACAGAGAAAGTGCACACACAGGGCAGTGCATGTGATGTGTGATGTGACACTGTGTTCATGCAGGAGTTTGATCTTGCAGATACAGCTGCAGAGCAGCCTGGATGCAGTATGAGCCAGAGCCCAGGGAATGAGACCATGCTCCTTGCTAAATTGCTTGAGCCATGTGCAGCCCACGGCACCCATGAGTACCAAAATGTGGGAGCAAAGAGGAAACACCCTGGAGAGAAGATAGCTGTGGGCTCATGAGAGGAAAGTGCTGGCACAGCACCAGCCTTTTTCTGTGTCTGGTCCTAATCTTGTCAGCAGAACTTAGTGGCTTGGTATGAATAGTAGCTTGGGCACAGTGCCACTGTAATGCTGCTTTTGGACCCATGCTAGATTATATCTGGCCATTTCAGAGTGTTAGCAGAGGCAGTTTGGTTCAGTTTGCTCCTTCCTGCATAGACATGTCCTAAGGGGGTTGGAATAGAGTCGCTCCTCATGGTGGAATTTGCTCAGGAGATTGTTAAACTTTAATCACAGAAATCTACCCAATTATATTGACTAATGAGTGGTATACCTCACTTCTGACTGATATTTAATAAGCCTAGTCTCTTTAGCAAGTCCAAGGACACTTTAATTATTTTCAATCAAGGAAAAATTTCATTAATTTACCAAGAATCACACAGGTATGTGATTTACAGCGTGGTAGATTACGCTTCAGTATCAAATGCTCTAGGCACATACTGAACACTGCGCTGAACCTTACAAGGGGCTGACATAAACCAGAACTGAGGTCAAATAGTTATATGACATTGCTGCCTAAGAACAATGCAGCTCACCCAGAATTTTTATTCTTTGTTCATCTGTTGTTTAATATTTCTAAAAAATACATATCTTTAATCTGCTAGGAATTTTGCGAAGAATAAAAATGCATTTATCTTTAGGCAATCTAAGGCATATGGTCCCTTTAGGATGGAAAGGGATTAGTTTAAAACACCAAAAGCAGATGTTTCAAATTATGGTTTGAAAGACAAATTGACATCTATATGTCTGGGATAACTGAGTTAGGGTCTAAACACCAAATTTCATCTGCAGTGTCTTTATAATTGCAAACAACTCTGTGTCAGTACAAGCGAACTTTCTAAGCCAGTGGGACTATCCAGTCATGCAATGGATCCAGTAGGAATTCAGAAAATGTGTTTCTGCCTTAGAGGTTACATCAGACAACATGAGTAAGGATTCCAAATCCAGGAACTACAAACATTGCAAGTACTCCAAAGGGTGCTAGAGACAGCTGAAATACAAGACTTCTGGTCCAGAAGATGGTACTAAATGAAGTATGTCAAATTCAGTAAGATGGCCATTTTTTTCAGTGAAATGTTCCAGGAAATGCATTGCAGTCAGGTTGCTGTTTTTCTTATGTTACACACCAAGCCCTGGAATACTTCCTCACCATCTTCACAGTGAGCACCTTGATATCTGGAGTCCTTCACTCATCTGTTTAAATGTTTTGATGCACTTGTTCCAGAGGGAAACAATTTGCTAGAGGAAGGAACAGTGCCCTTCTGCAACAGCAGTGCTGAGATGCTTTTCTGGAAAGGGGAGATTTTTCTTCCATTGGGAAGGGTTTGAAGCAGGCTCTCTGCTCGAAGAAGGTGATCTCATTGGGAAAAAAAGCAGAATCAAGAGGAGCCACCACTGATGTGGCCCACCATGGAGACCAATTGCCTACACTTCTCTGAAACTGCCTTTCAGGTAAGATGGAGAGAAGATGAGAAATACAGATCCCAAAAGATTTAAATTGAGCAGGGCATCAAGTTATGTAGCGCTGTCATCTGAACTGAACAGCCTCTGTGACAAGAGGGCTTCAGTGTCTAAACCATAATCTTGTGCTCCTGGGAACCTCTGGGACACAGGGTGGTCATTGCAGTGCTGTTCCCAAGTCACACTTTTCAGCAGAGCAGCACCAGGCACAGCTGGCTCACTATCTCCTGCTGGGAGTCTTTTACCTACTGTACAGTAGTCTCACAGTATTTTCCAAGTGATTCTGTGTTTTTTCAGAGACTTATTGCAGATCAAGTAAAACATTGCTCTGGGGAGTATGTGTAGATTGCAGAGCTCCAAGGCAGCACAAGGGACAATGGAAGGATTTGGAGACTGGTATGAAATTGTTACTTAGCAGTAGCAAATAAGGTAATAAAATGAACAAGGATACAGTTAACAAGCCAAGGCCAAGAAAAATATAAGATGCCAAGAACAGAAAACTTTATTAGAGGGAAATGTCACAAGAATCAATAAAATGGGCCAGAGAACTGTGTCTTTCTGCCTTAAGTGATGCAGACAGTGTGAAACAGATGCTCTTTCAATGTCATCAGCAACTTGACAAGTTGGATAAATAATTCTTGCCAAGAAAAATAAAAGCATGTGCTGTCAGTGTGGGTGGCTGCCATGATTGCCATGGCCTCTGGTTCAAATGCAGTTACAGAGATGATGAAAAAGAAAATAAATATGGAAGTGGCTGAGGACATACAATTAGCTTCCCACAGATGGGCCTTTGGCATACCATAAATTGTAGCTGCCTTTTTCATCATTACTTTGGGTGACAACATGGGAAATAATAAAAGGTGGAGAATTATGGGTACAGCCATTTCCTGAGTCCTTCCCCTAAAAAAAAGGAGAAACTGTTGGTCTGGAAGATTTGTTATCAGGAAACTGTAACAGACAATTCAGCTGCAAAACAACTAGACACAAAATTCCCACCTGACAGCTGACAAAAGTGTTAATATCTTCAGAGCTCCAACTCTGCAACAACGTACCATCAGGGCACTGGTATGTCACTGGCAGTTCTCTTAGGGAGGTCAACATTTTCTTCAAGACATTTCTACACTTGAAGCTATCACACAAACCCCCTGAAGACCCAAGGAGAATGCCTTGGAGTGTCCTCAGAAAATAGCTAGATATCAAGTGTTGATATAAAACATGACAGGAGGAAGCCCTTGCTCAGGTCACTTGGTCTAGATATGTTTTCTGCCTTCCCATCTTTGTCTGAGGATAATAATTCCACATCTACAACCTCTGGGCTGAAAATAGGGTGTCTTCTATGGAGAGTCATAGACAGAATGACCTGAGCATCACATTTATTCTCTACACACATCCTCTAAATCCCATAACACCTGAGAAAACAGGGTCAGATTTATATTGATGTCAATCCCACTTAAATCTTACTTTAGGAAGGTGAGAGACAGGAAAGACATGTATTGAGTCAGTCACTTGGACATCTTGTCTCTATCTCAAGGACAAACAATATATTTTTATACCTCCTCTGTCATTTTCAATTCCTTAAGCATTTCAGCCATTGAAAATCCTCATCTCTGTCCCTGAGCAATTTCACTTACATAAACACAGAAGTGGATGTTGGTATCATTTGCTACAGTCCCAAATAATCTGTGAGGTAAATTGTCAATAACAAAGCAGTGAGTGAATATCAAATAAATGGCAATGTTGTTCTTCAGTGATGACACTTTGTGTAAGAAATAAAGTCTGGCTGCAATTACTTGGGAGGCTGATTTGTGTTGTGTACTGAATACTGGGTGAAGAAAGAGAGTATAAAACTTTAGACTATCAACAGGATTCATCCAGTTGAAATACATGCCTTGCCTACAACCATATAAAAATAGCACTGTAATAAGCATCAACAGGGGTGACACAGCTAGAGCAGTGACAGAAAAACTGAAATTCTCTGCTTTAATATTTGGTGTAAGACAGAATTGCAGGCTGTTTATTCATCTTGATCTGGGACTGATATCTGCTGAAGATGGGTTTAGATATTTTGACTGGAAGGAATAATAAATACAAACCACACATCTGAACTGTCACTGTGGCTTTGTCCTGCACAGGACAAATCTGCTGGCCTGGCTGGGCCACCATTGGCAAAAGAGCAAGGGTGGCATGAGTATGAGCCCCTGGCAGGGTCTGGGATTCCTGCCTGGAATGGAGGAACTGGCAGGTGGCTTGGCTTTCTGGTGTCACCTTGATGCAGGAGGGGTAATTTCAAATTATCAAAGCATGTTACCAGCCTTAGGCTTGCCTGAGATTTCAGAATGTTTACACCCTTGGTCCTTTTCCCTTTTGACAAGAGAGCTGAAAGCTCTTAAGGGAACACTTTTGAACTTTGGCACCCAAAATACGAGTTGAAGGTTTACCTTCAGCCCCCATCCCTCATTATTAGAGTCCCTTTGGGTTCTGTGGCTCATATGCAGGAGCACACAGATGCAGGGATAGCTTCAGTGATGTGTATCCAATGGCAAGGAGCAGAGAAGGGTCCTTGCATAGAGTTCCACAAGAAGGAGTTTTAATGCTTCAACTCGTGAAGGGTTCCAGAGGCAAATGACCCAACCGGGGAATCAGAGCTGGGGTGCATTACCATAACCAAACAGGCATCCTGGGAGAGGCTTCTTTCCCTCACCATAAATGATAAGCCTTGGCACCAGAGACTGCCTTACCAGAGCTCTCTCTGTCTCTTGTTCCACCAGTAATTGGCCACCACACCTCATGCATGTGATGACTTTGCTCCGTCCTTGATGCAGAGGAAGTCTCACACTCAAGGTTGGCTCAGATCCTAGGTTTTGGGTTGCTGTCTGATTTTGTTCCCAGATCAAGCAGAAATGTCAAGTGTTTTAGTTCAGGACTTTGCTCTAACATCAGTAGGATAAAACCCCAAACCCCAACAGTAACACCTATTGTTCTCTGGTCATTTAAAAAGAGTAAATAATACTATTTGTGAACAGAGCTGGAAAAGTATTTAGTGGTCAGTTGGGAACAAGAAGGGTCTCTGAAGATTTATTGAGGACAACTGATCCCTACCTACTGCTCCTCAGAAGCTGCTGTTTCACACTGGCTGATAAGGTTAATGTCCTTCTGATTCTTGAATGCCTGCCCAGTTTCTCTGTGTGATCCTATCACTAACGTTGATAAATAGGTCTGCCTAAAGCAATAAGTCCACAACATATTTGCCTCTTTGAACTAGAGTAATTCTGCTGCCAAACCAGAGCTCCCAGCCTTTCAAGGTTCAGCTGGCAGTTACATGTATATTGACATTTCTTTTTACCCCAGGCCAGATGAGGGAGAAACAGTTTCTTACTTTGTAAAGCACTTTTCTTCCCACTGTGTGACAGCTTTTAATACCACATTTTGAAAGGAGAGTGAAGGTGGTTTCCACAGACATAGAAAGATCTTCAAACTTTTCTGTTCCCAGAGACGAAAGACACACTTCATTTAAACAAAAAGGACCTGAAACACTTTTAAACTTACCTTTCCAGTAACCTGCAGTGCCTTTCTTTTGAAAACTGTCCTCTGAAGTAAATCAAGATGCTCCCCAGCCTGTGTGCAGATTACACATGCTGGAGAGAAGCTTTCCTTAATGCATTGCTTTGGTATACATTACTTTTTCATATCAGATCATCCAAGAGGTTTTGAGAAGGACTTATGAAAAAAAGGTAAATACATGTGTCATGTCACAGAAAGAAAATGCAGTCCATTGCATCATCTGCTGTTCAGAGGATTTAGTTGTAATGCTGCAGACAAAGGTTTATGTGTTATGAAAGATTACACTTCTACATTTCTCAGCAGGTTTAATTCTATTTTATGCAACTTTATGTGGAAGGAAATCTAAGTCAGGCTTCTTTCTCAGAAGAGTAAATTCTCTGTAAGAGTCTGAATCTGATGTCTGCCTAAACCAGCATTTTTATCTTACAGTATAAAATAGATATCTATATGCCTATGAATTCTGGTATTGGTGACAATTTGCATGATGTGCTATATTCCCTATTCTTCTGCAGAGCCAATTTCAAGCACATTTATCTACTAAAGATCTGATGTTTTTCTGGCCCCCCCCCTTGCTCTCAGAAGGGCAGTGTGGTGGCATCTCTTCACCTTTCCTTACCTCACCAGAAATTTCAGGATCTTATTTTTTCTTTTTGGGTGTTTTTACTGAAACATTTAGGAAGTGGGAACTTAAGCATTAGGAATTTCAATCAGAAGGTGAGAAAACAAGAATAACTTGTTTTACAACTAGGGTGTCTCTTCGTATAAACTTTTTCACTATTTCTATATTAATGATATAATATCTGAATTAAAGTGATCTCTTGAGTTTAATGCCAAGGCAGAGGCAAGCAGAGTGGAGTCCACAATGTGGTCCTTTCCAGGCTCTGTCAAAAAGGGTCTGTGTCAGAGATGTGCTAATTTCACTTTATTTTAATCCCCTAGTTACAACATAGCAGCAGTTGGAGATGGAACAGATCTACCAGGTTTTGCTTCTGATTTATATCCGTGGACCAACACGAGGTGTTTATGATACATTTAATTATTCTTGTCCTCTTAAATTTTAAATATGGCTTGATTGTTGGCTAAGTGTTGTCACGTGTCACATGTTTAAAGTTGTTACGGCAACAGCAATTACATGGAGGAACTGCAGTTTAGAAACCTGGGGGAAATGCTTCTATTTTGGGCTCTAATAGATTTTTCTCTTCTAGAGGGAGTAGACAAGGTTGGCAGGATGGAAGAACAGTTGTAAAGTTGGAAGGTGTTGGAAAATCCAGATTTGTTCTTATAAAACCTGTCAGTTCAAGAGATTGATGTTTTCTTTCAAAGCAAGCTCCATGAAGCTGTGTGTAATCTCTCTTTTATAGCATACCCATGTGCTCTTGAGAAAAAAAGAGAACCAGTGAACCACAGAATGTAGTTAAAGACTTGTATACACTCCAACACCATGGCATGGTTTATACAGTCCATTCCTCTACTTAAAGGGAAGAGCTCAGAACTGAGGCAATTGATCTAAAAGAGTAGACTCTGTACAGGGTACTTTAAAGGATAAATTGTGTAATAGCTTTTCTTAGTGAAGACACTTTAATGGACAAGAATGGTACATTATCAAATCTTTAGATGATTTATTTTGATTTATCTTGAAATGATTTTTTAAAATGTGACCACATAAACACACATTTATTTACAGTGCACTGTTTTCTCAGATCTAAAGGCACAAGCACAAATATATCGAGGTGATTCTGCACGGAACCCTGACACAGGGCTACATATGGGCATTTTAGAAAATGAGGCCTTGAATGTTCTTGCATATGAGGATCCCCTCAGTCTCATGCATTTTGTAGCCAGTCCCTGAGAATCCCTGTGTAATCTCATGCATCTGATGCCATGTGTCACAGTCTCTTTTTGGTTCTAACACTTACAAACAGTCTGACAGCAACACGACCAGAACTCTGTGCTGTGATCACATTTCCCTGCTGATGTGAGATAGGTCTCTTGCCCTCTGATCAGTCAGAAAACACCTGGGGTGTATGAGATGGGAGGATGTGGCTGGCTTTTCCCAACCCATCAAGATCCCACTAAGGAATGCCCAGACACAGGAAGACCCTTTTTCATTGCAGCTGTAGCACCAGTCCCTGGTTCCTCTGGGCTCTCCAAGTCTGTGCTTGGTTTTAGGGAATAGAGTAGAACCACCCTTTGCCTCGGTTAAGCACGTGCTCAGGACTGTTGCTGGTGCACAGAGGATTCTGTTCTCCATGGCACCAACACAAAGCCCAGTAGGACAGTTTGGCATGTAAGTCCAAAGGACTTCAAGGGATCAATTCATATGATGAAAAGTACCTACATCCTGAAGTGTTTTGCTGAATGAGGGCATTTTTTACACATGCCTTACACTTGAAAAATCATGACCAGAGCTGAGAAGGCCAAGAAATAAAAAGAAAAAAACCTGAAGGAAATACATAGGGAATTCAGAATTCTAGACATAAAGTATCTGCAGCAAATATTTTATGCAGCCATGCCAATTTGTGTATAAAACAGGATTTTTTATTGTACTTTATGAATTGACTGTAGGCTATGTAATACAAGCAAAACATAAAAGAATAATAAAGAGAACAAGACACAAATAAGTCTCCAAAGAGTTTTTTATGGCTTTTGTCAGAAGAACAACCCCCCACACCTTACTTTGTCACTGTCATTACCTACACATAAAGATGCAATATTAGAAAAAATCTGTTCAGAATGTTCTTTCATTCTGTACCCACAACAAAAGCATTAGAATCTGTCACAAAATGAATATAATGATCCTGATTACAAACAACACAAACTGACTGTTCATTTCACTAACTAAAACAGGAAGTTGAAGGGATGAAAAATTAATTCTTTTCCATGCCAAGTATAAATTCCTGCACATCATTAGGATTTTACTGCTATTTTACTTGAATAATCCTATATTGATGCAAAGATAAATGGTAAGAGCATGCTGGCTGATGAGAATAAAAAGAGCAAATGTTGTGAGACACATACAGCTTGGGCATGTGGCATTTGTGTGTAAGTCCATTTGGTGGAAAAAAGCCCATCTTCACCACAAAGCTTTGCCAGATACAGGAGCAGTTGAATGATTTGTGTGATATAGTTAGAATATTCTGATAAAAATGAGGTATTGATTCAAGGAGATTTTAATTTAGATTAGTTCACTTAAAATGAGTAATAAATTGAAGTGAACTCTACAGAGCTCATGCTCAGAATGAATTCTCTTGCCACCTCACTGAAACCTTAGGTGAGGAATAGTTCTAGTTAAGACCCTAGCCCAAATCATCAATTTTAAATAAGAATTGTAAAAATAATTTGGACAAGAAAATGACAGATGTGATATGTTATTTGCAAATGAATTCTAGGGAAAGGAAAAAGAAGAAAAGATATTTTCCTAAAACAAATCAGAAGGAAAAATGTTAGCAATTTCAATACTATGCTTTAATATTAACAGCTCCTCATGTATCAAATGCTGCATTAATAATTGATAAAAACTTGAATATTGCTGCTAGTATTTCTTCCTAATAATACTTTTTTTTCTCTCCATCTCGATCTCTCTGGATAGGATTTTTTATGAGTTATTCTACTGAAGCCTTTTACAATAACTGACTATTCTGTTTGCTAAGAAGTCTTGTGCTGATTTAACCTATTTTGCTTTACATGGTGTTTATCCATGCATGTTTACAGTGGGCATACCCACCACCCACACTCAGCCTGTTAAAGTATGTAAGCATACATTCACACACTTCACTATCTGATTTTTCCTTGACTCATTTTTAAAGTCTCCAGTTCCCTCCCCAGTTTCTTACTATAATTCTGATTATATTTTTTTTCTCTATTTGTTTCCCAGTATATTGCTGAATTTATTTTCTACTTTGTTGAATTGGAAATACAAGTTCTAAAATAGATAACAGAACTGAACGAAAATGGGATGTATTCTACTTCTATTTTTTTCTATAATAATAGCTTGCTCTTTAATCTCCATCTTATTTATTTTATTGGATTTTGTTGTTGTTGCTGGCATTGCTAATAATAAGCTTTCTTCTTATAACTGATGGTCTTTTTCTCACTGTCATGGTTTAAGCCCAGAGGGCAATTAAATACCATGCAGCCTCTTGCCCACTCCCCTCACCGTGGGATGGGGGAGAGAATCCGAAGGGTGAGGTGAAAAAACTCATAGGCTGAGGAAAAGACAATTCAATAGATAAAGCAAAAGCAAAACAAGGACTTCATTCACCATTTACCATGGGCAGGCAGGTATTCAGCCAATTCCAGGAGAGCAGGGCTCCCACAGATGTAACAATGGGCTGGGGGAACAACATTGTCACTCGGAATGTCCCCCCCAGGGGGGTCACACCAGGGCTGGGGCACCGACAACTTCTCTTGGCAGCCCATTCCAGTGCTTCAGCACCCTCCATGCAATCCAAACCTGCCCTCTTTCAGTTTAAATCCATTGTCCCTTGTCCTGTCACTGCCCACACAAAAAGTCCCTCTTCTCCTTTTCATAAGCCCCCTTTGGGTGCTGTGAGGCTGCAGTGAGGTCTCCCCAAAGCCTTCTCGTCTCCAGGCTGAGCACAGCTCCCTCAGCTCGTCTTTGTAGGAGAGGTCCTCACCTTTTCTCCTGATTGGGAACCATGTGCTGGTTCTGCATGTGCCATTTGTACTCCTTTGGGCCTGATGGTCCTTTGTGTGTCCCCTTCAGCCCACTCTGTGAGTTGTCAGGATTTGCTCACAGTCCTTTTCCAGCTGGGGGACCTGTGAAGTTGTGCTTTGCTGCATGCTAGGATTGTGATGAGCTGCTGATCTCTGGGTGTCTTTAAAACATGATCAGACATTTCCATTCATTCCCCATTCACACCAGTCACAACATTCTTATTACTTTTCTCTACACATTCTGCACTTGTTCTTTATGCACTGAACACTTCCAGTGGTGGTCAGATCTAAAAATGTATCAGTGTGCCTCTTCTCTTCCCAGAGGAATAAATCAAATGGTGCTAGCAAATTTTAGACACTTTAATTTAAGAAGAGATACATTTCCAGAAGCAGAGATAAAGGGAAAATTAATAAATTTTCTTCATGTCACAAAATAAATTCAGGTCTAGACTTAGAATGGATTGTATTTGACAACAGAAAAATACCATCTTTACTGCCTGACTCAAAAGCTAACAAGGATTCTGGATGGGGAAAAAAAGCAGCAAATTGCTCTTTGACAGAAGTTCCTGTGTTGCTGCAAACCAGCAGCATTACAAAGAAAGCCATTTAGAAATGGGCATCCACTTTCAACAAGATATTTAATTGGGATCCAGTACAAATAGATCCTTTCTATCACCCTCATGTGTCTGTAGCTTCTGCAATGAGTGAGAGGATCCTGAACTTGCTTTATGCTATCAATCAAAGTAATCATTTGTGTTATTTCTAGAGAATGTCATGTTTCCCTGAGGAGTTTGTGACCACACAGGTAAATTAAATATGTCCAGAACTATTCTCCAGTGCTGAGGCCAACAGCTCTGCTGTCACCTGCACTTGTCAGTCCCAAGACAGGTTAGCCATGTGCAGATTGCCCATGGGAAGTCTGCTTGGCCAGCTTTTGCAGTTTGCCTGAGAAGTTTTAAGAAGGGAGCTAACTGGGTTTGGGCAAAATCATGCCAAAGATTTAAGAGTTTACCACTCTAAATGAATGATTCCCAGAACCTTTGGCACGGCCTCATTTGTCAGTATAGACACCAGCATTGTGGACTCAGTTCTTTGAAAAAGTAAACATATCTTAGCATTTAGTGTCAGAGAAGGGGGAAGACGTTCACTGCAGTGTGTCCAGGTGTATTGTGGGTAGAGAATTCTTCTTTATTTCCTTCTCCATGTCTCCTTTAGTCATATTATCTCCAGAGTGGGTATGACACTATTTAATCTTCCTTCTAACTTTCTTCCAGGAGATTACGTAGTTATTATTTAGGTAATAATTAGATTTTCCCTAACATTAGATAAAATCCAATGTTAGTAGATATAACATTGATTTTAATAAGAAAGTATTTCTATTTCATAGATAGAATGAGCTAATTAGTAGATAGGATCATAAAGTCAATACCTTTAAGCCCATTCCTCAGATTTGATTAAATACTAATTGTAGAACTGCCATTTTCACATGAAAATTAATAGCAGGTTTAACCTTACATGTTTCGCAAAACATAGAGCTTTTCTTAATTTTTTCCTGCTTCTTTTCCTTCCAGCCTGATTCCTAGCTGCAGGCAGTTAATCTCCATTCTACAGCTTTCATCATTTAGAAAAGAAACAAGTGGATCTGAGATTTTTCAGACCTCTACTTGACAAATAATTCTTTCTCACAGTGATAGCATGAAAAGTGTTTTGAGAGTGATTTGGAGACAGGTGATGCTTTCCCTGGTATTGGGGGGAATAAAAGGTTTTCTTTCTTTTTTCTTCCTTTCATTCATGTGGTCTTTTTAAACTTCCACTCCTCCTGAATCACAAACTGGGAACATTACTGTACTTATTCATCCTCTTCTCCCAGTGCCTCGAACAGATGGATGTGTTTCTTGACAGAAAAAAATCCTTGTTTTGTGGTAGTTTTCCTCCAAAACTCAGAGCATCAGCAACAAGGAATAAAGTCCTTGCAATTGCTGGGTTCAATGATGGGAGCAACAGGTGCCACATGTGTGGCAATCAGAATGGTGCTAGAAAATGAGACTGGATATAGAGAGAAAATCAGTTCAATCTCCTCAAGCAGCGTGAGCTGCCAGATATGAAGTAACTAATGCAGTTGCCAAGATACCAGGATCAGGTCGTGATTCATACAGCAGAGAGCCATATTAAGAAATAGCTTTAAAAATAACTGCAATTTGAAGGCTGATGCAATTTTTAATTATAATAAAAAAACAACTGGTCTGCTTGTTATTTACCCTGTATGATTTACTAAAGACTTCATCTCCCTGTCAGAATGAAGCAGAATTAATTATAAAGTTATCTCTTAAGTCAGTTCACAACAGCCATCTGTGAATAGAAGACTGAGATCCCACAAGGAAACTCAGGTGTCTGGATACTTCCATTGGAATCCAGCACCTTCCTATTGATTCCCAGACATCTGGTAAGATTTTTCTGCATGCATACAGATATATAACATGATAGAAGTTGTTTCTGCAGACCAAGGTTCATTTGTACGAGAGGTACAAGAGAAAAATAGCACTTTAATCATGCTGCAATTAAACATACATCTTGTTGGTCAAGGACTTCTAAATAATATGACAATTCAGTGATCACATACTGGGGAGCAGATCTGCAGCTGCAGCAGAGCTCTGCTCAGCAACATCTTGTGCTAGCTAGGCATTAACCAGCTGGAGCAGCTGCTGTGCTGAGTTTTGGGGACTAATGGCCTTTTGGGATGGTTTCTTGTTGTGGGTGCAGGATGGATGGTGGGCATGGTGACCACCCTGCAGGCTGTGCAGTGGCAGCTCCTGTGGTGCAGCTCTGTTGCCTCAGCAGAACGAGTAGCTGCCCTGATTTTGTAAAGCAGCTCCTCAGCTGTGTGGGACAAACATCACCCCAGCTGCCTGCATCATTTACAAATGAGGCTTTTAGGCAGCCACGCTCATCCCATGGCCAGTGGTGAGAGAGAAGCACTGGAGGAGGCTGAGCCATGCCCTGGCCTTGGACCCCCCCCAGCCCACTGGCTGCAGCAGCAGGGGTGTGTTGTGGGGAGCTGTTTGTGTACTTTTCACTTGGCATCTTATTCTGAGCAGTTCTGGAGACACAGTAGAGGATTAGGTGGTCTGTTTGCTTCTACCTGTTCTTAGAGTTTCATTTACTTGTGAATTGCCTCTGGAATTTCTATCTGTTTCCACTGATTTTATATGGCACTGAAGAGGTTAGCTTAGATGAGATGCTTTATTTTTAAAGTCAAATTATATTAATTCTTACTTAAAATCTTAACATTTCTATTCTGGGAAAAGCAAACATACAAAAGGTTTTCACTCCTTAACCTGCAAGTAAATCTATAACATCACTGGGACTCAGCATGCATTTAAAGGTTCATTAGTGCCTTAATAACTGAAATGATACTGAACCATTTTGGCAATTATAACACAACCGTGCATGAACAGAATATTTTTCACTGCACTGTGGTGTATGCTACAGCATGCTTGCAAAGTGAACCTGTGAATACTTGCTGCTTAGCCTTTCTCAGCTCTGAAATTTGTAATTAGTTCAATCAGGGACTTTTCTGTTTACTTGAACTGGCTTTGATTTGAACAGTAGTTAAGATAGCATTATGCAAATTCATGGCAGATGTACAGAAAATTATTTTTCTGCTGTTAATATATTTGTCCAACCTCTTTTCTATAATTCCTAAAAAAGATCTATTTTCTTTTTCAACATTATTTTCCCAGCCCCATAGATACATTTCAAAAGAGTGAGAAAATTCACTTGTCGCTAGGGAAATAATTTCCTCTTCCCTACCCTTCAAAACACCTGAAATACTGGTCTGCCATCTCCCTTTAAGAGTTCCCTGAGATGGAAGCCTCCTGCTCAAAGCTGTACCCAGAAGAGTGGAATCTCCTGCAATCTGGTTGTCAGGGACCTGTGCTGCTTCTGAAGTTACAGCAAGAATGTTGCATCATGAAAAGAAACATCATGTCCTATTGAGAGGTAGAACAAAATGTCTAAATACTGAGTTAGCAATCAAAAAGAGTAGGTCAGAAACTTCTTCAAATTATGAGTTTAGGGATTTATATTCAGTTCATACTTATACTACTTGGAAAAATTTCACAGAATCAACGAATATGCTGATTTGGAAGGGACCCTCAAGGATCATCCTGGCCCTGCACAGAACCATCCCCAAGAGTCACATCACGTACCTGGGAGAGTTGTCCAAATGCTTCTTGAGCTCTGTTGGGTTTTGTGCTGTGGATGCCTGTCCCAGTGCCCAAACAACCTCTGGGTGAAGAACTTTTTTTTAATACCCAACATAAACATCCCCTGACACAACTTCAGGCCATTCCCTCAGGTCCTGTCACTGGTCACCAGACAGAGAAGAGATCAGTGCCTGTCTCTCCTCTTCTCCTCATGAGAAGCTTGTGGCCTGCAGTGAGGTCTGTCCTCAGTCTCCTCCAGGCTGAACTGACCAAGTGACCTCAGCTCTCCTCATATGGCTTCCTCTCAAGGCCCCTCAACATCCTCCTTACCCTCAGACAGACACTGTAATAGCTTTATGCCTTTCTTATGTTGTGTCACCCAGAACTGTACCCAGGACTCGAGGTGAGGCTGCCCAGTGCAGAGCAGAGTGGGACAATCCCTCCCTTGTCTGGCTGGTGATGCTGTGCCTGATGCCCCCCAGGTCAGGGTTGGCTCTCCTGGCTGCCAGGGCACTGCTGGCTCACAGTCAACTCACCACTGACCAGGCCCCCCAGGTCCCTTTCCACGGCACTGCTCCTGCCTCTCTCTCCCCAGTCTGTCTGTACATCCAGAGTTGCCAGTCAATGGGAATTAATGCTCAACTATTGCTATTAATTGGATGCTTTAATTCTTTAGCCATTTTTAAAATCAATTCCCATATGTCTGGGTAACGAAATGTCATTCTGCCAAGCAAAGCAGTTGTTATACTGCAATGCAGTGGAGGAAAAATATAATGTGCTGGTGTAAGGAAAATTTGTCTGGCTTCACCTTCCTCTTCACTCAAAGTTCTGAAAATACTGTACGACAGTTCCAGTAAAGCTCCAGTATTATGATGCAGATGCAATACCTCCAGAGGTGTTCTCATTCTGGTGTTATAAGTATTAATTAATGTGTTATATGTAATACATATTACATATGTAGTGTGTAATAGTTGGAAATCTTGGAAAAAGAAAAATAATTGAATTTGAATGTCAGCATATTTTCCTTCTGTTGCATTTCTCCTCTATGAAAATGTGTGTGTTTTCACAAGCTGTTCCTTGTGCACCACAGAAAATGCATCTGCAAGATAATCTTTTCCCCTGCTCTATTTTTGCAAGAGGCCTGAGCAGATTCTTTCTGATGTCTCTCCATTTTTTAAAAAATAGCTTTCTAGTGCAAGAGAAACATTCATGGAAAACATCTGCTTTCCCTCAAAGCCTGTTTTTTTGGTCAGGAAATGAAATCCACACTCAAAGTCCTTTAATCCAGAACTCTGAGCTTCATCTGATTTATGCTGGCATATATTTACATAAAGCTGGTGTGTGTAGGTTTCAGACACTGCATAAGCACTCAATATTAGCACATTCCATGGAACTACCAGCCTCATTCCTGTTAATTCATGATGCATGGGAATGAGGCATCTTTGCAGCTTCTGTCATTATAACTCTCAATTGTTGCTTTCTGCCATGGCTTCTTGTTATTTTCTTGCTGCTGTCTGTAGTCAGCAGTCCGTCCATCACCGTGGCTGTGATGATTGCCAGAGCCCTTGCACCAAGACCACACTGTCAGTGTGACATCCTGTGTGTGGAATAACCTGCCCACTGCAGTAGGGATTTCTAGCAGCTCAGGTGCCAGTCAGACAGGCTATGCCTTGCCAGTGGTAAGCATGCAGGTGAAACAAACCTCCTGTCTTTCCTGGGTTTACTCTTGTTTGTTTGTTTGTTTTACTGCTTGCTTTGATTTGTGGTTTTGGTCATTCTGATTTCTCTTCTATGCTCATGTTGCTGCTGTGACACAACCTTTTATCCAGGAATATCTTTTGGAAGAAGTGAATATGGTTTTATTTGCTCTGGTTAGCAAATAAAACCATAGTTAGCAGGAATGCATCGTGCTGTCTGTATTAGGTCTGATTTCTCAGTAAATACCAGTGAAATGGTGCTTTGAATGCTAACTCTCCTCAATTTTCCTTGTTTTGCATCAAAGCAGTTTTAAATACCATGTTTAAACAATATGTTTGCTTTCATCTTTTCCCATGTAGCCCCCACACATACACACACAGCTGTATGTATAAAAGCATTGAATTGCATGAATAAAGCAGGATAAAGCAAGTCAGATTCAAGGCATGAACAGGCCTGACATGGAGGTAACCATGCTGCATCCCCTGGCATGGTTTAGCTTTGGAAGTGGCTGTGTGTCCTTCCCTTGCATTGCTGGGAATTCCTCAGTGAAGGAATGCTGTGAACACCATCTCTCTACCATGTCTGTACAGCTTGCAACATGCAAGCAGACTCTGAGGGTTTCCATTTTAATTACTCATAATTAGTACACTTACATCTTTCATTACAGTACTTTATTTAAAATTAAAAAAAAAAAACAAAAAAAACAAAAAAAACCACCCCAAAAACGAAAAAAAAACCCAAGCCACAAAAACAAACCACAGAATAATTTAAGGAAGTTTTATTTTGGTATAAAATGTGTTCTTTTTTTAATTTACTCCAATGCATATTTGTGCTTTTTAAAGTCTTAGCTTGAACAGCTTATTTTTGGTACTCAGAGCCTTCTACTGATAAGTTGCTTAATTGGTCAGTCCCACAGCATGGGAATAAAACTTCCTTGAACATAGGATCTTGCAGAAGATCTGTTTCAAGAGGACCTTCCCTTGTTGCATATTTGTTGTATTTTTCTTTGATGTAATCCAAGACTTCTCAGGCAACAAAACATTCCTGTTTTGATGTTGGGGGCTGATATTGCCACAAAGGATTTGCATATTCCCCACTGGAGCAGAGGTTTTCCTGATGCAGTCAGCATGATGCACACAAGGAAATTTACCATTTCTTTTTCTTCAGAGGAATCAGCTAATGCCTGCAAAAGGTGAGGAAGCTTGAACATGTGCTCAGAGATGATAAAAATAAAAGTTATATTGGGATAAGACTTTGCTTTCTACATTCTGTTATCAAAAATTATAAGAAATCAGGAGACAGTCACTCTCCTTGAAGTTATAGTAATGGACTGAATCATCACTAGTAGAGCAAATACCTGCTCAGTTTATAGTTTTCCAGGTACACCTGCAAATGGAAAAGCAAGCCCTCCAATAATAGAAGGTATTAAGAAAAATAATAAGCAGCTTCTGTGCAATCTTACAGACAGTATTTGCCACAACAGAAAGATGAAATTGTCTCCAAAACTGGAGGAAAAGTATTTTGGAAAGGAGATTCAATTCAAATGTTGAAAGATGCTGAACTGTACAAAGTGCTAATGAATAAAATTTTATGCAACTATCAGAAAGGAAAATTACATTTAATATCTCCATGGCAGAAAGTGCAGCAGAAATAGAGGGAAAACTGCACTTCATTGCTGAAAAAATGAGCAGGCTTTTATTCCTGAAGACATTTGATTCCTGACCTGCCAGCACATAGTCTGCCTGTGCCCATGGCATCCATGCCTGTCAGAAATTTATCTGTTCCTCTCAGTAAGTTTATGACTAATTTTGCCATTACTTGGTCAGGTAAATTCCAATTTTGGTAAATATATGTCATTCAAATGTGTGGAATGGATGAAAAAACAAAACAAAACAAAAGGCAGCAATAAATTTAAACATGAATATCCAGAATCATAGCTGTCAGTTTGCATTAACATAAATGTCAGTCTCTTCCAGTCCTCATTTTAATCTGGTGTGTCCAATGTTAGCTAAATCATCAGTTGTTTGGTGAGGAAGATTTAAAGGCATGCAAAACACTTCCAAAAGAGAAGTGTTACACAGCCCTGGAGCAAGGATCTGCACAGGTGCAAAGGGTAGGAGCAGGGACAGAAGTAATGAGATGAGGACAACCTTCCCCACCACAGCAGAACTGAGCACTCATCCTGGTCTGGCTTTGTGTGTAAGCAGCACTGCCTGGCTACCAGAAGAAGGAAACTGCTAGAAGAGAGAAGAAATCAATTCAGAAGAAAGAAAATGGGTATCACTTATGCAATTGCCAGATTCTTTTTAATATAGTTTTTGCATTAGTTGCCCTATGGGCCAAGGATACACTGCCAGCTTGGAAGAGAAATTGCCCTGAGAAGAGCCAAAAGGACAGAAGGGCTACAGCTTTTGTCAAAGAAGACAAGGAGACTATTATTGCCTATCCCCAAAGTCATGGTGAAGCTACAAATATTGAGATTGAACTCACATGACTGAATGAAAGGTTAGATTTACTATATTTACCATCTGATTTCTGGGCCTGTAGTAAAAAGGCATTTATGTTACACTACCAAATTTTCTGATGACCATTAGGGTTGGACCTTGTGGCTGCTTTTTTTTTTCTTTTAACAAAATGGGCTGATATTGGCACTGAGTAACCCATTTCTGGAGATAAACCATAAACTACTGCTAGAATCAATGAGATGCTGATAGCCGTCAGCACCAGGTATGCTAAAAAGTGGCAGTAATCTGACTTTGGCTTTGCAGAAATAATTTGAAGTGCAATTTCAAAGCAAATAGGACTGGGACCATGCAAGGCTTCTGTCAGATTCGTGTTCTCATTTCCCTATGGGTCTCTCCCTCTTCCCAGCTGGCTACATTTCTTTTCTACTGGTCACAGGATTTTTAGAATAGTTTGAAGAAGAATATTTTCCTTTATCAGCAAGTTGGTTTTTTTTGCCAAGTGATTTTTGCTGAGGAATTTTTGCAATCTAGAGGTTTCTCTGTGTCTACAGAAGTTACCTTGCAGAGGAAGACATTTTATTTCATGCAAACTCTACCATAGGCTTTGGAGTTTAGACTTAATTTGATATCTAGTAATCCAATAATAAAGACATTGCATGGCATCTAGAGCAGAAGGCCTCCCCAACAGAGGAATACTTTTTTTCACCCCCATTACTTGCCAGATAAGGGCCAATGTCTGTTTTCAGTGATGTTTTTTTAACCCCAAACCAGTTTCTCTGAAGTGAAATGCAGTGGTGCTCTGATGAGAAGGAAAGCATTTCAACTCACTTCACATTCATCGATTAGTCTCTTATTTATACATTTATTTGCCTTTTTCTGCCTGGCTGCTGGCCAGCGTGGCTGTGGCTCCTGCAGAGCCCTGGTGATGTGCTGCAGGAGTTTCAGAGCTGAGCCCCAAGGTCCAGCTCCAGCAGCAGCACCGGCTCAGCTCCCGTCCCCGGCTGCTGCGCTGGGTCAGTCAGAGGGCACGGCAGAGACAAAAGGTTTATTAAAGTTTAAATGACATGGTTTCTGTGAAGATAGCTCTAATTTGTTCTGACATCTCCACTGTCAGCAGGAATGACAAAGTGTTCATCACTCACCTCCTTTCTGTAGAGCTGAGGGACGTGGAACTCTGGAAGGGTTTAGCTGGGGCATCCAGTCAAAAAGAGCTGCTGAGTTTGATGGTATTACAGCAAATGTTAACAAACAGGCAGGGCAAGGGGTGCCAAGAGAAAATTTAAAGGACACCAAGGCAGCTTCTCCACTGATGTCCTCAAGGTGCCCTTCTCAGAAAACTTTGTGGCATGTGGTGAGGGCCTCCAAGCAAGAATGGGTTTTGGACCTGCCAGGAGAGAACGGGCTCTCGAAAAGGCAACCAGGTCCCAATATTCACTGAAACCTGTGGCTCCAAGGATCAATAACTGAATTCTCAGCACTAGGAAAATGACTGACTGCAACTGTGACAACATAAAACAACTTTGTTTTTTTCACATCGTTTTTATGCTTCCTCAAATTCTCAGTTACCTTTGTGTGACCTCATTCTCATCCAGTTCCTCAACAAGAGGTTTCCTGAGGCACTCAGACATATTCATTAAGCTTTCTGAGGTAGAAATATAAAACTGAATGTCGTCAGCATGCTCTTTAGGCCATACCTCCTTGAACTGAAAAAAGCATTTGTAAAAGAAAAATTAATCTGCCTTCCCTTTCAAGCTCAGGGGCTGAAGAGAAATTTTCCTGCTTTACCCCCCAGGCTTTCCCTTTTCCAGGCTTAGCAAGTCAGTACCACACCAATCCTAAAAGTTTTGCTACACCAATGCAAGGACATCTAAGGACTAACAGGACTTTCCTTGTCTCTAGCAAAAGATGTTTCTTGCTCTCAGTCATACAAAGCAGCTGGCAAAAATGTGTATCTTCAGTGGATGGCCATCCAAATGCAGATGTCAGAGACTGGGACTTCTGAGGAAGAGATGTTCATTATGGGCTTTTCTCCTGTTTCTTGCTAAGTGTCAGCAGTGAAACTACTGCCTTAAATTGATTGATGTTTTGCTATTACCTTGAGGAAAATAAAGATTTCACCTTCAGAATTTGAGACTTTTCTTCTCTGCTAATGTGTGAAGAGAGGGCAGGGTAGACTTCCCAGGGAACCAAACTGAAGAAAGGTTTTACTTTAAAAAAACCCCACTTTGGTTTATAAAGCTAATTTAATCTTCTTTTTGATACCCTTGCCATGGAAAGGACAAAGTACTGACTAATCTCTGTCTGATATTGTTAGGTTAGAGCTGAAATAACTTTTATTAGAAGTAAGTGACTTTAGGCAAGGATTTCTATAGAGATAACAAGGCACATGATAATTATTTGGGATGTCTTACAAGTAGATCAAACAAATCAGATAATCTTGGATCTTGACCCCTGTAATTTGGTATTGTAACAGTTAAAGACTTTAATACTTATTCTATTGTAATAAATAGAATATTTTCTATCACATCGCAGTTACTATATGAGTATTTAAAATGACCTTTTATTTCTGTTCATTAAGACACTGGGCATACTTGACTGTAACTTATTAAGGTCAATAAATGCTTAATGTGTTAACTTCTTGGTCTAATTTTATGTGACACCTTGCTGAGTCAGCAAAAGGAATGGAGGACAGATTGGGATGTGCAATGATATCTGAGAGGTATTTATATACAACAGCTATGGATTTGTGGCATGTTTGCCAGGGTTATTAAACTGTTTTCGCATTGCTAAGTCCTCTAAATACCTATCCATAAAATGAAGAAAGGGTCATTTTGCAATTCAAATGCAGATTTCTAAAGATCAGGATTTATTTTCTATCTGTACTATAGATTTTAACTGTGACCTTGGGCAAATCACTTACTTTCCCTGCCTAATTTCTCTGTATGCTGAAGTAGTGATAATAAGTCCTTAAGGATGAGAATGAATATGTCAGTGTTCATGTGGCACTCACACTGTTATTCAGCTCAGGTTCCTACCTCAGCCTTCAGCTAAGACAGAGTCAATCAAATTGTATTTTTCCCACATTTTGTTGCAAAGTGAATTTCTTGCTCTGATAATTTTGAACCAGTCATAGATGGTGATTGGCCTGAGACTGTTCACAAAATGTTCAGTCTGTAGCCTGACAGACTTCAAGACCTTTGTTCAACCTGCCTTTTGTGTGGAGTCTCTTCTTTCCCAAACATTAAGCCAGATTCTAATGCATTTCAGAAGCTGAAGACTTTCTGTGTTCTCAGCACTGCCATATAGCCACAAGTAGGACTTCATCAATGTTAAAGGCAAAACAGGGGAAAAGATGACCCTGGATTTGTTGTTTTTTCTTCAGTGTAAATTGTATTGGTAATGATTTACATAATTCAGTCTGGTCAATGGCATGCCAAGGCACGGGTATCTGCTTATCTGCACAGCAGTCAGCCAAGGTAGTCAGCCAACACCACACAGTTATGTTTTGTTATCAATGAAGACTGAGTCATCTTCCTGAACATTCCAAATGACCAAAATTCTGCTGCTGAAAATGCTAACAGAAAGCCTTTTTATAATGGTGGTGTGTTATGTATCAGTCACTGGGGTGCACGTGCTGTGGGTCTCTGCCACGGCTTCTGTGGGCTCATCTGTTTCCTTTTTGCACAAAGTCATCTTCATGATCTTGTGCATCTGGCACAGGAGTTGTTTAGTTCCACTACATCACAGGCTGTGGAAGAGATCTAAGAAGGTCATACCCATGACCTGCTCTCCTTTTCTTTTTCCATACTTGATAAATGGCTCCTATAGATTGCTTCTTTTCCCTTCTCCAATGGACACATTCCAAAAGGGATTTGGGTAAAATCAGCAAAATTTCTCCATGGTGCCAAGGTCACAACCTCCCACCACATGATAACTACATGGTTTTGCCCCAGAAAAACCCTAGATTTTCCATATGCCATTGCATATCAGTGATCTTTAGATATGGTGATAAAGTAAATAATATTTTGTTAAGCGTTCTGCATTTAAAATCACAGAGAGTATCCAAGGCAAAAGGAAATCTACTCTGATCCTGTGAACAAAGTAATTTATGTTTCCTCTCCATCACAGATGCCAAGCCTCTCTAGTTACCCATGGAGTCAGCCCTCATGCTACCTGAGGTATTAGCAGTTAAAATCTGTACACTCTGAACTGAAGGGATTTCTCTTAATGCCAGGAAAAAGAAAAGCTCCAAAATAACAAAAGTCATACTGAATCCATCAGCCTGTCTTTGAATACAAGTACACAGAAAATTCCCAATAGACGTGGGATCAGTGCAGAGAGCAGCACTGGAATTACAGAATATAGCTGGCAAATTATTAAAAAATGAAAAATTGGAACCAGTTCTGTCTGCTTTATCTCAGATGAAACTGTCTTTTCTACTGGAGAAACAAACTATCTTAAAATAAAAATGAAGATTAAAAAAAGAAATTTTGGGCATGAAATGAGTACAATTCTTTTTGGTCATGTAAATCATGCTTCATCCCAAAATGGGAACCATGATTGATAACTGTTTGTTACTCATGGCCTAATTTCTTTAATTAGGATAAAAATCCCATTTTTTTCCCTAAAGGGAAACAGAGACCTTACAGCTGTCCTGGGGCACTTCTGTTGTCTACAGTGGCTCAGGGAAAGTCTTTAAAAGTGCCCTTAAAAATTAAAGAAAAAAGTATATTTGTAGAGAGGGTTTTTTACATTGAAGGGGACAAAGGGCATGTTGAAATAGTCCGGATTTACAGAATGCAGTGTAAAAGAAAAAGTTGTGAAAACCAAATATGAACTAACAAGGACAGTTTACCAAGGGTGAACCAGATGTGGTCAGCTCCAGCCTGTGCCAAGACTCTCAGAGAGGCAATCCCAACACCCTTTTGGGTTTCAAAAGCAGTAAAAGGAGGGCTAAGGAGAGTCTCCATCCATTATTATATGTGAGGGGAAACATGGTGACAAGGATAAGGAAAAGGCTGAGTTATTTAATGCCTTCCTTGCTTCAGTCTTTAACATTAAGGCCAGTTGTTCTCCAGGTATGCAGCCCTCTGAGCTGGAAGACAGAGAAGATGCCATAATGCAAGGTGAAGTGGCCAGTGACCTGCTGCACCACTTACACACACACAGGTCCATGGGGCTGGATGGGATTCACCTGAGGGTACCAAAGGAGGTGGCACAAGAGCACACAAAGCCCTCTCCATCATTTATCATGGCTAGTTAGTCCTGGCTAACTGGGGAGGTCACAGTTGACTGGAAATTAGCAAATGTGACACCCATCTACAAGAAGGGTCAGAAGGAGGATCCAGGGAGCTACAGGCTGTCTGATCTTGACTCTGGGAGAGGTTGTGGAGCAGATTGTCTTGAGTGCCATCACGCAGCACATGCAGGACAACCAGGGGACCAGGCCCAGTCAGCATGGGTGTGGAAAGGTAGGTCCTGTTTGTCCAATCTGATCTCCTTCTATACCAAGGTGACCCTCCTGGTGAATCTGGGAAAGGCTGTGGATGTGTTTACCCAGACTTCAGTAAAGCCTTTGACACCCATAACATTTTCTTGGAGAAACTGGCAGCTCATGGCTTGGACAGGTGAACAGTTTGCTGGGTAAAAAACTGGCTGGATGGCTGGGCCCAGAGGGTGGTGGGGAATGGAGTTAAATTCATCTGGCAGCTGGGCCCTGAATGTTCCCTGGGCTCAGTACCAGGGCCAGTTCTGTTCAGTATCCACTTCAGAAAGTTTGTAGCCAGTACCAAGTTTGGTAAGAGTGTGGAGATCTGCCAGAGAGTGGGAAGGTCTGCAAAGGGACAGCCTGAATCCATGGGCCAAGGCTAGTGGCATGAGGTTCAACAAGGTCAAGTGCTGGGTCCTGCACTTTGGTCACAACAACCCCATGCAGTGCTACAGGCTGGGGAACAGTGGCTGGAAAGCTGCCCTTGGACAAGGACCTGGGCGTGCTGGTCTGAACATGAGCCAGGGTGTGCCCAGGTGGCCAAGAAGACTGATAATGTCCTGGCCTGTACCAGAAAGGGTGTGGCCAGCAGCACCAGGGCAGTGATTTTCTCCCTGTATTCAGCACTGGTGAGGCCACACCTCAAATCCTTGGTTCAGTTTTAGACCCTTTACTACAAGGCCATTGAGGGGCTGGAGTGAGTCCAGAGAAGGGCAATGGAGCTGGTGAAGGGTCTGGACCACAAGTCTGATGAGGAGCAGCTGAGGGAGCTGGGGGTGTTTAGCCTGGGGAAAAGGAAGCTCAGGGGAGACCTTATCACTCTGTACAACTCCTGGAAAGGAGGCTGTAGCTGGGGGGTGGCAGCCTCTTCTGCCGGGCTCTTCTGCAGGTAACAAGAGACAGGAAAGGAGGAAATGACCTTAAGTTGCACCAGGGAGGGTTTAGATTGGATATTAGGGAAATTTTCTTCATGGAAAGGGTTCTCAAGCATTGGAACAGTTACCAAGGAGGTATTTAAAAGATGTGTAGATGTAGCACTTAGGAATATGGTTTAGTGGTGGACCAGGCAGTGGCAGGTTAAGGGTTGGACCCAAGGATCTTAAAGGTCTTTTCCATCTGATTCTATGATTCTGGAGCTGTAACATGTAACAGTGACCTTGCTACTTGCATGTAAGCTGCATGTTGATGAAATTGCTAACGGTTATAGTGAGAAAAGTCAAAACAGCTTCTTCTGAACAAGAACCCTCCAAAATTTGCCTTACGAAAACCTTCTCAACTTCATCAGGCCCCCTCTAGTCTATTCAGTAAATTTGTGACTGGAAAAGGCTCTGCCTTCATCTGTGAAGAGTTTGCTACAGTTAAGCTTGGAAGAATAAAGATAATGAAGCACTTTGTATGTGTTATGTCCCCTGAGGGAGAAGGGCTGATGCACATAAGAGGATTAGAGAAACAACTTCAGTGAATTGATGTGGATTGCATTCATCTTTATATTAAACTTTATATGAAGGCCTCAATTTCAGCTTCCAGTGAGAATTCATGGGTGAGGTTGGTGCTTCTTGGAAATCTGTACTCGAGACTGACTCAACCTGTTAAGATCCTGGTGCTAAAGATAGGCATGTCCTGATACAAGACTAAGGAAAGTTTGATACGGGTTCCCAAAGTTCCTACTGATATTTCATTATTCTTTTTTGCCAGATTCCTTTGATCAAAGTCTTGTTTGTGATTATGATTTCAGACTCCCCAGTACAAGAAAGGCATTTACAGGCTGGAGCAAGTCAGTGAACAGGACATCCATATGGTCAGGGGCTCAAGCACACGACTAGGAGAAAAGGCAGAGGACTGGATTTTTTTCATCCTGGAGAAGAGAGAGCTCAGGGAGATCTTACTGCTACCTGAAGCTGCTAATGGGAGGGTGCAGAGAAGACACAGACTCTTCTCAGAGCTGTGTGCAGAGACAGGATCAGAGGGCAACAGACTCAATATGAAATTTGGGAAATTCCTCTTCGATAGAAGGAAAACTTTTATTGTGACAGTGATCAAATATTGGAATAAGTAGCCATGAGAGGAGTGGAACATCTATCCTTAGAGAGATCTAAAACTCAGCTGGAGATGAACAGCCTACTCTAATTAGGCCTGCACTGAAGTGTTTGTTGGACTGAGTGATCTCCACAAGTTCCCTCCAACTTAGTTTTATTACCCTGTGAGTTTAAGAGTCAGGAAAACAGGGTGTTTTCACTGGCTGTTTCAAAGGCTTTTGGTTTCCACACTTGGAGATTCTCTCTTTCTGAAGTGCTGGCAGAGTGAAAACTCAATGGGAAGGTAGTACATCTTCCTCCCAGCTTCTGCTGCAGTGGCCACTAGCGTGACCTGCTTGGAGCTTCACAGTCCTGAGCAATAACCAGACCACCTTCAGGCAGAAGGAAGGGGCTGAATGACAGCACCATGGGTGATAGCTAAACTCAGCATTTGGAGCATAAAAGCTTTGTTAATTTTGCTGTGCTATGCCCGTTAAGGATTTTTATTCAAGTGGAAGGATAAGGTCTTTGGAAATCTTGTAAAATGTTGCATGTTTCAGCTGCAGCTGCTGGTTCAGACTCTTAGGAGGACAAGAGAAAGTGATTAAGGCCATTTGGTATAACTATAATAAAATAAAAAGATATAAAACTCTGCTATGATGAAGCCTGCTTCTTCTGAAGTCTGAGGGAAGTAAGTCAAATGAGGTAAGTGGAAGTAAATTACACCCGAGAGCATTTCACCTTGCTTTTCCCTGAGAACTAGGAGCTAAGCATTACTCTGTTTTTCAGATTAATCTTGATCCTTCATCTCACTCCACACTGACATGCTTGCAGCTCAAGGAAATATTTATATAGTAAAATAATTCACAGCACACTTTTCCCTCCTTTATGAACCTACTTCTTATTGTTTTCCTTTTCTCCACATTCCCCATGCACATTCACCAACCCAAACTGTGCTTGTTACATAAGCTGTCAAGTTATCTGTATAATGTTGTGTTAGGGATTTAGCTAGAGAAACAAATTCCCTTGGTGTGTGAGTAAGATTAGGACAGCATATGTATGTGGTGGATTTGTGGACTGAAAACTTATTCAATTTTAGTTTGATTATGAGGGCAAGGTTAAATATGAACGATATTAGCAGAAGTATAAGCATGATTCTTCGAAACCCCATGAACTTTAAAATCTCTGCAAACCTGTGTTTGGTGCAGCAACATCACATTAAAATTGGCATGTGCTTCCTCATTAGTTTCTATTTCTTCCCTTAAGCAACTAAAATTGCTAAATACTTCAGTAATCAGCTTTCTAGCCACCCTTACTTTTCTCAAAGCCAACTCTTCTGGACACCCTTACAAGAAGAGTTAATGTGCATATTTTGAGAGACTAGAGAGAGCAAGACAAAAGCCCTCCCTGATGTTGCAGCTTGGTGTCAGTGATACCATTGCCACAGAGATGCATTGAAGCTTTCCCTGGAGTGCCCCAGCTCTGCTGTCTAGGCTGGAAATGGCAAAACAAAATGCAAGAGGCTATGCAGCAGCAGTGAGTCTGAAGCTCACTGCAAATGCTCTCAAGTCCCTGTCTACTCTTTCTGCCTTTGGAGCAGTCAGAAAATTTAAGCCAGGAAGGACAGGCTGAATGTCATGTATCTGTCATGAAATTTATTGCCCACAGCCATCTTCAGCTCAAAGGTGTCCTGAGCATCAAGAGGCCACTTGTGTTAGCTGTGAATGGGGCATGTGTGACTGGGTGAAACACACTTCCCATCCAAATGTCAGGCCTATATAGGAGAGCAGTGTTATTGAGGCTGCCACACCATATTTCATGGTGTTTTCAGATGCAGAAACAGGTCAGCTGGGGAGGTCTTCTTAGCCCAAATTCCCCACAAATCTGCTGATGAACTGACTAAACTTACAGAAAAGTCTGGATTTGAATTCGCTGTAAAAAGAAGAAGGTTTGGATAGTCATTTTAAATAGACACTTTCACATAACCAGAATCAATCTGGTCTGCTGGTTGTTGCTACTTAAGTGATTTTCTGCAGGTATTTACTTCTAAATAGCAAGATACATTTCTCTGTTAGAGAGCAACATGACCACTAACATGGATTTCAAACCTCTTCCATATTCCACTATAAGACAAGTGAGTAAAAAATCAGTTGCTTATGACCTGTGGTCACCCATTGCCTTCCTTGTGTGTGCTCTTGTTAACAACCAACAGAATGATGGAAAAACATTTAACAAACAAACTGAGACTTGAAGTCTTCTCCTTGCAAATCTTCTTCTCCAGGTTTCTGTGGGAACTAGTCAAACAGACCCTCCAGGTTTCTGTGGGAACTAGACTGCACTGTGCTGTTTAGCTGTTGGAATAAAAGCCTTTCAACCTAAAAGCCTTTGAACTTTCAACCCCACCAGTCAGAGGAGTCAGCAAAGTTGACAAGACTACACTTTTACATCTGTCATAACTCTTTTTATCCTGTGCTTTTGTGGCACAAGGAATTGTTTGCAAACTGGAGTTGAACACTAGCAGCCCCAACATTTCTTCCCAAAATGCTAACTGCTTTGTCTCCTTATCTGTATTCTGTGATGGCAGAGATTTCAGTGTCTGTTACTCGTCAGAAAGTTTGGTCACCTGCAGAGGGGGAAAGACATGGTGCATACTTCAGTGTGGATTTACTGTAATTTCATGTGACAAAGTGCTGTGCTTTGAAATACAACCTGTTGGTCCTGGCTTAAAGGCAGATTCACATGCATTTATGCTACAGATTATGTCTTGGTAAAGCAGCTTTTTTGAGTGGAGAACAAATAATTGGTGACTACTATAGCTGTTCTAGTAAGTGGGGTAAGTGTTAAGCAGCAAAGGAGCAAAGACTGCACTGAAACAACAGCCTATTTCTGGCATCAATAGGTGCAAGTGATAGAAGTTCCTTCCATCATTTGTACACCTGGGAGAAAAAAAAAAAGCAAGAGAAAGCTCTGCCTGACATCTCAGGTAATGGCAATTGCATGACAGGCAAAAGAGATTTTCCAGGCTGCTTCTGAGTAAACACTAACAGGTAGCTTGACACATAATTTGAAACTTCAGCATCATTGAAAACGAAGCTACAAAAACACGACTTTGAGCAACCAAAGACCTAGAATCCTCATCAGTATGTTTTCTCCATGTTACTAGCATTGCTAGTAACTGCTGTGAACTTGTCAAAGCTTAAGAAGTATTGAAATCTCAACAGCTATGCAATATATTAGCATACAAATCATTAACACATGGGTCATGACATTTTGAGTCTCTTCTGGTCAGCCTTATTTTCCAGTAGGAGTATAAGAAGGCAAGGACTTATGAGCAGAGCCTTTTGACAGCAACCATTGTTGAATATCCATGACTTTGAGTATTAAAACAAAATTTAGAGACACGGCCTTTTATTGGGGGGGTGGGGTGGGGTGGTGTTTGTTTGGGGGGCTTTGGGGTTTTTGTTTGTTTGTTTGTTTGTTGTTTGTTCTTGTTTTTGTTTAAGAAATAAAATAAATATTAGTTTGGGCTTTCTCCATGTATCAGAGGGTTTCTAAACCCCAGAGAATCAAAGGCAGAGGTGTTGCTGGAATGCAGATTTTTTTCCTTATCATTTGTTTTCATATAACAAAACAAAGCCACAATTTGAGCTAAAACTGCAAGTAAAAATTATCCCTACCTTATTTAACCAAAGCTGTCTCCTCTGGTACTAGCAACATTATAATCCTGTTTATTCTCCAGTGAGTTTGGTTTATAGGATCTTTCAGGGGAGAAGACTTTGCTAAAGTAAAATAAAACACTGAGGGGAAATCCCACATTTTTATTCCTTAAACAAAGAAGATAAAACTCCATACTTCTTCCCTTTTGCAAATCCTCTTTGAAATAGCCCAATGAATTCAAATGGTTTAATGGTCCAAACTGAGAACAAACACATACCCAGTTACTCTTTTGAACAAACATGTAAAATGCAGAGCTATGCTGATAAGGTGAGGTTACTGAGGCACTTTGTACTTACCAGAGCTTTAGCCTCTCTTACTTGATGGACTCCTAACCAGCTTTGACTTTTCATTGACTTTCCTCACCTTTAATTTAAGACTGCATTGACTTTTCCTGTCACCTTAATCCATTTCTAGCATTAAATTGCTGCACAGCTAGCTATAATGCTACTCCATATTGATTATATTCTTTCCTCTCAATAATGTTTTGTTACATGCATTGAAAAATAATCCAAGAAGGTTCTGAGTGCTTTGCTGGTTTTTAGTAGTTAATAATTCCACTTTTTTTTTTACTTTTTTTTTTTTTTTTAGTGTTTCATTGCTCACTTAACCCAGGTCAGTGTTTTGGAGAAGGGAAAGCTGTAAACAAGGCGTGGTGCAGGGTCTGTACAGAATGAATTTGATCCCTGGGGCTGGCCATAAATGGCTGCTGCTTGAGAGTAAATCCTTACCAGGTCCTGGCAGGGGCTTTCCAAGACACCAAAATCTTGTTCCCATGGCTGATGCACAACTGGTGTCCAAGCTGGGTCACAGAAGGAGTGGGTGACCAGGAAGAATGAAAGCTTGTCCCAGCCTTGGGATTTCCCAAGGATATAACCTACCAACAGGGAAGCACAACACTCCTGGGGATTTGAAGTTCATATTTGAGACACTCAGAGGACCCTCCACTACTGAGCAGCTGCAGATGAGCTCCTCAGGGATGCAGCAATGCTAGAGAAGTGAGACCTGCCCTTGTCTCAGGTTTGGACAGACAGTGCCTGCAAAGCCTGGATTCATCTCTTCCATGCCCTTGCCCTAAAATGGTGGCAATATTTCCTTTTCATGCATGGGTTTTTTTCATGTAGGCTTTTACACCGAGGTAGGACATTACCTCCATTACAATAACCCAAGCCTGATTAATTGGCATTGATTTCTTATCAAAGAACTGGAATTAAAGAAATGAAAAGATGAAACAAAATATAGTATTCTGCAGACAACTACCAAATGGAATAACACTGTATTAGCTGAGGCTTAAAATACTCTCTGGAAACTTAAATTTGCCTGAAGAATTACACAAGGAAAGATAAAATCTTTTTTTCCAGCCCCAGGATTTAAGTCTGAATTTATTGTTCCATGACAGGGTGTCTCCTCTCACCATTTAGTGGATCATAAAAAGAAAACTTAATTTTTCTAGTAAAAAAAGTGACTCATGCTTTCAACCCCAGCTCAGTGATGTGCCTGGCTGTGTAGGTCTTCAATGCTTTTTTTGGTAGAGAAAGGATGGGACATATCCATGATAAATATAAAATGTTTTTCATAATTTTTGCAGGAAAAAAAGTACACTGTTCATTGCTGTCTGTCTCCTTGACTGTGTTGTCACTATTCAGGCTCATTCCCTTTCTTGGACGTTATGGAGGAGATGTAACACAGGGCTCATGGAGAACAAATCTCTCCTCCTGCAAGTCTGCAGACTCTCCCAGGGCAAAAGGGCACACCCTTGGTTGTGCTCAAAGTCAGCCTGCTTAGATGGACACATTGCTAAAAATTAAACTACAGATTAATATGAGGTGATGTGTCCCCATACACCTTCCTTAGCACCTTTAAAAGAAGCTTTTGGCTTGTTGGTTTTTTTTTTTCTCCTTGTGTCTTGTGTTTGGTATCCCTTTTTTGTTAAGGATGTTAAGTCTTCTCTGACTTTCCTTTCTTCTTTCCCATAATATTAAAATATGTAGCTGTCTAATGCAAGCCACTCTGTACAGGTAAGTGCTGAGAGGTGTGTGGTTATGTGTCTGTTCCTGGGCAGCACTCTCAGAGAAAGCTGGTTTGCATGACAGCTCCCACCACAGACCTTGGAGATGACCTCACAAAAATCACTCTGATTTCCCTCATCATGTTCCCTCTCCTGTCCCTGGTCTCTCCAGCCCTGGTAGAGCAGAGCCCATCTCTGACCACAAAAACCTGAGCTGTGCCTGCTACAAACTCCAAGTGCTAGGAGAATACAAATTAATGACATTAAACTACTATTGAAAAGCCTTATTGACTCATGTCTTTTGTACAGTATTGAAGCCTATATGGCTCTTAAGCCTCTCTGTCACAGTTAATACCAGCTTTCAGTCATATCTTTGCAATTGAAACTCAGCAGGGGACTAATGGATGACCAGCTATTTTCTGCTAATACACCATAGAAATGAGTGTGCCTGATCAATTCTTGAAAACACTCACAGGGCAGAAAGCACTCAGAGAAAGTCGAAACTATTCTTCTTAAGAGAACATTTTTTTATGCTCCCTGATTCTGCATTTAATTCTGTAAGTGTAGTTTAAAGGGCAGAGGGAGTTGTTAAATTTCATTTCACATTCACACTCTTCTCCTGCCGGCACTCCTGTGGAATTGTTGCTGCTGCTCATGCATACTGAGGGGCAATGTGCCCCTTTGCAGGCAGGGTGCATCTCTGCAGCTCATTCCCAGCCATTTCCCTAGCAAGTAGCTTCTTGCTACTGTGATAGCATTGCAGCCCATGGGGTTTCCCATTTATACCCTTACAATGTTTTCCTCCATCCTACAAAGGATCTGCTTTTTCAAAAACCATCTGTATGGCAGAGGAGGGCTGGATGCAATGTCCTTATAAGCTCATCAGCAGTTTGTGCTGCTCCTTTAAAGTGCACCACATCCTTCAAAGCACAGCATGTCTTTCAAAGCACTGCTAACGCTTGCCTGTCAGCAAATGAGAAAGCAGGGCAGGAGCCAAAAGTTAAAGACCCAGGTTGCAGGTTGCTGCTGGGAAGCACACTGTTTCCAAGCATTTTGATATCAGAATTACTGCCTAGACCAGGAGCTAGCCCAGAGTGCCTTGTGCCTCTTCGTGGATTAGCAGGTTGTGCCATGATTAATGAATTCCTGCTCTTTCTTATTTAGACAGAAGGTACATGAACTGTTCCAGTCAGCTCTAGTCTCCAAGAAAAAAATTAGTACAGAATATAATGACACTGTAGGAAAAAAGAGGTCAGTGCTTCAGCAAAGCCCAGATGATAGTTCTGTCCTTACAGTTCACGAGGAGTCCCTGTAGGTGAGAAGCTCTTAGCTGTAGTGTGCAAGGAGGCCCCTGGCATGTGTCCCAGCAGGACACCTTCCCCTGCCTGCCATGGCAGCTTCTGTGCCGTGGGTCAGGAGAGGCAGCACAGCTGGCAGAGCACGCGGCCGTGCAGCCTGGGAGGCAAAGCCACAGAGCCCTGCTCTTAGGCTGCAAGCTCTGGGGTAAAATGTCTCTGCTGCCACCAGGAACATTTCACAGTACAACCCTTCTAGCTTCTGTTCATTCATTTCTTTTCATCCTTTTTTTTTCAAAAATCGAGAGTCAAACCCTGAGACTGTGGTGAAAAGCAGACATGTCTCTCATCGACATAACACCTGGGTTGGAAAATTCTGAGTGTGCACCAGTAACCATGTGAAAACCCTCTGTTGTGTTTCCCTTCCAGACACTCTTCTCACCGGGATGCCATCCAAAACTTCCTTTGCTGCAGTGCACTCTTGCTAGACACTGACTGTCTGACACAAAGTCCAAGCAGAGAGAAGTCAAAGGAGGCAGTTAAGCAACTGGAAGTCTGTAATTTCTTTCTTGCTTAAACTGTGTGTACTCAAGTGAGAAAGGATTTTATTTTTCTTAGCTGAAAGAGATTATCAGAGAGCTTGAGAACATGAAAGAGTACCTTAAGCTGGAGACAGTTCAGATAATTTTCTGGCTATGAAAGTTCTAAAACAACTTTAGTACAAAGTAAATATACAGCAGTACTGGACATGTGTTAATATGTGATGTCTGGAATGGCTGTTGCTCTTTGTTTTTATTAAGTTCCTGTTACAAAAAAAGATGGGTCATTATGCCCCATTTTCAACAAACATGGAGCAAAAAGCAGTTTTTTTCTGAGTAGCTTTTATCTAACCTCACAGGCTGAAGAGGAATGGGAAGAGCTGCAAGTAGAAAGGATATGCACTAAGTATATGTTGGCATTGAAATTTGAATAGGTGGGCAAGAGAGGCATTGATGAAAAAAGACAAATGGGGAAAAATAGAAGAGCAAAGAAGAAGGGAACAATAGCCAAAAGGAATGAAAAAGGAAGAAGAACACATCTGATGATGTTCTGTGGCTGGGGTGAAGGCACTGGGGAACGTATATTGGGGCATGCTACCTTTTAAAGCAGAGGAGAAGATGCTCTGAGACAAAATTTATAAAACCTCCTGACAATGGAAAGAGACATATTGCAGACCTGCACAGCTCCTGTTCCTTAGCCCACCATTTTCTGCCATGGCCAGGGGTATCTGTTTGCCCTCCTCAGGAGATGATGAATTACTTTTGTGATTTCTCACAATAAGTGGGCAATATAATCCTTGATTTCATATGCAGTTCTCATAATAACATCTCAGAAGGACACAGAACTACGTCTGTGAATTTAGTTACAGTAAGAGACTATTCTATTGCTGTTAATAACAGATTTGTGCCTTAACTGTTCCCAGTTTAAATAATTATAAATTCTTCTGTCAGTGCTTGGTGATCATCACAGCACACTATTGGCACTTAAGTTCTTTGTCAATTAATTTGCTGAATGGAAAGTTTAGTTTTGCATTTGCCTATTTCATGATTTCTACTCCAAAAAGTCTTGAGTTTCTACAAAATGGTTATCCTTGTGGAAAGTGAAAAAGAGACACTGCTTTTAGGGGACCAGAGGAATACATAATTTACAAGCAACATAATATCTACTTTAAACTTTAGGGGAAAATGAGTATATACATGTTCATAAAATTTCAGTTTGGGCTATCCAGTAAAGTCTGCACTTGCCCACATGAACTGAACTCCATCAAAAACCAATCAGACATAGAAAACAGACCACTTACATGAGGAGCACTTTTCCATTTCACAGTGGTTCCAAGACTAATTGATAGCAATTTTTGGTCAGTTTTCTTGTAGTTATTCTTCTGACAATCAAAAGGACGTAAAGTTAATAAAAGCAGACAAGTCTAGAAATTGTTTCTGGCCTCTGCATATCCCAGTAGCATTTCTGCAGAAATCCTCCCCAGTCAGTCAGACAGTATTCTGAAGACAACCTTGTACCAAGATAATATCCCTGAGGATCAGACTTAGACATGAATGAAGAGAAAACATACAATTTGCATTCATATGCATAGAAGGAACATTAAAGATTCAACTCCTTATAGCAATGTTTTTAACTACAAATAAATATTTCTCTAAATTCATCTTCAATCTATCATATTTAGGTAAAATTCCCTTAGGTCTCTAACTTTAGCAAAAGATATGTGGTTAAATTATTTTTGCTTGAAATACATTTACTGCTGCTCACAAACCCAGACTTCTCCTCTGCCTCCCCGATCCTGCCCTGACCTGTACTGCTCACACACCCAGGTTACATTACTGTGGATGGAAGCTGCTGCCTCACCTCCTTCTTGAAACTTTTTTACGACTTTTCCCCCACTCCTTTTCATTACTGATCATTATTTTGGATTAACTCCTTCTTTCCTCAAATCTTTATATTTCACTGCTCCTCTTTTCAAATAATAATGACAACTAATGATAATTAGTTATCAAATAATTATAATTTTCAAACATAATGAAACACTTTCCCACTTTTCCTTTCAGTTAATTTGCATGATAGCCTCAGCACTCCTGGTGCTGACTTCTGAATCTTCTTTTTTCCAGCCCCTCTTTTGCTGCTTCCATCCAGCTTTTTCACAGCTCTACTACTGAACACAACTTTCTTAGTGGACCATATCTCTTGCCTGTTTAAATTCTTTCCAAAATCCACTCTTGCTCTTAAAATTCTGGTCTTTTTCCCTACCTCAGCCTTAATCTCAGAACTGAATTTGTGTCCTATGGATGATTCTGTCACCCATGCACTATCTTTTACGTTGTCCTTGACCATAAAATGCTTCTTCAGAATTCCCTATTATATTCAGGTCTGTGTCCTCATTTTGTTCCAAACACTTGGAAAGACATTTTCTTTCATATAAAGGCCACTCTATTAACTTGTCCTCTCTAAGTAATGAAAAGAATACTCAGGTTGCCTGACAAGCACAGCTGAGTTGCCTTTGGTAGGAGGCAACTATGCTAAATTATACCAGCAGAGAAACTGGCTGAAATACAAGTTAACTTCTTCATTTAGAATTTCTTACTGTGCTTTGATTTATTTGTGTCTTATCTTCTGGAGTTACAGCTGTGAAGGGCAAGAATTGTCTTTATCGTGTACTGTATATCACTGCGATGGCCTCAGCTCCTTCAAGCTGGTAAATAATGAGATACTCATGAAATTCCTGGCGGGTGTTTTGTTTTAATACCTCATCTGATTTCAGTGGGAAGTTTACCTGACTAAGATCTTCCACTAAGCAGAATAATTTCTTGTTCCCCCTGCCAGGTAACAAATGCCAGCTTAATACATCAATCCATCATCACATAATTATGTATTTTCTGCAGTCAAAAGCCCCAATAAAAATTTCTAATCTCCTTAGAATGATAAAGGAGAAAACTAATGTGAAGCTATTGCTAATAAAACTGAATTCCCTAAAAAGCAAGGTCTGTTTATACCTTAATAACACAATGGTTCTTCCACTACTGAGTCTGGAAACTCAATACCACTTGGTATCATATAATTTATTTTGTTCTAACAAACCTGTTAGTAAAGTGAGCCCTAAAGCTGTTGGAGAGAGAATTGTGGAGTGGGAAAACATTATGTCTAGTTCTGCATGGTAAGCACTGTTACAGCCAGGGGCGGAATTGAAGTTGTTTTTTGGAGCACTGGAGCATGCATTTTGAAGTGCAACCTCTGCTTCTGCTAACAGGTGAGAGTTTAATTCAGTTGGTTGGGCAAAAATAGAGGGATTGCAGCAAGATCTGACTCTTTGTTCTCAGTTCTGCTGTAAGCATTGCCAGGTTTGTAAAAGAGGAAGATTTAACACATTGTCCTGGTTCTGGCCAGGACAGGGTTAATTTTTGCAGTAGCCCAGAGGGGGCATGGCCAGGACCTGGAGGTTATTCTATACCACCTCCTGTCATTTTTTAGGGATGGGGAAAGGGTCCCTTTGGGATCATGTAGTGTGGCAGCACAGTGGGGTACTGCCAGGGGGTGTGAATCGTTCGTCTCTTGTACACTCTGTCACTGGTACTGCTGCTGCTCCTGTTCACTTCCTTATCTCATTGCTGTTTCCAGTAAACTCTTCGTATCCCAACCTATCATCTTTACCTTTTGTGCCTCCACTTCTCCTCTCCAGTCCACCACAGGGGAAGAGGAGGAGGAATGTGGGAGTGAGTGAGCAGCATGTGGTTTGGAGTGTTTTTGTGGGAGTACTCAGCTGGGGAAACTGTGACTCACATCTTGTTAGGAAATGAGGGAATTGGCTACCTGAAGGAGAGGCATGTCACCTCCCATAAAAGTGAATGGCTGTGTGATATGCCAAAGGCTTTTCTGAGTTACCTGCTATAACTTCAGGGAAGTAGTGTCACTGGGTAACACCCCTCAGGTGTGAACTCTGAACTATGACATCAGACAGGATGTTCACGATGGGTCCCAGTCTTTCCTTGCTCTAATTATCTTTTTCATTTTTTAAGAGCACCTGGCCTGTTTTATTGTCATGACTCAGTGATACCTTGTGAAATGGTCACACAGAAATCCTCAAATCTTCTCTCATAACTTATCATGTTGCAGCACTATTCCAGTTATGGGCTGTCTTAATAGTACAGAATACTGCCCATGCTTGGCAGGAAAGAGCTTGCCTGAAGGCTGACTGAAAAATAAATAGGGTTAGCTAAAAAACAAAGAACTATTTGCCAAATATGAATGGAATGGATTCGCTTGTGATCCATGAAGCAGAGTGTGGTACATGTCTGATACTTCTCTTAATAGGCAGGAAGAGGAGTGTCTGCCAAAAGGCAGGGGAAGTACATTCCACCATCACTTTCCTTCCCATATTTCTTCAAATCTTGTGGTAATTTAAATTTCATCCTGAGTGAGTGTTGAGTTTTACTAACACCAAACTCACATTTCATTACAGGTGTGATAATTTCTCTGTTGGCAATTTGAAGGTTGATTAGTTTTTTGTTACCTGTAATTACAAAGGCACTCTAAATGTTGCTTTACTGCCAGTCTGCTGGTCTAGTCAAGAATAATTTAGATATTTCTCTTGTAATTGAAAGAAACTGCTGATGGACACGCAATCTGGCTGATGGCTGGATCTAATACATGTTCTCTCATGGTAGATGATACCAGCAAAGAAAGGCCCATGCTCTGCTTGCAATGGCAGGGCTTGTAATTTCAGTTAATTACCATTTGTTGTTAATCAATTACATTCAGCCAGCACATACAGTCTCCATTGACCTGTAAGAGAGGTGATATTTATTTGGCTCCTTTTAATCTCTGGGCTCTTGACAGAAGACACAGTTTGGTTTCTGATCCTCTCCTGATTCAATCTGAATGGTGATGGAGTGGAAGCTGTGGTGCTCAAACAAGGCTTGGGTAATATCTCTCAAAATCTTCTGGCTGTCCATTGTGTCTGCTACAGATGGCAAGCAGAAAACAATCAAAACATATACATTTTGATAATACTTTAAAGAAGTATTGTATACTTCTAATATAGACATTAATATCTCATATAGGTATTTTATATTTCTAGGATGTTTCTTGGAACAAGAAATTTGTTTGAAAAGTGTTTCTTGTCCTTTTTATCGTCCTTTCAGGAATCTCCATGTCAGCAAAATTTGTGCATTCAAATGGGGTTGGAATATGATATTTTGGCAAGAGTTAAGCTAAAAGTAATCACCACAGAAATTCAGTTTGGCTGAAGACTGGAGGAAAGCAGAAATACTTAATAAAGATTAGTTAATCCAGTCAGGGAGTAGCAGCAGTGCCATTTGATTTGGGTGGCTGATAGACCCTCTGTTTTTGGAAAGTGGGGACTCCATAGAGGACTTCACCTCTAGCCCTGTCCTAGGCCAAACAGGTGGCATTGTTTTTTCTTAATACATAAAAAGCAGACAAGTAAGAAAATTGACCTGAGTAGTGGACAGTTTGTCAATTGGGATAAGAACAACAGTTTTAAATAATATTTTAAAAGATGAACTGGAGCTACCTCTAAACTCCATCTATTTTAAAAGGTAGTTTTACTGCTGGAGATACATCAGGAATTCAGATTTGCCCTGTAAGTATTTCTTATAGAGATCAACAGTTTTGACAAAACTGTGAGAAAAATCCAGTTTGAATCTAATTCTTTTAACTTATTTGAAATATCTTGCCATTTATTTCCTTGTCCCACAACCTCTGCAGGTTTCAAGTTTTGGGCTAAGGAGAGGTCCCTGTTGTTTAGACAAGGTTTCTGGGAGGAGGATCTGAGGGCTTTATTTGTTATTATTGTTGGTTTTATTTTCCCAACAAAATGACAACAGTTTTTTTGACAAGCAACAGATATACAGCCAGTTTAATGTGAGTCAAGAAAGACTGACCTTTACTAGACAGCAGCTGAATAGTTACTCCCTGCTTACAGAAATTTACTGACCTGTGGCAATGTGAGCAGAGAGAGCAGTTTGATTCATTGTCAGAGACCAAAGATGAAGGTTGTGAACAGACTCCACTTTTTCTACTGCTAAAATTCTTGCCTTTACAGCATCATAAGCAAATCCTTTTGATGTTCCTGAAAAGAAGAAATTGATGGGAAAACATTATTTTTAAGGGATAAGAATGCTGATCCATAGATGAAAATGAATCATGAGCCTTTATTCACTTAGATATATCATTTTTATAAAAGTATTCAAGGCTTTAGAAAGCCCATCTATTTCAGAGTTCTTGCTCTTGAATCCTATCCCTTGTTTTAAACTTCTCCATGGAAGGCTGAGACTCATGCATGTTTTAGGGGACAATCTGAGTGTCCAGTTTACATAGGGTAGTGAGGTATTTAACCAGATCATGTCCTGGTTTTGCATCCACATCTTCCATGAGTGCATCTCTAAGCCTACATGAACAGCTATACTCATCATAATCCACTTGGATCAGTAAACTGAAACAGCAGCTCCAACTTCCAATTCCTTTTCAGAAAATTCTGGGCAGAATATGCTGCTTAGGAGATAGGAAAATCCCCAGAGAGGTGCTGAGGAGGACAGTGAGCTTGGGTCAGAGGGGAACAGAGCACTGCTGACTTTGTCATTTCAGCACTGCTTAGCAAAGCTGGGAATCACTGCTTTGAGAAAGAGACTCCTGAGTGTCAAGGGTTGCTCCCCCTTCCTGGTAATTTTTTTTTTTCCCAGTAATCAAGAGATCTGATATTTTGGCAGCCAAAATACACTCAGTTGCCACACTCTTGTCTAGGTACACTTCTACATGGAAGTATCTCTACCTCACAATCACTGCAAGCAAACCAACCCTAGAATGAGACTACTGTAACAATATTGGATATTTTATTTATTGAAACAGCAGCAGATGCAAGTGAAAGAGAGAAGAAATAGCCACACAGGCAGTCACACTGAGTAGCCATTCAAAACCTGCACTGTTAGAGCTACTTTTCCCTTTAATCCTCACGTCTTCATAGCTGAGAAAGAGTTTGCATTGTATTATTCAATGTGAGGAAGGCAAAAAGATGCATCTGTGACTGTTCAAGACATTTGGCCTTGCAAGTCAAATACTCAGGCCCACAGGTGACAGGATTAAATATTGCTAAGCCTGGCTCTCCTTGCTGCTGCTGTGCTGAGAATTGTCTAATCCCATGCACTTGAACACAACTGGAAAGCTCCAATAGCTTGTTTTTCTGGTCTGGTGCAACTAAAAATCCTTTAAACTTCTGTGTCTTGCACTCAGTCTATTTCACAGACACAGTTCAAAGCACTTTCAAAGCATTTTTTCTTGGCAAAGATTTGTATTTCACACGGGTAAAGGAAATACACAATGAACAAGGTGAGTAGGCATCTCATATGCCAAAGGGGTGATAGAAAGCAATGCTACACATATGACAAACAAAAGAAATTCAGAGCTCATTAGCAAAACACCAGTACACTGGTTTTTACAAAAACTGGCATATGTGTAAACCTAATGCAATGGTAGAAAACAGTTTTGATTTAAATTGAAAGTAGGTTTAATGTATGATCAGAATCATGAGAACATCAGAAACTGATTCAGAAATGTGCTATTATACTTTTTTTCAGCATTATGGAGAAAGCAACAGAAAAAAATCATAAGTGTATTGATTTTGGAATCAGGTCTTACCTTCCATTAACACAGTCAAAATATCCCTTAAAATTGGGATGGTAGTTGCCAAAACAAAGACGGAAAACACAAATGTGCAGATTGGGTCAGCTATTTTGTACTGTGGCTAGAAAAATATGAACACACCACCTTGTTAATTTCATTGATTTGGCTATTGTCATTTTTAATTAGTTAACATGAAAGAATAATAAAATCCATTCATCTAATGCAGGATGAGTGCTGGCCTCCTTTGCCACTTATAGAGCCTCAGCACAGGAATGAAGGTGCTACAGATGAAGAAAGAGAGAAACACCAAAGCATCCAGTTGAAACACCAAGAAGCACAAGAAACACACTCTCAACAGTTATTTCAGTTCCCAAGAAAAAGAATAATTCTTTTTGACACAATTACAATGTGTATGATTAAGACAGAGGAAATATTTACAGAGTACCTAGTGTCACAACACTGTGAAAATAGCACTTATCCTTGATTGCAAGGAAGGCACAGGAACTAATAAAACCAACCTTAAAGAAGATTATAAGTGCACTAATTAGCACACTAATGCTCTGGAATAGATCTCCAATGGCATGCACAAAGGCTGCCCGCAGGCTGGCATTGCTCAGAGCTGGCTTTTCCAGAGGGGCTGACACACATTCCCTGGCTCGTGCCCCATGGCTGTGCCCGTGGCCAGTCTGGTGAAGAATCAGGCTAAGTCTGCAAGAGAGGTAAAGCTGCAAATATCAGTGGATATATTGCATCCCTGAAAGCAGTGAGGGCATACACATCATCACCCCTCTCACTTCTGAATGCTGAACAGTAAAATCTGACACATTAAGTAGAAATGCAGAGTGGCTGAGCAGATAATTCCTAGGTTTTCAGTTGTTTGCATAATCAAGAAAGTCTGTGAATGGGATAATTAATGAGGCCTCATTTTCTATAGAGTCTTGAATATTCTGACATCTAATAAAAAGTGAGATGGAGAATAATCTTTTCCTGGGGTTTGTACATTCATAATTTGCCTTCCCAGTGTGGCAGCTAACAGAAAGGAGGAGAGCAACTGCAACTTTCAATGAGAAGCAGGACCTCACATTTTGACCCCTTTCCATATCCTCATGGAACTCATAAGCACTTACTATTTTTGAGGCCATTATCTCTCTATAGTTTTTTAATTTAATTACAGTAGCAGGTTCAAGGTTCAAATGTCATGTGAGAGGAGAACAAAATAACCTACAGGATGTTGGCGAGCATGGCACAAGCAGAGGTAATGAGCATCACTGTGGCATCAATATCATAATCTGGGTGCAGCAGCCTCGTGCAAGCCAAATATGTCAGCACACCCGTCACCATCCAAACAATTAGCATAGACAGCAAAGCTCCCAGAATTTCTGCAATTAAAACAATCTGATTTTAACAGTCAGAATAGGAAGGCAAGAAATTTTAAGAGGTTGATGATAATGGTTCCAGGTTTGTGAGCTTTACAGCCAGGAGAGCTGCTTCTTATATGCTGGCAGTCTTGATGCTCTCAAAGAATGGGCCAACCTCCTTTCTGACAGTGGCTGTCCAGGGCAGCCTTTTGCTTGTGGTGGCCTAACCCTGTTCAGTCTGCTCCTTTCCAGTGCTGAGCTCACGCAACATTCTAAGAAGTTGGAGAGATGTAAAAGATCATTTGGGGATTTCTGGGAGGAGCAAAAGGAGTTTGCCAGTCCCTGACAATGTGGTGTGAAACCCACAAATACCAGCCCTCCTCCCCCAACAAGATTACCTTCATCACAGGAGCAGAGGCCTGAAGGAAGGAGAGAGGCACAGCTCACCCAAGCCCACTGTCAGCCATAATCCCCCTCCATCAGCCTCCCCTGTTTCTGCACCTCTCACCACCTCACACTTCAGAAAGACAGTAGCAGCTCCCAACGAGGTCCTGTCAGCAAAACTTATTCTGGAACTCATCCTGCCAATGCCACAAAATCATTTTTGTGCCACCAGCAGTGATGAGAACAAAAGAAGTTATTTTTTCCCTGGGGTAGCAAAATTTAATTTTGTCTCTATTGGCTTTGAGTTGGGCTCAAATAAATCCAGTCCCCAAGGCCACCTTTTATTGCACTGTTATAGAGAGGTCCAGGGAAGTGCATATGAACGTGCAGCATGCTTTTAATGGCATGTGGGACTAGTAATTGCCATGTGACTTGAATGGGTAAATGAGCACAACGGAGACAATGCCAAAGAAAATGCAAGCTCAGAGTAAAGTGAAAGGCAGTAGACAGCCAGAAAGCATTTGCACAGACCTCCACTGAAAATCCATTAAAACAGCTTATGATTTTTTATAGAATTTTATGAGGATCACCCCTTTTGCAGGCTGCAAAGGCTTATCAAATCACTGTTTTGCCTAAAACTGGCTAATAGTAAATTAAAGTGGACAGGGGAATCTAGTTTTGCTTAAAAGTAGATACGGAAAACAGAAATAATACCCTTTTTTTTCTGCAAGTTACAGGCTGAAGCCCTGCAAACCTGGCCCAGCTGAAGGTGTTGATGGCTGTGCTATCATTGGCATGAAAGCAGCCAAGAGCTCCTGTGAGCACACATACCCAGCTCTGTGGATTTATGTGTATCTTCCACAACAGAATGTATTAGCATATCTTTACATATTACTTTTCGATGGCCTATCTTAGCAGAAGTTTAGTTAAGCTTACAGACCAGTTCAGCAGCACTAAATACTTCACTCAAGATGTTCTCAGTTACTTTTTTCAGAACTACTAGCACTAACAGAACACAGCAAACAATAGTGTAGGATTGTGTGGGAATCTCTTAGTCACAGCTGAGGGAAATTAAGGTGCAAGAGAGTTTTTGTACCTGGAAATAGTTTCACTCACACTATCAGTCTTATTCAATATTGTGTTTTTGTGTTGCTGAAAGTAGCTGCACTGCTTTGGCATGGAGGGCAGGAGGCATTCAGATGGCTTCTGCTAAACCTGAGCACTGCCAGGCAGAGCCTTTTGGTGACAATATCTATAAGTCTGACAGAAGCAGTGAAGAAACAGCTCCCAGTGACATGGAGGGCTGCACCTGCAAGACCTTGGTAGTCAGTGAAGAGTGACTTTGCCACCTGACTGCCCTCGGCTACTCTATTAAGGTACCCACCTGCATATTAAGCTGAAAATATAGCCAGGACACTAAGCAAGAAACAGGATAACAACTGTGGAAAGCAATTAAATAGCTTCTAACTTTTGATGCAAGGCTCTTTTTGCTACCGGGATAAAAAGGCAATAAAGGATTGGTTTTAAAGTTCTGCATTGCAATGACAAAATAAAAATAATCTAGTTCAGAGGATGAAGTTACCTCAAGTGGCTGAACCTGTCTACATCAGCAAGAGAAGTGTCTCACTTTTTTTTTCCCCCAGGCTAAGAATCATAAACATAAAAAGTAATGGTGGCTCAACTGATGTTAAGTAGTAGTTTACTAGGGCTGCAAAATTCAGCACTACACAGTGCCAGCCATGGTTGAGCCATACTGAACCTCCCACTCACCCAGCAGCCTGTTTCCAGCCGAGCTGGTAGAATACACTCAGGGAGCTACAGAGAGACAGGTGAGTATGGCATCCCTGGTACTTTCTGCAGCTACAACCAACCTTGACCTACAGACATCCGAGTCAGAAGCTCTTTCTGGACCTTCCTACTGAACATCCATGAAGCGTTTATCTTCTGAGTCCTTGGTTCATGTGCACAGGTGTCTGGAGTAATTTGAGATATGCTGACACCTCCATGTACGGCTTGATACAAGGTGTATAATTGACCTATAGACTTCCAGAGTGGCAACTGGATTTCAAACAGCACAAATCATTTATGTATAAGCAACAAAACTGAGCCCTGAGACATCCAGCATGAGATTCACTTTCAGACAGAGGCAACTAACTTCTCTTCCTGTAGGCATTAGCTAAGTGTCTAAGCTTCCCCTGTGGACAATGGACATCAAATTAATGGTGATTGACACAGTTTCCTGCTCCACTGACTGACTGGGAACAAATACTGGTTTTTTAACTGTGAGTGTCTGGTCACATTTGACATGCCCTGGTCTTGTGCTTGGCACCCTGTGCAGTCTCCTATAGGTCTTGTGCAACAGCTGCCATTCCCATGCATAAGCCTCAAACATCCTCGAGATGTAACACTGGACTTCCACATTTAGGAGGCTGAATGGAGTCAGGATTTCTGTTGAACATATCAGAGACCTGGATCCTGTGCTTAAAGGTGCTCATGTACATGTAGGCATTGATATTTATGCGTCTAAATCTTGAGCAAACTCATGCTTCCAGAAAATGATGCTCATGGTTAATATTTTACTAGTGTCTTGGTTTTTTATAAAAACACCTGTGTTTGATTGACAGGCTTTTGGTATTAGGTATCATCTGTAAAATCATTGTTTTAGGTTGAGGACAGAGTACTTAAAAAACTGTCTGTGTTTGCATCTGATAAAAACCAACAGTTATAAAGAGATATGAAAGAAGAGAATCTAGAAAAGAGTAAATGTTAAAGGATCTCACTTTTCTATGAATGTAACACTGTTGAATAATTTAATCATTTGCTTTAGAAATGGAGCAAACCCTCATTTTTATGGTTATTGCTGCTTTTATAGAAACTTGTGTTTCATAACAGATTGAGAGCTCAGTCCTCCACACACTCAAGTAATTGAAAGAAGCTGCTGTTATTTCAACCAAAGTTAGCACCAGCCCAAAACTATAGTAAATAATGAGCTGAAAGACATGCTTTTAACTAAGAGATGACTCTTTGAAAATCACTGTCTCTCTTGGTTTTGTGTCCTGAGGGCTGTGGGAGCATTAGTGCACTGTCTCTCAATGCCTGCAGACCTGTATTGGACATCAGCGTGGTCTCCAGTCCCTGGCTGTGATAACTTCCCTTTCCCATTCCACATGTTCATGCTGTGACATATTTCCTACCTGCTCTGTGCCACCCAAAAGTGAACTGTTTGGTAGGAGGTTTGGAGGTGAGCCCCAGTGAGAAGAGGCTGATCAGGAAGCTCGTCAGGTCCACCAGGACGTGTGCCGCGTCGGTGACCACCGCCAGGCTCCCCGCCATCTGCCCGCCTGTGTGAAACACGTGTCCAGATCACGGCTCTGGTCAGAAGTTTGAGCCAACCAGATCAAACTCAAGACCTGTTTTGCTGGGAATCAAAGGGAACACTCAATTTTCAGTCATCATACACAAGACCCAAACTTCTTCAAAGATAATTTCATTTTGTACCTCATTGAAGCAGTGAAAGGTATGAATTCATAGAAATACATAACTCAGATTTCTTTGTTAGAGAGAGACCTAAGAACAATAAGAGTTGTGATACATTAGGTCTGTAGTTATATTACTATTGGACTGTTTGACTATTTTAACAGCTGATTTTCTGTGAAAAGCCATATTAGGAATCACATTTCCAGTATCCTCCCACTATCTTTTCACAGAAAACTGATATTTTTATGTGTGTACAACAGCTCAGAGACCTAGCTTATGGGACTCATTTCCTATTTGTTACAGGAAAATATGCATGTTCTTCCTGCTGCCTGACTCTTTATTTGTCACAGGCAACACTAAAACAGGAATACATGGAAAGGTCCCAGTAGAAGAACTGTGATAAGCAATCAACCATTTTAGTGAGGGCATAGAGAAAAATGTTCTGTTCTCAGGACTAATCTATCATTTTGAATCTGTAATGCATGGCTTAATTTTCCTGCCAGAGCTCAAAAAATGTGGCTGAATATCATTTTACTCTGTAGAGGTTTGGATTTATGTGGATTCTGAAGAAAAACCCTACCAAATTCAAAACATTTTGTGTTATTTTAATTCACGTTTCTTTTATTCAATAAGCCAAATGTCATTATTTTGCCAAATTCTTCTAACCATATCTCAGGGCTAAAGGCAAATCCAAATAAACTAAAAGTTTGCTTTAAACTGCCCCAGCTGCTGGTGGCTGCAGGAGAAGACAAAGATCCCAGGCAGGACACTGTACTTCCAACTCATTACAGCAGGGGAGTCTTTTTAACCAGAGTGCCAATGTAGGATAGTAGAAATGTAAAATAATAGAGCCAAAACACCTAGTTTCTGCATTTGGCAATACATTTGCATTCTTCAGTCATTTAATTAATTTCAGCTCACTAATTTCTCCTGACCACAACCCATATGAGAATCAATGAAACCTGAAAAACACCATAAAATGCCTCATTCAAATCTTTGGCAGCAAACCACTGCCAAAAGGACATGTAGACATATCTCTTGTTTCCTTACAGTTGGAGCATTTTCATGCCAGCAGGATGGACTGTCTGTTTAATTTCCTCCTCTATGCATATTTTAGATTAGAATACCTAACAGTGTAAATTTTTTCAGCACAGAATTTTGCCCAAAGTTACTTCCCAAAAGGGAGCAAGCATGTCTGCAGAATTTGGGGGCATCTCATTCCTGGCAGTTAAATGAAAAATTCATCAGAATGAGTATTTCCCAGCAACAGTCAAGTATAAATGCACAGATACTTTTTGGTTATGGCACATCTTAGACTTCCACTGTTTGCAGGGTAACTATCTCAAGAGGGAGGCAGCTGTGCAGAGCTGGGCTTGTCTGGCAGTGACCAGATGTCAACAAGCCAGGCATTGGGTATCTTTCAGCAAACAAATATGCAGATCACAAGCTGTGGGCAAAATCCTATTGCCTTTTATATATTCCATTTCCATGTCCTGTGGGACAGCATCTCAAAAGTTTGCTTCTAGCCTGCTGTCTTTGAAAAATGTTTGCAAATTTTTATTTTATGTATTGCTGGCATAACTAATGCCTTGGGTGAGCTTCAGAGAGTCAGTCTGCTGAACTTAGCAACTTTTGTCACTGATCAAGTTTTTATGTTCTGCTCTGACATGAGGCCACATGCAGGGTTTGCCTTATTTTCTACTGCCCAAGTGGAAGTGCTTTGAAATCCACATTTGGTCCTTAACCACCAAAAATCATTGAAAAGCACTTTCATATCTGGGCTCCACACAGGGTGGTATGGGTCTGACTGATATTTCCAAGTCTATGGAAATTGTGATGAATCTGCCTGAGAAGAACAGAAGGTAATTGTCTTTTAAAGGGAGTTGGTGGTGTGTCAGGCTCAACCAGCAGTGCCCTGTTTGGGAAAGCAGTAATGGCCAGCACAGATGGTTTGAGAAAAAATATCACGGAAAGACCTAGGCATTCAAACAAGCACAACTTCTCAGCCTCTCTGAGAGTGATGCAGCTTTGTTTCTTCTGTTTAGCATAATAATGCCCACAGAAGCTGTTTGCCCTTAGAGGGCAAGGAAGGGATGGGAAGATATTCTTTATCTTCAGGAGTAAAACCTGTGAAATAGTTATAGGCTTTTACAGCTTTTTATCAATCTCCCAACAAGTGGCCTTTAAGACTTACCATTCCCTATAATGGATGTTTATAGATTTATAGACCACAAGCAGTAGAAATTGTCAGTCACTCAATGGTCAATCATCAGGCACAGCAGTCTTGCCTAATGATTAAAAAAATTAAATGTATGGTTCATAATTACAAAAATCTCCACAGAGAGCTGTCTGTAACTGCAGTTAATAACTGGTTTGTCAAAGTTTAATGGTCTGAAGCAAAACGATCTTCAAGCCTGTTACTTAAGCTGTCACTGCAAAAAAGCTGCATGATTCATTAAGCAAAACGAAACATTTAGTTAACATTTCATCTGTCCTTCCAATTATCTTCCAGCATAGCCACATTCACCAAACTTAAGCCTACTGATTATGTGGTTTTGTTAATAATGCATTCCTTGTGGCACTGGAAATTACTGCATGGGGATTAGCAGCATGCACCAGTTTTCATGGGGGAACTGCATGTGACCCACAAACAACGGGGCTTCATGCAGAGGGAGCACAGGGGAGGCAAGAGCTGGAGAAGTCCCTGCTGGGTTTGGCAGCCAGGGGAGAAGGCAGAAATGCAGCACCTCTTTCAGTGCCTCCACTTCTCACCTGTGGGGAAGACAAAGCCTTTCTGTTTCATGTTCATGGGACTCCAGGGATGTCTGAGCTGGGAAAATATGGGTTTCAGAGGCCTTCCTGGCTGATTTTTGTTACATTGGCTGGAACACATATGGTAAAAGTCTGTGGGATTCCTCATGCCTTCCCTTACCTCAGCTCACTGCAGAGAAGGGCAAATTAAAGAGCCAGGAACTATCAGGTGGATATCACAGAATCCATGGAGAGAGCAGATCAGTGAGACCAAATGAAAGCTGATGCCCTATGAGCAAGCCAAATACTTATACTGGATATTGTAGGGTGGGTCCAGAAGTGAAAGCTAATTAGGTAGGGGAATAATCTTCCATTGATCCAGAGACATACCAGCAGGCCAATTGAAAAGATAAACGTGCCCTGATATAAATAAATTGACTTAACTGTAGAAAAACAGATGGTGAATCTGGCCCTGGATTTCCCTGGATTTTGTAAAGACTCTTGCAATTATTTTCAGATCCTGCTGCTAGCAGCCTCCATCAGTGCTGAGGTCTCATTGGCCTGCATAAATATGTAAAATCTTTTAATCTTTTAGAAGAGTGTAACCCAATTTATTAGAAACCTTTTGTGACATGATGCTAAGACATGCTAGTCACTTCTAGTCAAGCTTAAGACCTGGAAGAGCAGTTCAGACTTTAAGTGATCCTTGTATTCCTACTCAGATTCAATCCTTGAATGAATATATGGAAATATTTTGACAATTTCACTTGAACCCTTTCCCCCTCCCTGTTCTTTTAATGACCAGGGACAAAGGAGGGCTATTTAATGCCAGGTGGGTTCACTGCTGTCACCATGGTCCCTGCAGTCGGAGTGAAGGGAAGAATGTGGCTGTGCTGGGCACCTGACTGGGCTCTTTTTGAACACACATACTCCCCTGTTATCTCAGCAGCCATGAAGAAGGTGCAAATTACTGATGCTACACAGAGCTTCCTCCTGGCTTGATGCTGCTCCCTCTTTCTGTTCTCATAGGCCTGTGAGTAGCTGTGACAGTGATATGCTGGATTAGCTCCCGTGACTTCTGCTTCCTGCTGCTGCCTCTCTTCATTTGAATTCTTCTGAAGCCAGCTCATCCTTTGGGATAGAAAGAAACAGAAGGTTAAAAAAGAAAACCCTGGTTATTCAGGCATCTAGCCCTACAGTGCCAGAAACTATGTAATTAATGCTTTCAAAGGATAAAAGCAGCATTGGGAACAGCAGAGCAGGTCGTAGAAGAGGCTTGTGGGAGGGAGCTGCACATGAAATGAGTGTTCTGGCTGTGTTTCCCAGCTCTTTGGGCTCTCCTACATCATTTAGCAGTTCATGAAGCACAGGGTCGCTTTCTTAACCTGTGTATCTCATGCACACCACATGACTTTGAAAAAGTTGTACCTCATGCAAATAGGTACCAAATTCAGCATAACATGGAGAAAATTCTACTAAAAAATTCAGGATTTTATTTCCAACAACTTTTTCAGGAAGACTAGTCAAAAAAATACCCCAAACTTCTTTTTCTTAAATAAAATCAGCTAATGATATTTCTCTCCTCTCTTTGCACACAGGACTAATTTATCTCAAAATTTCCACATATGTACAAAATCTACCAACATTCTAGCAGAGCCTGAGCATAGAAATTATTAGCCAAAAAATCTCAAAGGTATTTAAAAAACTAAAGAAATCAATTCTCCATAGTATATTGAGCCCTGTGCACCACTGATTTGGTGGAAAGGTGAGAAGTCCAGCAGAAGTGGCTCCATCACAAGGTGATTTCTCAGCCAAGTCTGCCCTGCCACCAAACCTCAGTGCTGTCCCTCTCAGGGTTCCTGCACAGGAAATAGGGGCTGGGGGTAGAGAGTTCCCAGGCCAAGCACATTGCATTGCAGCTCTGGAAGCTCCTGGATGACCTGGTGCTCTCAGCAGGGCAACCCAGAGAATCCCCCAGGGGAAGCCCCAAGGTGGTTTGGTGAGCAAGGATGTTCCCTTCTCCTTATGTCTCAACAGAAAAGAGCCCAAATGGCAAAAAACCCCTCTAAACCTCCTCCCAGGAGGCTTGATTTAGAACCATTCTGTGTCTCCCAATACAACCCTTGTTGCCAGAGCTACTCCTGATGTGATCACAGTGGACTGAGCCTGTGGCACCAGAAGATGAATTCTGCCAAGATGCACATACACAACACCCATATAAACACATGCTGCAGCTGTTTGAGGTCTGAGTGTGCAGGGGCTACCCCACAGCAAACTCCACTACTTCTTTTTCAAGTGTGAACTTGGCCTGGGGGCAGGATGTGGGACTGGGCTTAGCTGCCCCAGTGGCCTTTCCCCGTATTGACTTCAGACTTCTCTCTGGGACCAGGAAGAATTGTTTCTTTTTCTTCAGCTGAGTGAAGGAAACCTGTGCTCCAGGAAGTGACAAGAGTCCTGGTGACTTTCTGTGTGTTTCTGCACTGTTTATAGAAGTGTCAAGATGCCTAAAATCTCACTGGAAAGAAATCAGCTGGTGGCTGCCAACCTGCAGTAGTCAATGTCAAGAAAAAAACTGTATGGAAACCACAGGCTTTTTCCAGCTGCTGTTTTTGGGCAGCCTGAGGGGGCTGCAGCTGCTCAGCATGTCTGAAGTCCTGCCAGATGCCCCACACTGGTGGGCAAGAGGCAAAGGCACCTGCAGAACTGTGAATGCCTTGGCCTTTTATGCTCATCAGCACCACAGAGGTACTGGTGAAAGAAGACCCACCTTGGCAGCCAAGCCCTACAACTGTAGATAATCAATGTGGATTTGGTCTGTAAATATTATTGAGATGTTCCAAGGGTGCAACATTCCCCTGAGTCAGCCTGTTTCCCAGCCAGGTTAGCATGTGCTCTCTGTTTGCTCAGCAGAGATGACTGATTCCCCCTGTACGTGAGCAGCTTGTGTGAAAGAGCAACTGGTCAGATCTAATGCATGATGTTTGGAGACAGGGAGTCTTCTTAGTCATTTTGTCAGCATTTTCCTTTATTTTCCTCACAACAACAAATAAATGGGAGCTGGACTGTCTGGGGAATGGGCTGCCCATCTGGCAGCTGGGGTCCCCACCAGCCAGTCTTTCTCCAGTCCTTTAGTTTTACATTTATCAGGTTCCTCATGTGCACTGAGTCATTTTTGTACAATATTTTCCTGTTGAATTAGACACAGAAGGTACCCCAAATTAATTCCTTCCAGATGGCTGAATAAAATGCTGTAGTTCTCTCACTCTCCCCTGGAGATCAGGGCAAGCAAGATTTTCTTTCTCATGATCTCTCTCTGGAGTTAACTTCCAATGCTTTTATATAGTTTGCATGTAAAATTAATTTCCCCTTACCTCAATTTTCATCAGTTGGCATTGAACATTAAAATCATCTTAATGACATGAGTCATGATCAGCTCAACAGCCTCTCAGGCAGGAATGCCAAAATTACCGCTGCAGATTGTGAGCCACCAAGTCCTTTCCTTGCTGTTAACAAAATAGGTCACTCTGTGATCTCACTCTCTTTTGTTTTTTGTCTTCCACTCTCTCTGTCAACTAGCAAAGCCTCGGGGCATCACTGAGAGGCAGGAAAGCACTGCCCCTCAGATCTTGCTGGACAGATGCAAAAGCAAACAGAAGCAGCATAAAACCATAAACGTCACATTTTTCTGTCTAAAGGGTACCTAAATAAAAGTGCCCCAGTTGCCAGAGGTGGCAAGCATTCACTGCTCCCTTTGAATTTGCAGAACAGCATCTGGCCTGATGAGCTGGGAAAACTCCTGCCAGCTCCTGTACGTAACCACTATTTTTCTCTTTCAAAAGCTGCCTGCCACTAATTAAAAGAATCTAAGAATCTAAGAGGCAGTTTTATAAAAGTGTGAATCAAAGCCTTAAGGTGCAAAGATCAGCTCTGTTAGACCAGAAACCCCTTCATAGTGTTTTAGAGCAAGATACAGTCTTTGAGCATCAGATCTCTGTGCCAGCATATTGCAAAGTCACAGATTAAAATATAATCTTTTCTCCATTTCAAATTCTCTTTCCTTTGTAAAAAAGATAGGCGGGGGAATGTCACTGAAGGGCTCCTACTGAGTCATGCCCGGAAGGGGGAAGCAGAAAATATTAAAACATATTGCAGATTCCACACAAATTATTAGCAATAGCTTTTTATTACAACTTCCTTTCTGTTTATTTTCACTTGATCTGCTGGGTGCCTTGATCTGCAGGCTTATGGGAATAATTGCCATCCTCCTAGACCATTATAAGTTCCCCAGTCAAAAGAGGAAAATGTGGAATCACTGCACTTTCCACAGGAGATCATCTCCTCCATGAGAGAAAATAGTAATTTTCTGGTGCCTGAAAGGATAGTGAAACTGCCTTCAGAGAAAAATTTATCAAAGCCATAGTCACCTCCCTTATGCTGGCATCATTCCAATTTCAATTGATGTTTCCAGTCTTGAATATTTCCAAGGCATTTAAGACCCTGTTAATAGCCTGTCTGTCCAGTTTCTCCTTTTTCTTACTGTGGGCACAAAATAAAGGCAAATATTTATATATTTGAATACATTTAGATTTCTAGTAGATAGGAATTCATGCCTTAGTTATTTTATTTGGCCTCACTTTTATGGCCTGGCCCTCTATGTGTAAATGAATTGTCAGTAATTTTCCTCCTCCACAACTCTGTAACAATAGCTGCCTGGAGACAGACCAGAGGTGCAAGGAGCCAAGTACCCAAATTCTGTCAGAAGCATGAAGGAATACATAGAGTCAAAGTACCAAAGAGGAACATTCCCAGAGAGTTACTGCTCCCCAGTTCTGAACCAGAGCTCCTGTCCAACATCTCTTTACAGATCTTTATTCCACAAACCCAGCTGACTAGAAAATGTTGAGTTCCACAATTTAATTATGATGTATGTAAAAATAATGTCTTTTGTCACTCTGAAGCTGCTATTTTTATTAGTTCTTATACTGTTAGAAATAATGAATGCCTATTCCCTGTTTACCTGCCTCACACCATTCATGATTTTGTGTATCATTGTTATACCTCCGAACTGTCACTTTTCTGAGCTGATGCCCTAGTTATTTAATTTCTATTTCATATCACTTAATACCTTGGTTCTAATTTTCTTTCTCAGGTGAAGTGGCCAGAATTGAAGTGGGCATAGTGGAGATGGCATATGGCCAGTACTGAGCAGACACAGTCCTTTCTGCAGGTCCTTATGTCACCTGCAGGAGGGCAAAGGCAGTGGGACTGGGTTTGCTGAGTCTGCTAAGGTACTGGGTGCTACTGGGACCAGCTGTCGAGCCAGTACAAAGGAGATACAACCACAGAGCCCTCAGCTAAAGCTGTCCAGAAATCACAAGAAACACCTCTAACCCTCCTGAGTATTGATTCTGTAAAGGATAAGGAGTGGTGGAAAGCCTTTATTTGATGAGGACTCTTTGATCTCATAAGAGTTTTCATATCACCTGCAGGAAGGGAGAAAAAGAAAAAATTCCTTATGTGTTTGCTCTCACTTTTCACCTGAGGAAGTCATCTCCCAGGTTCACTTCAAGGTTTTTACCTGCTGATATGAGCCTGGCACACAGGAACCAATTATGAGTCTAAGGCCTATAGATAGGAATATGTGTTAAAATAGGAATGTGTGTTTGCATGAAGACAAACCCCAACGTTGCCACATGACTTTCCTGCTTTCAGCATTACCCACTGCAGGGCTTTCCCCCCACCTTGTCTCTTGTCTCAGAGACAAAATAGAATATAAATGATTAATCATTAGAAGAACTTATTCTCTCATAATACCACCACCATATGAAAAGACCATGCAAAACTATCTTAGACACCTGGTTCAGACCTGATTTAAAGATAGATGGTATATGAGTTACAGAAAACACTTTTGCATGAAGGAGGAGGATCTGAGTGCTCAGCTTCAGACCCTGTAGCCATTGTGGTTCATAACCTTCCTTCAGTCTGCTGGGAAGTGCTGTCCTGTCCTGAAGCCCATCCTGTGTAGTGCCCTCCTCTGTTACCTGGAGGGGCAAGTGCAGTGCACCCTGATTACATCAGCAGATGATGCCAACCTGCTGTGGCAGCTGGCAGACTGGAGGGCAAGGCTGCCAGAAGGAGTCTGGAGGAAGAGCTCAACAGGAGCCATCTGTAATTTCACAAGAATGAATGTAAAGTCCTGCACCTGGGACAAACAGATTTGTGAGACCACATCTACAGTAAATAAGCCTATTACTATTGTTGGCTTAGCACACCTGTAGCTGTGCAGGCAGCTGCTCTGTGAGCCAGGCCCAGAGGGCTGCATCCCCTCGTGGGCTGGCTGGGGCTCATGGGCTGGCACCCCAAGCTGCTGGGTGCAATGGGGAGCAGGGCGAGGGCTTCCCCTGTGCTACCAGCTCTTTCCAACAGGAGGGAGACTCTGGCTCTCAGCCCCCCATTTCTGGTTATTTCTGGAACAGAGTAATTAGACTGTGCAGTTAAACAAATTTCATCTGGCAGAAAAAGCAAAATGGAGATGCAGCACAAAAGTCACATGGCTAGATGACAAATCTTCTTCATTTTGGAGAGCTGTGTTACCACCTCCACTGCTCAGCCACCTCAGGACCACCACCATGGAGCCCTCCAGCTCAGGGGCTATTGCATGTAGCTGCAGCACCAGCCCAACAACTGCAATTGCTGCAGCAATTCACCCCAACTGATATCAATCCTAAATTAAGAAATAATTACCAGAAAAAAATTTGAGTCCTTCAGAACATGAGTCAGCTCTCAGATGGGAGGATCAGCTGCCAGGGATTCTTTCCCCCAGTGTGCATCTCACCTCTCTTCTTACCAGGGATATTCCCCATCACTGGTGATCCAGGGAAAAAACTGCTTCCTCACAAGGCAGCCTAACAACTGTCCCTGTCTCAGGGGACCACATAATGGGTTTGCCCAGAGTTGTCCTTTGTGTCCAGAGGTTGCAAGGGGCCAAAGAACCTCAAGCATTGAAACTGTGCTCACAAAACTGCAAACTTTCAAAAAGCACTGAGTGTCTTCAATAACTAAAATGAACTGCAGAATCATATGGGATCTGTTTGAAATATAAATATTACCACAGAAGTCATTTTGGACAGTGCCATCTATATTTATGGAGACATGTAATAATATTTAAATAATAACCCCGACGTTCAATTGACTAAAATACGATGGCACTGACCCCAGTATAAGAACATGAAGAGACAGATTTCCATTTGAACTGACAGTGTTTACGCCAAGTTTCTGTCCCACATGTTTTAAGAGAGCCAAGCAATAAATAACCTGAAAACCAATGAGATAATGGAAATGTCAAGAGGTGCTAAGCTGTAACTGAGCAGCTATTTTCTTTTAAAAATACTTGCTAGTCTGAGTCAAGAGGAAGAATGAAAATAAGTTAAACTGCAAAGCTATTTTGTGATAGACATTTATACTTATTTTTTAAGTATACTTATAAATATTTATTTATACTTACTTAACCCAATCTACTGTATATCATATGTTTTCAGAGGATCTTTCCTAACTCTAGCAAGCATTTACTCACAGGACCTTTGGCACACAAGAGGTACATTAACTCTAAGTCCAATAGTCTATCCACAAGAATAAAGCATCGTCGTTCTTTCAAACCAAATGGATAATTTAGACATTCAAGCACGAAGGAGCCTTGAGTCAAACATGGTGTCAATAGCATAATTATAATTCAGCCTAAAACTGCAGCATAATCCATGAGGTTTTGCATCCTACAATAAATCTAGTAAGCTAATAAAATACATAGCAGGAGACACTTGCTTCAACAGTAGATTGGTTCAATCCATCACAGACACAGACACATCAGACTGCTGTCTAGTAAAGGCTTCAAATATCTAATAATAAAGTTTGGGAAGGAAAAAACTGAACAAAACATTTTGAAAGTAGTAAAATGTATGCATGGTGAAACTCTTCAGACTTCAACTCGTGCAGCTGGTTGTCAGATTGGCGATCTCATATTGCTCTGACACAGAAATGGCAGTGAAGGAAACAAAGAGTTGTGTTACCTGTCTAAGGCCAAGGAGTACTTCTTGGTGTCCCTCTCGCTCACAAGACAAGCTCTTTCAAGACCCTTTTTAGTAGCCATGAGGAAAGTTGATGGGTTTTGCTTGTTTTTTCCTTTTAAACTCTCTTGTCTCTGTCTGAAGCAATACGGGCAGAAACGTCCTCTTGACTTATGCAGAAGGGTCTGCCAAATATTTTTAAATGAAACTGTTTTAATAATCTTCCCAACAGATCTGAGAGAAAGTGAGAGAAAGCTGCTTTACTAGTTCCAGCCAGTAACTTTCTGAGCGTGTCAGATTGGAGGTTTCGGGCCTCCCTCCCTGTTTTTCTCTTTTTCCCACCCATGTTTGGTGCTGGATCTGCTCTTTGGTCACGCGGGGACTGCGTGCTGTGCCAGTCACGGGCCCGGCGTCCAGCACAGGAGAGCACACACTGATGTGCACAAAGGACCTCATGTGGATGCACTGAAAAAAGAGAAGGAGGGTGATTAAAACAGGCTGATTTGCCTGGAAACAGTCAAACCCCTGTTTGCCTTTCTTTCTGCTTGCTTGGCTTGGGAGGAAAGTAAACCTCCCTCACTCCAGCTTTGCGCAAGCCTTTTAATCTAAGCAATCACTCTAAGGACTGATTTCTACCCCTGGCATGTTCTATCCTAATGGTTCAAAACAGAAGAGGCTGCTTATTACTGCCACTTGCAGTACAGGTTATTGAAATCTTTATTTCAGCAGGAAGGACTGCAGGTTGTTATTTCTGCTTTATTCAGATTGTTAGCTCTATCGACAGCTGTGGTCCCTGGAGGGAGGAGAAGTCCTCCAGCCTCACCTCTCTCACAGCCTGACCTTAGACATTTGCTTCAGCACTAATGGGAAATGTTGCACCAGTGCTGTCTGTGTTTTGCCATATTATTGGCAGAAGCAAACTGTGATTGAGGACCCTACCTGTGCACTGCTTTCTTGGGAGAGATTAGAACAAGGCAGCAAGCAAATGTTGTGGGCCATGCTTAGTTCTGCTGTCTCTTTTACCATGGGTGCTCTAATATGAATATGATGAACTGGGATTGTCCCTTTCTTCCCTCAGCTCGCAGAACACATACTCTGTCTGAAATTCACAGGGACAGGTAGCACAGCTGTACATAGAAATGCAAACAATTGGGTTGATGCCATCAGAGATCCCCATGTTGCCTCCCACGTGTCAGCTGTGCAAACATTTCTCTGGAATCCATAAGCCAAGGTGCTGACTGTATGTCAGGCACTTTTCTGAACAGCCACAGCAGAAATGCATGTTTTTTCCACAGTGTGCTGTCACCTTTGCCTCTCTAACACCGTTTTCTTGAGAGCCTTTTCCCAGATTCTAAGACCCACCTATGCACCCTTATTAGGTGGAAGCAGTTGACTTTATGACTCATTCCTGGAACTTCCTGTCGTCTTCTGAACTGTAAAAGGTTGCTCTTTAATGTTTTTAAAAGTTGATGCCACTCTGAACCTGACAATGTGGTCGTCTGCCAAGGCTGGTTTGAGAATAGACTCAGGTCCAAGGATGCATCGTATGGACCCAGGGCATTTGCAGAAATCTTACAAAAAAGAAGTACCACATTTCTTGTCAGCCCAGAAATGCCACTGAGAAACAGCTTTATTCCGCTGCCAGGAGGGAGTAAGGGAGGAAAATGAAGGTGGCCTTTCCAGCAGGGCACCCTGGAACCTGAGACAGGCTTATAATTCATGCCCAGTGAGAGATTCTGCTGGCTCCCCATCCCATAAATGCCACCACTATTGCAGTGCATCTGTGAACATCTCGACAAATTTTTCCTTTAGAAATCACCAAATGGCAACTTGCAATGTCAGAAAAATAAACCTGACCTGGAACCTGATTCAAAGTGGATCTCAGCTTTTCTAGGGTGCTAAGCCTAAGTATCAGGTCTAAGCACCTTCAATTTAGGGAAAGTTTAAAATGCACCTCAGAAGATTACAGATAAAGCCAGTTTCTGTTTCAAATCACTGTAGGCACATAACCTGTGTTAGTGAGATAGATGAGTTTCCAACGTTTTGCAAAAGGGTCTTGAGCCTCAGGTGCATAGCAGCAGAACGAAGCCATAGATCATTCACAGCATTTAATCTAGACTTCTGTTTTGTGTTTATTATTGTCAGTGCTGATGGTTGTGCTTCTCAGGAGACAGGCTGTGAGGCAGGATAGAAAGAAATCTCTTCTGAGCTTTCCACAAAGACTTGGGTTTCCTCTTTATCCATACTCTGAAACTCATTAAGAGAGAGACAGCAGCTGTCTGTGGAATGTCTGTTTCAGAAAAATTATTCAGACCATTTCAATAAATTCATCTCAGGCTTTCAATAATAATGCAGTTTGTTTCTGAGCCTACATTAAAAATGCCACAAATCCAATCATACCAGTTTTAATGACCCTAGTCAAAGACATTTCTCAAGATTTGCATCCAATACAGACAGACATGTGAGGCATCACACTGGCTTTTGCAATTGAAAGCTCCTTGTCATTTTTATCCAAAATCTCCATTAGTAAAAAAGCATATCCTTGATCCCATTTCAACTTTAATCAGCTACACTTTAAATATGAAAGAAAAAAAAAAATCCAATCCCTCTTATCCTGTCATTATGGGTGTAGATACTGACAGCTTAAAAGTACAGAGGAAAAATCAGTGCATCTATTAATTGAAAATGCCACTGAAGTCCATCATTTTCATGAGCCATGAGACATCTTAAAGATCATCTGCAATGTTCTTCTCTACCTTTCTCTGGCATCAGCTTTAGTAGCTCTGCACAGCATCACCTGCAACCTAGGGATCCAGGCATTTGTGATTTCTGAGGCTTTGTTATTACAGTTTTTACAATTGTGGGGAGAATATGCTTTTTCACCCAGTGAAGCTCTGGTGCCTTCCAGCCATCTGCCATTTTGGAATCCAAGGCTGGAGGCAAGACAAATTAAAAAAAAATTCACTTGCCACTTCTTGTGAACCTATCAATGCAGTAACCCTTTGTAAGTGGGTGTCAAAAGGAAAATATCTACCCTGATTTAGATCCAATTTAAAAATCATTAAAACGATGTTAATGTTCAATATTTTAAAATACTAAAATTTTAAACATCAATATTTTTATCTTGAGTTTGCTGCCAATTTTTCAAAAGAATGGAGACTTTTGATAGTAACTGACTGAAGGGTAGAAGTCATCTGAAGTGTTTTAGATGGGTATTTTAAATTGCACAAAGCCACTGGGGAGAAAAAACTTTTGAGGACCTTGTCAAAGAAATTCAAGCTTGCATTGGGAGCTGGGATCTAGAAGGAACATGGTACTATTCCGGGGTGTACACCTTTACTTCCAATATTAAAAGTATATGCTGCTACCAAATCAAGTAGAAATCCTTGGGGAGAGAGCCCACGGTGCCCAGGCTGGGCAGGGAGCACGCTGGTAAATCAATGAGGAGATAGGGATGAATCTAGACCCTAGCATTGGAATCCTGAAGGATACCACAAACATGAGCCTTGCACAGCTACAAACTTCTATGGACCATGCAAGGCCTCTTGAAGGTTTTCTTTCTCCAAGCTGTGATAAGAATATGGGTCTAACCTGTATGGTGGGGGAAAGCAAGGTTTAGCACTTCTTTGTCCTTTTAATTTTATTTATTCAAACTTTTATCTCGATGTCATTATTTTAGGGCCAACATTTCAGAGGTGTTCTCAATTAGCTTCCCAGTGTCTCAGGTCTCATGGTTGAACCCACAATGTACAAATAACCCAGCTGTCATGAAGTTCCTTGGAGGGACCAGACCTTCAGAAGTAAGTAGTGCCAAGAAATGTTATTTTGATACAAAGCTACTTTGCTTCTCTGAGAGTCTGGCAAGCTACTTTGGTGCCCAGGTGTCCCAGAAGTCCTGTCCAGGAGTAGCACAGCCTAACCTTAGAAGAAGTTTTTCATTCTAGGCTGTAGCTTAAAAGAAAAAGACAACGCATTTGAAAAACTAACACTAATGTCATCTCAAATGTTATTGTCAAAGACTGTGTCAGCTTCTGTTATAAAAATATATTATCTTTCTCTGAGCATTTAGTGGTTTTCTGTCTCTTTTCCATTGCAATTGTAAAGAGCTTCTGCTTGTTGTTTTTTTTTATGATGTCTGAAGTTGGTTGGGGAATTAAGCCTGTAATTGCATTGCTAACAAGTATTTCTTAGATACATTTATTTTTCCTTGGGGAAGAGACTGTTGGGAAGAGAGTTCACATATTTTGGCAGCAAAAGAGACAGCTATGACATTTGGCTGCTAAGTTACTACCTAGATATAATTTTAATTGTTTTCTTCTACTAATAAAATATAGTAACTTCACTGCATTAGTTCCTTTATTACACTTCCAACATACATTTCAGTGTCATGCTCTTCCTAAGTATATTTGGGTCATGAAGATACATTACAATATATATTGAGAGCCAGTTTGTTAAAAACACAAGGAGTTCTGCATTATTTCTCACCGGTGCAAAACTAATTGGTTTTTCTCAGTACTGCATATATATTTATTTTCCATTTTATCATCTCTATAATTGCAGTTTGAATTAGGAAAAGGACAGAGCGACCTGGTAAAAGCATTTGCAGGGACAATTTGTGTTTTGCTTCCCAGCAACCAGGATTTCTCAAGCCTGTCGAATTGCAGTGAGTGTTGAAACAGTGCTCACATCCTTCTTGCCTGGGCCATACTGGCCATTGCTCAAGCACTTCTTCTTTTTTCCACGAGTTCTAAAATTTTCTTTGCAATAATGTGTATTGCTGTGAGGGAGGAAACCAGGGCTCACACTTCAAATGTTCAGGAACACTGAAACTTTGTTTGCTTACTCCCTTCCTAGTTTCTGAGGATGTACAATTCACTCAGGGTCCAGGGCCAGGGCAGCCCAGCTGCAGTGCGAGGGCTCCCCAGCCACCTCTTCCATAGCACAGGGATAGCATGCCTGGAAATTCCTGGTGGGAGGCAGCCCTCATTGCTCTGTCTCCTGGAAATTGCTACTGGGTAAGATTTTCTTCACAGTCACATATTTTCTCTCTCTTTTCTGCTAAAGAAAAACTGAAAACTCCACGGCTGGGACTTCAAAGACTGCCACTCTTGGACCGCATTATGGCCTGCAGCAATGTACCATGATGTAAGGGAACCAAATGGGACACACTGGCTGTGTTCCAAGGCAAAAAACTTGTGGGGATTCTGGATCTGGCATCTCAGAGGTGCAGCACATACGTGATCCCCAGGCAGTGCCCACCTGGACTCACAGACAAGTTGAAGGGACATCAACCCTGCAGCCTGAAGCTAAACCTGTGGAAATAGTTGAAACACTTCTAGTTTAGGGAAGCAAAGCACACTAGATAAGCTATAATTTTAATGGCATTTTCCACACATGCATACCTTTGAGCTGCCTACCATAAGTCTGTTTCCTGCCCAGATTCCCTGGATGCCTTTTATATGGTGCATATGAAGCATCTGGAAATTAAATGAAGAGTTAAATAATGGCTCTCCTGTGTATGGAGCACGGTGAAAATTACGCAGAGAGTTTTTATAACTTTTTTAATATAATAAAGTTAAAGAGACTGAATGCTGGTTTTATGATATGAGATTTCCAGATTGCTCCCAAGCCAGCAACAAGCTATTCATAATCTTTTATTATAGCATTGTCATGATGACTGTAATCAAGTCCCTGAGCTACCTGATGATACCAGGGGTAGCATGAAGCTGGTGAACACAGATAAGTTTGTATTTAATATGACATTTAAAGACTCTGGCTCTTGCTTTTTTCTAATATTAAAACTCTGTGGATAAATTTGGATCTAGTTTTCTCTTTAGAAGTACTTAGGTTTTGTAGTTATCTGTCGGATACCAACCTGTGAGCTGATTTGGTAAAATACAAGTTTGTGCTCCTACCAGAAACAAACTTCTTCACCAGCCACTCTCCACTGTCCGCCACTGTCTGGGGTTTTCAGACAGCAGTAAAAATTTGATCTAAGCAAAATCTGTTAGGAAGGCATCTATGTAAGAGCATGCTGAAAATTACAAAGGTTGGTAGCACTCACCTGCTAGGCTTTGTCTGGCATATCAATACTAGAACATTGCAGCATCAGCTGGACCCCAATTCCTGCAGAGTATCTGGGCTGACCTCATACCAAGGGCTGAATCAGAGGATTTTTTGGATACCCTGTTCCATGTGTTTTAACATTTTGAGGTGTCATCTGTAAAAACAGGCCTTCTCTTGGGGTTTGCACGCATCAATAAATTAAGTAATTGCTCCAGGTCATCTTGTGCTAGTGCTATACACATAGCAGTGTGTTACAGACATGAGATTTGCATTTGGAATATCTTCTCTTGCTAGCACCCAAATCAGAACAACCCTTCCCTCTTTTCAGCCCCATGGCTGGGCTGCCCATTCCTATTACAGCTCACACAGCCCCCTCTTTAAGCCTCCAGTGATGGATATTCCTCATGCTGTCTATTTCTGTGTTTAATTACTTTTGCTATTAGGAAGCTTTTCCAAATGCTTAAGTTAAACCTCAGTGTAATTTAAGTCATTATTTCATAATGGAGAATTAATTCCTTCCCTCTCTACAGCTGCCCTTTACGTGGTACGAGCCACAGTCATGCCTCTCTCTTCTTTTCCTTTAGCAAACAGCTCTAGTTCCTTCAGGCTGTTGTTTTGGACCATTCTTCCCTGGACACTCACCAGAGGCTGCATTGCTTCTGAGCATCAGCAGCTGGGCACACATTCCAGCTGGGGCCATGCCAGTGCTGAAAGAAGAAAGATTTCCACCATGTGTCACACAGACAAAATCCTACTTATAGGATTTTGATCCACTGTATCATAGCAGTGGATACTTCTCTTGATTACCTTGTTTCATCTTGTGATTTAATAAGTGCCCTCTCCCCCAGCCAGATCTTCTCCTCTTACACTGGTGCTTACCCCACTTTGGCTATTGCAACTTTGAGTGGGCAATTGCCACTACCTGTGTACAAGTACTTTTCACTGGATCTATTTGCATCTTCTTTTTTTGTTGTTGTTGTTTTCACAATTTATTCGATTTGTCAAAAGTACTCTGAATTCCAATCCTGTTTTTCAGTCCTTCAGGTAACCCTTTCCAGATTGGGGTCGCCTGAAAAATTAATAAACACATCCTCTATGCCTCCGTTCATAGCAATAATGAAAATACTGAATAATGCTGGTGAAGGACAGACCACACTGGAACTTAATGAATTAAAGTGAATGTGTACACAATTTGCAATTGATTTAGCATGGAGCTCACAGGTGGGGATGCCCACCTGTGGTCACTACAGCCACGCTGAAATGTACGGCTGCTTCCAACAGAAGCAATGAGAGCACAGTGAAAAACTTTGGGCTTTATCCTGATTTTCTAGCAGGAGTATAAATGCTTTCTTGAAACCATGTTTTGAGCAGGGTAATAGATGGTGTCCTGGAAAAAGGCCTCAGGACTTAATTTTTAACACCTGTGCCCAAGAACATGGGGGAATATTGGTTTGTGTCTGTTATTTTTCTGAGACTTTGCCCTTCACATTTGCCACATGGAAAGACTCAGGTCAAGGCCTTGAGAGTGCATTAATTGTGGAGATTTGGTGGCTGCAGTTCCACACCAGTAACCTGCTGGATGGCAAGCACATTCCTGCTGGTGTGACTCTGCAGGATCCCTCTTTATATCAGGCTTCTTTCTGCCCTGAAACTCACAGGGTTCTTCACCTTATCTACAGGGTCTGCAAAGAAGTCGATTTGTTTCAAAAGAATTATACTTTAAACTGAGATTAAGAATCCTTTATTTATTTTTATATATCATGAATTAGTCAAAATAAAGGAAAAAAACATCTCCCATGCATTCAAGAACTTTTTTCTGTTGAAAGAAGTAAAAGAAAAAAAAAAAGAAAAACTGCTGTGAAAAGGGTTGTTTTGCTTTAGAATAAAAAAGTGTTTCAGAAAAAAAGTTTAAGTGTTTCTGTGCAATGTCATCTCATCTGCCTCTGAAGTCCCTGAAATGACTTTTGCTGTGGCAGTTCTTGATCAGCAGACAACATATAATGGCTTAATACACAAAGGGCAGCAGTATCAAAATCAAAGAGCTATCATCTTTGGAAGGCAAAGATGTGTCACCAGGAAGGCAGCAATGAACAGAAGGGAGTTCAGCTGAGGGCCACCAAGATGCTCAGGGTGGGGGCACTTGCCCTGTGAGGATGTGAGGATGGGCTGAGGGAGCAGAACTGGTTCATCCTGGGGAAGAGACACCTTGGGGTGCTCCCAAAAGTAGCTCCCAGTGCCCACAAGTTGGTCATCGAGGAGAGCCAGAATTTTCACAGCTGAGTGCCTGGTGGGGGATGAGAGATAATAAGCAGAAAATGAAAAAAAAAAAAAAAAAAGATAAATTCAGTCTGGATATGAGCAGGACGATAGGGTGGAGAGCTTCTGAGGTCCCTTCCAGCATGAATTTTCCATGATACTGTGATTTGTACACTGCCCAGGACACAGCTATGATTACAACTTCCTCTTTGAATTTCTTCATTCCTTTAGGTCTGGATTGCATGGAGTCAAATACATTACTTAGTGTTTTTCATGGTGTAACTAATCTGAGCAGCACCCAGTGAGGAAACATTGGTTGTAATGTAAAACTAAACAGCCTGCTTTAACAGAGAGAAATATATCATGCAGTTTGAGGTAACATCTGCAATTAAAATAATCACTGTGCTGGAACATGGCACTTATTCAGGAAGAGCCATAGGTAGAGAGAAACAATTGTGATATATCATTTTCCTAGGACGCAATCTACAGCAGTTCTACACCACAGATCTGCAGCTTAAAACTTTCAAGTGCAGAGAAAGATGATTTATCTGATCTATATGGTACAGTTCAAATGTCCTGTGATAAAAATGAGCTATTGATCTGAGGAGATTCTAATTTAGATCTGCTCACTTAAAGAGAGTAATAAACTGAAACAGTCTGGAAAGCTTATGTTTCAAATGACTTATCAAGGAGTTAAAAAATTTAGTAACCTGAGCCAGCAATAACTTTAAAAGTAGCCAGAGTCCCAGATTTTACTGAGCCAAGTTTTCCTGAATTATTCACAAAAGTCTGTGGATAACAGCTCTTTCTGTTATACTAATGAGTAGAGAGATGCTCAATTGTAGTAGATCTTATGAAAATAGATGAGAAGTAAAAAATATTCTGAAGAGTTCAAATATAACTGTAGCAGTGATAGCAAGTAATAGCTTTTCAGCCATAAAGTGTTGTTAATAAAGAGTGAAGAGGTCAGCCCTATTTTCCGATAGATTTTGCACTGCTGAAATTTGAGGTTTTGCCGAGGATTTGGTGAGATTTCTAGAAAAAGCTTGATTAATGTTTTATTGACAAAAATATGACTAAATGGGTACTTTGGCCATCCAGTTCCTCACAACCACACTTTGTTTTTTACTGTCTAGCCTGTATAGCTCTGGTTTTTTGATGAAGTTCTTGAAATGAGTATGAATTTAGTGGAATCAAACACTATAAAGGTGAATGCAGTAATTGCTGTAAGATGGCACTCAATTTTTAATAACTCATACAGGCTGTGTCCTACACAATTGGGTACACTGTGCCCTACCCCCATTAATGACCTGGATAACAGAAAAGCATGGATGTCCTCAAATGTGAAAATGATGAACAAAGGGGAACTGAAAGCATTTGAGACAAGTTAGAATTTAAAACAATACACTGGAGAAATGGTCTGAAGTCTGGAAGATGGAGTGTGGCATGGACAAGAGCAAAAAGTGCTACACTTGGAAAGAAGAAAAAAATGAAAAAGGAAACATAACTGGGCAGCAACACAGCAGAAAAGATGGCTATAGGGAGTTGTAATCTAAACGACTGATGTCATGCTGTTCCCAGAAAGGCACCTTCAGACCTGGAAAATGGACAGCAGTTCTCCACTCATCAGCACTTCTGAAGCTTGACAAGGAGTGCCATGTCCTAGTTTAGATGTTACATATCTACAGAGATAAAGACCTGCTTGATGTTAAGAAAAGTGGCACTTTGAAAATATTTTCTGTAGAGCATGACTGAAATATAATAGGTTTGACTTAGCTTAGCAGACTGGTAGAAAGGCAGAAGAAAGGGGATATTGCAGAGGATGTGCAGAGAACAAGAAGGACAAGCAGCAGATTAGAACAATTTGCAGCAAAAGAAAAAGCTGAGCAAGAAACTCTCTAGTTAGAGGAATAGTTAATCAATGGAACAAGTAACCAAGGGCACAAGCCTTCCATCACCAAAAGTTCTGAGGAATGTTTAAAGCAGATAAGAATTTCTCCTTCAAAATGCACCCTGTAAGTAGAGCTCCTAGCTCTCAAATAGACTCTCATTAGTAAGTAAGAGGAGTCCCATGCAAGATAGCAGAGGAGATTGCAAGAGATCTTACTCAAAGTTACACAGATAAACTCCTGAGATATGAAGGATCCATGTTTAATTATCCATGATAAGATTTGATTCAATTCTCCCTGTTAGAAGATTGTTTAATCACCATATGATATCTCTAAGACGGCAGAAAATATTTGTTATAGAACCCACTTCCAGTAAAACAATTAAATATGCACTAGCACAAGAGCTGAATTCCAAAACAGGAGTATCAGGAGTAAGATGGAGGCTGTCTTTGCTTTCTCTGATGCAGGACAGATGCTCTAATAGAGGCAAAATCATGTTTCTCTTTCTTCATGTTGAGTGTGTCAAGCTCTGCTCTATGCAAGTTCTCTCAGTGCCCCAGGAGCATTGTGCCACAGTTGCATGGGCACTCACAGAGCATTTGTTGAAACTAAATAGATTTGAGGGGTTGTTCCCATGGGGTAATGCTCCAGTCCCTCAAACAGCATGGTTGGTTACTGCCCAGATGGTGATGGGAGTCTCTGCTGTGAGGGTCCTTTCAGCAGCATCTTCAGCTGGACCTAGTGAGGCTCCCCAAACTTCTGCTCATGTTTTATGATCCATTTGGGCAGTGGTCCTGCATGACCACTCCAGCACATGTATGGTCTGTTTTTATTGAGAGGATTAAATAATGCACCAAACGCTGAGCTATGTGCCCATTTCTGCATCTGCACAACTTCCACTATTTAAAAGTGTCTTCCCTGTGCACAGTCTGGTCAGCACTGTAGCAGAAACTGCCTGGGTGAGTCATTTGGATGGCTGGGTTCCCATCCAACACATAAATATTGCCTGTCAGTCCATCTGGGCACAGCAGAAGCTTCCCAGGGAATCTCCAGGCCAGTCAGACACTTCTGGATGGATCCTGCAGCACTTGCCCAACAGCTCTGCTGTGCAGGGGTTGGGAATTCAGGCAATCCCTTCCTCACAAGGCAGGGTCTTCTCTTGGAACAGTCCCTTGTTTCATGCATGCAGCAGCTGGCTGAGAGAGCTCTGCGACCAGGAATTAAGGGTGAGGTGTTGCACACCCAGGCCAGTCCCTGATCCCCAGCTACACCACACTTACAGCTGTAGGACAACTTGAATTTCAAACTTAGGTCTCATGTTTGACTGAAGCTCCATGGCTTCTGCCCCACACAGACTCAGAGAGCAAAGGGTACACGCTGTGTCTGCTGAGCATCCCCTGCACCAATTACCACCTCATTCATTCCCATGGCAGTGCTTTTACTTTTTCTCAAAAGAACACATTCTCTATGGTTTCACTGCTTGTCATTGTAAAACTGAAGCTCTTTGTTAAAATCTTCACTTGATGGACAAATTTAGAAGCACATAAGCCTGATGAGATATCAACTTAATAATGGCTTGCCTGCATCAGGAAGTAATAGAGATGTTTAGTTTAAATTACTGTTTCTGGGTTGGTAGATAAGAGCTTTCATCTCCTGTGTGCAAACCAAACTTCCTGGCCCAAAACTGATGTCTGTCAGCAACAAGCACAAAGCCCTACTAGTATTTAATGCCTGTACACATTTCTCAGACTGGGGAACTACACACTTCACTACATCCTTGAAGGTTCCTTCCCTGTGACTTTTCCTAAATATGTTGTGTAGGTAGGATAATGATGGTACAAAGTTCAGTTCAAAAGATTACAACTCCTGCTCTGCAACTCTACCAGCCTCATGAGAGCTTCGAAACTTCTCTTAGCATTATCTGTGCAACTAAGTTAAATGAATCTAGTTACCTGCACACGACATGGTATCACATTATGATTGGTAGTTTCAAAATAAAAGGCCACACTCTAGTTTGGAGATCTGGATGGGGAAAAAAATAAGAGGAAAGATATTTCTAGGTGAGGGAGAGAAGAAATTTGCTATTATGTAAGAAAATAAAGCAAGAAATGTCTACTCTGAGGAAGTTATTGTAGGTTTTTGGGTCTGTGATCAACCTATTCTCCAGTTCTTGGCTAGACACAGAGTGGAAGCTTTGAAAAACAGGAAGAGATCCACACTGAGAAAAATTCAGAGAATCAAAGGGCAAGTTTTCTGCTTTGTACATAAAATAAGACAGCTAATTTCTTTGTTCTTTTTTTTTTTTTTTTCCTAGTTAGACAGCAAGCTAGGTAGTGGGTATAATTTTCCTGGAATTAATTTTTCATTTACAAACAAGAATACAAGTCCCCTCCACTACAATGTGAGTATATTAATAGTTTGAGGACAGATATCATATAATCATAAATCATAGAATCACTGGGGTTGGACGGAGACTTGAAGATCATTTAGTTCCAACCCCCCTTCCACTAGACCACATCCAGCCTGGCCTTGAACACTGCCAGGGATGGGGCATCCACAACATCTCTGGACAACCTGCGCCAGTGTCTCACCATCCTCACTGTACAGAATTTCTTCCTGACACCTAATCTAAACCTGCCTCTTTCTGTTTGAAGCCATTTTCCCTTGTCCTGTCACTATACGTCCCCTGCTGGCACCCTTTAGGTACTGGGAGCCTTCCCAGAGCCTTCTCTTCCCCAGGCTGAACACCCCCAATTCTCTCAGCCTCTCCTCATAGGAGACATTGTCCATTCCCCTGATCATCTTCATGGCCCTCACCTGTGCTCACTTCAACAGGTCAATGGCCTTCCTATGGTGGGGACCACAGAGCTGGCTGCAGCACTCCAGGCTGGGTCTCACAAGAGCAGAGTAGAGAGGAGAAACTCCTCTGTTGGCCTGCTGGTCACATCACATCTCCAGAAACATCAGTGACAGCTCTTCAGAAGAGCTTATTCCCAAAGGAGTTCATTTCGTATTCATCCACTGGGAAGGGCAGCGACACAAGGGTGCATGGCTGAGAATTTCTGAACTGAAATATGGTGGGGCCAGGGATAGCTCATGGGGATGAAATTCTGAGGATTTGAGTTTCTCTAGCTGTAAAAGCCAAAAAATGTCACTGGTCTTCTCAGGAAAACATTTTGAGATAAAAGCAACCTGATAGCATTGTAGGAGAAAAACCAATTTGGAATCAGGAAATTGCCATACTTCAGTGGATACCCCATCAATATAAATATCTATTGGCTGCTGGAAAGCTGCTGTTAAATAAATGGAAATAACATGTTTTTGCAGTATTTTAAGGGCAAAAGAATCTCCTTTTTACCAAACAGCCTTACTCTTTTTATGAGCCATGGGGATTTCTACAGCTTTCAGCATCACAGCATCTGAATTAAAGATTATATTTATAATCATAAACACAAAGAACCCCGCAAATACCACTCTGCTTCACACTCAGGACTTTACAGACACAACCGAAAGAGAGCTCCAAAGCCTGCTGGAAATGACTGTACTCATTCTGGCTATTTCAGTGGCCTTCAAATCAGACCATAGGAGCACAGGCTGCTTGAGCTGAAGCACATTCCTCTTTTGTTACACCACTGTTTGATCCTCACATTGAACTGACAGTGCTTTATGCCTCACATGATGTTATAAATAAAACATCTCTGTGTGTAATGCTATTGTTGCCATATGTGACCTAAAGATGCTGTTCCAGTAAGGGTGGGCAGAAAGAGGGTTAATGCCCTGCAGGACAGCACCTGAAGGTGCCTCCAGCCACACAGGCATCTGCCTTTTAACCCATCAGGGGTAGTCACAGCAGAAGGACTGGGTACTAAACAGACACAGGGACTGAAATGTTAGACTTCTTAAAGCCATATTCATTGGCAGTCACTTCTGTGGATTTTCAGAGTATTTTGGATTCCAGATATAAAAATACAGCAAATTTTCTGCACATGTAAAACTGCTAGACTTTTTTAAGTGCAAAAATACCCACGTTGATATTTATACAGCAGGAAAAAGCCACGTGGTTTTCCACAGCTAGAAAAGGGGAATAAATACTGCATGAACTGCAACCAAATTTCCAGATTTAAGGAGGATTTTGGCCACCTTATGCATGAAGGATACATGCAAGAGATCCACGCACTCGTGGCTGGGTGTCTAAATCAGCCTGAATTATTACAAATGATTCCTAGTAGGAGGGTACCCAAATGCAGTGTAGTGAACAGCATTATTTATTTGAACTGAAGTATGCTGGGTACCTGTCCCATCTCCTGACGCTCTCACCTGCTTGCACTTGCGAGCTGTATCAACACCCTCCTGTCACATCTCTGCTGTGCTTAGTCAAGTGGCATTTCATCTGTGCCTTATTTTCTCATTGTACACCAAATTTTACTCTTACTAACCAAGTGCTACTCACATGAGTGCAGTAACTCCAGTGCAAGAGGAAACAGGCTGTGTTTGCACTCACTTTGCTGCTGATTATTTAGACCTCATAAGGGAACTTGGGAAAAGACCAGGCAGTCTATCAGTTCTTGACTTACAGACTATTTCACACTTCATATGCCTTTTCTCTGCTTTCAGAACAGTGTTGCTCAAAAAGGCTTGTCAAATTCTAGTGACTTTTGCAGCTTGTGCTCAGGCTGCTTGCATTAGTTCACTGGGTATGGATTTCCAATACCTCTTTTACATGTTCATGGGTTTTACAATTATGCATCTCTTCTATCATCATCTGGAACAGCCAGATGCCAATTTTGTTCTGTCCTAATTGCTGCTAATGACTTATTGATGTAAGCAGTTGCTTTCCATCTCTTACTGCCCTAGAGGTATTTATATATGGCTCTTTAATGCAGAATCAGGAGAAATATTTCTCAGTGAGAGCCAAGGTCTGGCATAGTTTTCTTGACTCTACTTCAGTACGGATTTACTGAATATTTATCAAGAAGATGGAGGTCAAAATACTTAGAATTACAGGTCCATTCCCTAAGTATGTTGTTGTTCCTAATGAGTAAGCATGCCACTACTGAATGTGCTACAAAAATGTTACAGCAATAATATACCCTGCTCTGTGCCTCTGATGTTCAGTGCTGGGATTCAATATTACTGCAGCATTACAAATGGGACAAGCACTTTGATGGCCACACGTGGCTCCTGTTGCACTGCAGAACTCCATCAACAAACATGACAGAATTTTCCATCAGATCAGATAAGGCAAGAACTGGGTCTGTGATACCCAAAGCCATTCCTATTCAGGTCCCTGAGTTGGGATTTCTGGAAGGCTGTTACCTTTCACAAAAATGAGTTCCTCAGTGGCAGCTCTACAGAAATTTCCAGAGCTTCTCACTACTTGCCCACAGTGTTGCTGCTGGTGCAACCATCTGTGTGAGAGGTCCTGACTGCAGGATGGTGCCTTGGAGAGCTACTATCACACTTCTGGAGGGTCCAGGACACCATCACAGAAAATCTCACTTAGGCTATTTCAGGAAGAGTGAATCCAGAAAGTAAAGCAAGAATCTGAGGCACTCAGACTAATTAATGCTTGGCTGGACACATGTACCAGGGAACTTCGGGATTTTTGTTCCAAACCACAGAATAACCCCTAATAATTATCTCAATAAATGCAAAGATGACAGATCAGATAGAACACAATCTTCTGCTCTTAAAAGGAAGAATGTATTTTCTGTTTGCAGCATTTTAATACTTAGGAAGGAGCTATTAAGTAATATTTCTTGTTATTGGTATGGCACTAATAGTTGGTATGTTTCTAAATAGTTATATCTGCTTCTAAAGAACAGTGCTAAAAGTAGATATCAAAAAAGTTTAACTCACTGAGTAGTGAAGACAGAAAGTGGGGTTTTGGCATGCACAATTAGCACTTTTGTCAGTTTTGCAAACTTCCATTCTACATGTAAAATGTACTTGTAATGTACATGTACTTGTAATAATTTCTGCAATTCAGCACCCCATACAACATGCATTTAATGCAGAATTTTTATTTTAGCAAATTTAAATTTCATTTTTAATTTCTGGGTAATTTTTTTTCTTTTACTTTTGTATTTCATTAAATGCAAAGTCTTATAACAGGTTTTTTTCTTCAAGTTATATTTACTGTTTTAATGCTGGTTTAAACAAGGACAGTAGTGGCATCTGTCAGAGAGATGATGCCAATAAAATTCAGTGCATTTTTTTTTGGCAGAGACTATAAAGAACATCTCTGACTATAATGTCATTCAGAAACATGGCTGTAAAAGAGGCTTATCTCTTCCTGTTTACTCTCACCTTGAGATTTATCATGATTGAAGTAAGTGTCATAAGAAAATTCAAGGTTGTTTTCTTCCAAGCACCTCCTGTAAATTGCATTGAGTAGTAGGAGAGAATTGTTTTTAATAGTGCAAGAAACAGGAAGGGTAATTTTGGAAGCATTTCAAATATTCTACCATTGAATATTGTTCCTTTCTGTCAAGCATATGGCAGATACTCCTGACTGAAACAGAAGGGCACAATCAAGTTCAGATTATTTTTAATGCAGTGGTTGGTGCTTAAGCCAATTGTGTTAATAAAAAAACAGGATAATTATTTAAAAAACTGTCCTTGTATTTGGCCTACAGCTGCTGACTGATGTGTCTTCCATAGAAGAGGCACTGTTTAACCCCAAACAGTGGAAGGTAAAAAGAGAAGGTTGCCCTTTTGTAGTCCCCTTTGTTTTAGACATGGCATCCACTGAAACATTCAAAGGGGGGCTGTTGCCAGCTGATATTTGCATCAGTTGTTGAGCCCTCACAAAGCCATAAACACAGCAGTTTCCTCCTTTTTACATGTTCTGCCTTCCATTTCTGAGTTCATCCTTTGTTGTTACAGATGTATCATGGATTGGTCTTGCTCGGGATGAAGACACCTAAAATTCGGTGTTTGCAAGCAATGCCTACACGTGAGCTCAGTTTCTAAACCACTGCTGTAGTCAGTACCCTCAGGGGAGATTTGGCAGATCCAGCTGACAGCCTGGTGAGAGCTGAATCTCTCTACTGACTCTCTCTATGTTCCTCAATCTAACAGTGTTTAGGGGTCTATCCAATTAAACATGAACCTAGGTGTCCCATGCCATTTCAGATGACCCAGGACATCCACACAGCTGGCAGACATAGCCATGACCTGCAGGACACCCATCTGCTTCTAGAACTGCAGCTGAAGGCCAAATGAGCATCTCAACAAATTCACAAGAGCATCTTGAAAAGCACTAGGCACGTATGTTTAGGCACCTGAATCAAGATCTTACATTTAAACTTCTTAATTTATGTGTCTCAGTCTTGAGCTAAATGCCTGCACTGCAAAGGATTTTTGAATCTGAGTTACCTTTAATCACTGCAGAAGTCTGTAAGAATCAGATGTTCCTCAGAGGGAGGTAGGGGCTCCTGTAGCACCACATTACAGGGAGGACCTTTATGGATACTAAATCTTTCCACGTGGAAAGCACTGCTATTAAGGTTAAGAGGGTAAAGAAATCCCATCACAGAAATGGAGAATTAGAGTGGCAATATACAGTTTCACCTGCTCATGCAAAGAGAGGATACTGACTGCTTCTGTTAAACTGGGGATTAGATAAAAATATCAATGTCACAGTTATTTTAAGCAGTCTTAATACTTTTTTTTTTCAAATTAGATGAATCAGTAAGTGGGAAAACTGGTTTTCAGACCACGTTTAGCAGAATACTGTTAGCATAATAATTAACAGTAAGCAATCCACATATTCATACTGGATAAAGGTTTACTGGAGCAAAATGAATTAAAATAGAAAATGTCTATTCAAATTACAAACAACCATGGGCTTCTCTTTCTCCATAGGAACTGAGAGATAATTAGCATCTCTGAAAATTAGTTCATTGATTTTGATGGATACATATGATTCAGGTACTTCAGCCTAAACTATTCTATCCTTACTGGTTTCCATAAAATACTACCATGGAAATAGAAGAAAGACATGTCTTAGATTCCTAGAAGTGGCAAGATAAGCAATTACTCTGATTAATAAACATTTTGGCAGTAAATTCAATGCAATACTTAACTGCTGGGTCATGGCTCAGATAGAAAAGGAAATGCACTGAATCTGTTGAATTGTCAAACGATTCTTTCTGCATTAAGTATCTTCTCATCCTTTCACTGATTTCTTCTCCTGAGCTCTGTTTTAAATCCTGGTACATCCCCAAACAGTGGAACCCAGGTTTCAGCCTGGCTGTGGTTACAGATTTTACCCAGGATCTTTTCTCCACCAGAACTGTGAAGTTGCAGTTGACCAGCTTTCCATTGGCATGGGTTGTTGAGGTTGTCTTGCCTCAAGTCAGAAATCATACTGGTGGCTTCAGCTTTCTTCAACAGCAAAAGAAAGGAGAAAACAGAAACTATTTCCTTTACTAACTCGTTGCTTCATTTGTTTCCCAAGAGTAACCACAGTCTGAATGAGGAGGTCAAGGTAACCAGCTCTCCCACACCAGGTACACAAAGAACAGCTAAAGGAAAGGTACCTCTTCTTGCCAGGTTTTGTGGTAGGAGCATTGAAATGAGAATATCAGCAGTCATCTGTCTCCATGCATGAACAAATTCTCAGAAGGAGTGAATTCTCTTCTGAGAGTCTCCCACACAAGCATGTTTCTCCTTAATCAAATAAGGAGAAACATTCCATAAATGCCAACATGTGCATTTATGCAATTTGTGCTGAAAGAACTCTGGGTTTGGTAAGCAGCAAATCTCCAGCAGGAGTCATGGTTGCTCCACAAAACAGGAAAAGCAAGGCCACACAAAGCCCACTGCCTTCTCTTCCATCTCAAGAAGATGGAAAGTAGCCAAAGAGATGAGAAACATGTTGAGTGGGAGTATGCAGCACATTTTCAGGCAATCTTCACAGGTCTCTTGGCCATGGCATGGCTGACGTGAGCTTCATGCACCCACACTGTGGAGCTCTCATTGTCTGAGGAGCACTGTCCACCTTCCATTGTATTTATTGATGGGGACCTGGTGAACCTGCTTCCTGGTCCTGCTTAGATCTCATCCTTTCAATAGCAAGGATTTGAAAGTTCAGATATTTTCAGAGGTCCAAGGGACAGACAGGCTTGGTGTGGTTCTGATATCAGACCTTAGAAGAAGAGTTACTTCTGGTACATGAGGGGGTGGTGAGACATTTTAAGTAAGTAGTCAGATTTATTCCTGTCTTCTTGAACCTGCACAATGACATTACAAGAAAGAGTGTTAGGAGTGTACTTGAAAGGGAAAGACAAGTTTTAAAAAACTTTCATAGAAAACAGTCCATAAGGAATTCTGAAGGTTAAAAAGAATTCAGAGGGAACCTGTAAGAAGGATTTGTGACCTGAAGGGAGAAAACCAAAGTAAGTGAACTTACTTAGCTTTTGGAAGCAAAAGAATATTGCAGAGTGGTTGAAAGTGTCTATAAGAGAAAGATATCAGATAACAGCATGATTTTAACAGGAACAGCAGGTCATTCTTTAACAATAATATTGAATGGCTGGAAGCTGAAGTTTGAAAATAAATTGAAGAATTAATTAAACTGCTAGCTAAAATAATTGAAAGTAGAGCAATTCCATTTGTTTTCCAGATAAATGACTTTCCAAACAAAAAGTTTCCTCTGTAGAAATGTGGATGTTTTCTATCTCTTTTCAGTACAAATATGCTGTTTGATGCCTTTGTGGTTTGGCTTTTCCTAGCATGTTGCTCTGTTGGCATGAAGATTGCATTTCTCATGGTGGTCTGTTACAAAAAGGTCTCATGATGTATATGGCTTCTCAACAAAAAGGGAGAGACAAATATAATGAAGTATGGAAATTAATCAGATTTGATTATGGTGAGTTTGAGCAAATCACACCTCCTATGTTTGGAGTTGTTTTCAGAAGCATTCTGAGAATCAATTACACTGATTTCAGGATTCAAAATAATTAAAGGGGAGGGAAACATTTTCTAAACAGTTCTAGTTAGTACATGCTAGCTGATTAAGTACATGATTAAGTACTTGTTGCTCAGACCCCTCTTAATCAAGACTTGTTATCTCTTTAAAATATATATTCAGTTAAGAAAAAAACCCTGTGTTTCTTTCATATACATGAAGTTCTGGTTGAATAAATATCCATACTCTTGAAAACTAAGCAAGTAGTCCACCTGACTTTCCTTGAATTAAAACTGTAAATAATGGGAAAATGTAGAGTCTAAGAAGTAGAAAATTAGTGCAAAACTTACTGGATTTTTTTTATATCTACTTATTGATGCCTACTTTTCTGTCAAATGTTTCAGTGAATATAATAAGAGAAGTCTGTATGTCTGGTGATATTTCAAAACTTCACACAAAAAGAGAGTAAGGAGAGGTTAGCTGAACTTCACGGAGCACAGGTCAATTTGCAAAATGAAAAAAAAGAAAGAGAAACAAAGACAAAAAAGAAAAGAAAAAGCAAAGTTCCACAGAGAGAAGGGATCAGCAACATGGAAAGCTGGTTAGGTCTTACTTTGCTGAAGTTCCTTCCTTTGCACCATTTAGGTGCCTTCTTTGACTTGGTTCCTAGCAGTGCTCTAGGTAAAAGTTACACAGATGGCAGAAATTTTCTAGAAGAAGAATTTACTGTCATTCCTCCCATTAATAGATGGGAATGTAATATTCATTAAAAAGATTCCAGACATCAGTCATCCCCTAATGATCATGCAAATTCCCTCATCAATGCATAATAGAACAAAAGAGATCTGTGCATTAGGAATTACTTCTACCACTTTCTGTGGCTTTTCATTAAAATGTCATATTTCAAACAACATTTTGCAGAAGTTACTTATCAGATTTGCTTATGGGACACATCAGGAAAAGGAGGAAATGGCAGATGCTTCCCTGCAGTGCTGCTTTGTTTTCCTTGGCTTGGCTGGACTTCGATGTGCCACAGGTAAAATCCAGCATAAAATATTTATGCTTGGTGTTGAATTTTATTTCTGCAATCCAAATGAAACATCAACATTTCCTTTATCCTTGCAGACCCATCAGCTAGAAAGCAGCAATAGGAAAATCTGTGCTACTCGTGCCCACACTCTCCCTTGAGCAATGACAGGATGGTATCCTTAGCTGGGATGCTGGTTTGTAGTAATTTATCTGTCTTAGGTTGCTTTTCATAATGTTTTCACTCACAATAACACAGATCTCTCAAAAATTTTTTTCTTTTACATCATATGCCTTTTCATCTGCCCATAGTTATGGACAGTGGTGAGAAAAAGCTGCAGTGAGCAACACTTAAATAGTAAATGTTGACAGAAAGAATCTCAAGTCAAAGTTACTCTGGGAAACTGGGCTGCCAGTAGAAGAGAAGGATAAGAAGGATGGACATCCAAAATTTAGTCCAGTTGAGGCTCCTGCTCTGAATTGCTCTCAGGATGCACTTTCCCTTGATTACCTGGGGAGTCCATAGACTACCCTGTAACTTAGGGAAGACACCTTAAAACTCCTTGCACTGACCAAGACCTCTTCTTTCAAGTGCATTTCAGCTATTGCATGCCTGGAATAGCTGTGAGGAAACCATATATGATTGCTGCTTTCCTTCTGCTGGAAAAACCTAAAATTTAATTCACCATGAAATAAGACCATGAGCTTAAATGGTAGTTAAAATGGCCGTGAAGCTGCTCAAGCTTTGTGAGAACTGAAAAAGCCATGAAATGCCTAAAGGAGGACAGTAAAACAGTAGTCCCCTGATGGTGTGTCCTTCTGGTCAGTGTTCCATGCCCTGGGGTTAGGAGAGCATCACTCAGGTCACCTCACACCTGGATGCCAACATCAGGGGGGAACAATCCCCCACTTAGGGCTGACCTGGTTGCTGTAAGAAGGTGTCTAGAGCAGTTCAGTGAACAGCAATAATATTTTTTAGGTGAGAAATGCAATGTAAACCTCTTGACCTTGCTGTGCTTATCCACCTCTGAGGATAAGAATTCCATTTTCTTTTTCTTTGTAACAGCATGCTGGAAAATAACAAGGCAAGGCTCTGGATCCATCTCAGGCGAGGTTCATTTATCAGGTACCGGGTTGCTCTAAAAACAATTCAACTTCTACATAACAGAGCATCAGCAAGCATTAGATTTTTTGCTAACTTTCTGTCAAAGTATGTGAGTACAAGAACATTTCAATATCAGGTTTCTTCTTTCTCTGATGATGACACTACTTAAAAGGGAGCAGGGTTGAGGCGAGGAATACAAAGTCATGCTTGAGTAACTTCAGTCATTAAGAACTTGCTCATTTATAATTGGCTAAAAATCCTCCCATGTTCCAGTTGTTAGTTCAATGGATTAACAGCACAAGGACACTGACCTGCCGTGTCTTTTCAGGAGGAACTTGCTGAGTGGAGATGCAGGAGCATTGAGCTCATTATGCATCCTGGGCAAGGGAGGATCAATCCTACTTCAGAGAGGGAAGAAGAAGAGCAGAAAATGTGGGAGAATTAATGGAAAGGTGCTTTTTTTTTTTTGCTATGCTTTCTCTAAAACAAGAAAAAAAGGAATCTAGGAATCTGTGTTGGGTCTGAAAGTATGACTAGGTGTAAAACCAGCTTGTTCCACTTCAAGGGAAAAACATCACTCTAAGAATTACTTTGGCTTGTCAAAAATGTCAGGGAGAAAAGAGGATACAACCAAGGAAGCAATGGATTTAAACCATGTCGGATTTGGAACAAAAAGATCACTGCAAGAGTTCTTCAAGAAAGGCAATGCTTCACTGAGTAAATTTTTTACTTCCACTCCTGGTTTCCACAAGTAAGAAAAGAAATCTGATTCTCACCATCTTTTTGCTGCAAGTCAATTTGTCAGAAAAGTGACAAATTATTACCAGGTTTTTGCTGTGGGACACTAACAAGGCTCTTGTGGATCAGCACACCCCTCTTCTCTGGATCAAGAGCTAAAGCTGAGGAAATAAGTGGCTCCAATCTGGCATTACTGTCACAGGGCTCAAAGAATCAGGCTGATTACTGGTTTCCATCAGCCAGAGTCCTGTACCACAGATTAATGACCCTACAAGAATTTAACCCAGAGAAAGAATTCAACCAAAGCTCTGCAAAACTAACCCGGTTAGATTGCTGACAATTTTTAGAATACCCATTTGCAGGGGCAGACTTCTTAAGCTAGAGCCAGCTGATGGATCAGTTCTTCAACTGTTAAATGCAGTTGTATTAAATTTTTAGAGGACAATTTGATTGCATTTTTCAGAGAGAAAAAGTCCAGCTGGCTTGTTCTGACAGTGTCAAAATGCTTTTTGTATTTATATTTCAATTTTACTCAACAAATTAGATATTGTGCATTGCAGGAAACTTTTTTCTAATACATGGCATTATTACAATGAAAAGTTTTTGTTGGTTTTGACTTATCAGAACTTTTACTGAATGTGAAGTTTCACTATGTTGGCTCTAAGTTTTCATTTAGAGTTGATAATAATCACAGAGAAGTCACAATTTCCTAGAGATCAACAATAAACCCATGGATTTTCATCCAGGTCTACCACTGACAATGACTGGAGAGAAACTAGGGACAAAATTGAAAGGGTTTGGAAAAAGTAGGCAACATTCTCAAGCAATAATATTTATGACATGTTCTTATTAGTATGATAGCTCATTCTGCTCTGTCAGATGCTAGGTCAATAATCTACTGGAAAGTTGCTGCCTACTAAAGAATAAATTTTTCTTATCTAGTATATACAGATGTTTTCACCCCTATTTCCTAATTCAGAGTTTATAGCTTGTCCTACTCTCTGAGCAATGCCAACATAAAGCCTCAAAGTGAATTCCTTAGTGGAATTCAATTTCAGTATTTTGCCCATCAGTGTTCCTGGTGTAGTGTGTGGTGCTCTGCCCTGATGTTGGCATCCAAAAGTTACACAGTCGGGTGTAACCCAGACAAAGCATCATTGTCACAGGAGATAGAGGGGCTCAAAGGATCTACCAAAGGTAGACATTTACCACTGACTTCTATTTCATCAGGAAGATTAAGGTAAATAAATAACAATCTGCAATAAAAAGAACCTCTGGAATGTATTGTGTTTTTTGAGGAAAGTAAAAACAGCTTTTAAGCAAAGCCAGAACTGTTTTCAGGGCAATGTTTGGCTGAAGGCTCCTGAACAATGTCATGGGGTGTCACCCTAAAGATAGGTTTTACCTGGGTACACAGCAAAGTTCTTGCTCTAAGGAAGGAAACTGGCATTTTGTACAACAGAACCATGCTATCACTTACAGGCTGTTACCATAAAGAACTGGATTTATTATTTGAGAGACAAAAAGGCTATCTGCTGGACTTGATTTCCTTCAATCTATAAACTAGACTCACAGACTTCAAAGCTCTGGGTTCAGCACTTGTACCTTTTTTACCAGATAAAACACAATGACAGAGCTCTGGCCTTCCACTGAGTCAGATGAGGACAGACTGCTTGCACATATCCACCACAGATGGATTTCTTGTGCTTTCTATGTTGCTGTTACTCATAGAGTACTTTACACAACACTTGTTTTAGTTTTGATGCAAAGACAGTTTGGATTTGTTAATGTACAGCCTACAGCTTAATCACAACTCACAACCTTCAGTACTCAAAGGAGGCTTAGAAGAAAGATGGGCACAAACTTTTTAGCAGAGCCTGTTATGCTACAGCAAGAGATAATGGTTTTAACCTAAAAGAAGGATGGCTCAGACTAGATATAAGGAAGACATTTTTTGCAGTTAGGATGGGAAAACAGTAGCACAGGTTACCCAGAGAAGCTGTAGAAGCCCCATCCCTGGAAACATTCTGGGTCAGGCTGGACTGGGCTCTGAGTAACCTGATCTAGTTGAAGGCATTTCTGCTCATTGGAGGAGGGTTGGAGATAGAAAACCTCTGAAGTTCCCTTGAGTTCAAACCATTCTGTGATTCTATGAATTTATCTGTATCTTGCTTTTTATTCATTTATATCATTGCACTTCAAAACACTTAGCTAAGAATATAATAGCTTTTGAAGCAACAGAATCATAAAAACCACAGTGGCATGGTCACCACCACCCAGCAGGAAGTGGCAGAGTCTGGCTGCAGGCAGGCCTGTGTGCAGTTTTCCCAGCAATGCTGCATCCAGTATTTATCTGACTGCTATTTGGGGATTTTCATAAAAATCATGAAAATAGGAATAAATACCAGAGGGTGGAACATGAGATGAAGGCTGCCAGAGGTGGTCAGAATTGACCTGTATCATTCCTGTGGGACAGCAGTTAAACGGGGCTGAATGTCAGGTGATGAACTTTCTCTCAAACATACTGGCCATGTGAGCATGCCTTGCCCTCAGTGCATATCTTGCAGCTCTGTTCCTAGCTATGATCTGCAGGCAGTCCATTTTTCATTCATGTAAGAACTGCAGAATGATTAACATCTCCAAGTGTTGTCACATCAAGAAGAAACAAATGCACATTTATCTTCGTCTTGCTTTGTATTTATGGATAAAATTCTTAGGGCCCCTCCTCTCTAACATACAGCTGCAGGTATACACAGGAACCTGGCCCAAAAAGGATTTCCTAAAGAAGGTGTGCTGTAGCACGCTGTGGCACTGACCATGTCCCAGCAACGTTCAGTGACAGAGATGCTTGGGAAAATGAGGAACAGCAACCTAACAGCATTTAGGGACTTTGAGAAGCTACTAATCAGGAGATGCTCCCCAGCAATACAGGAGTCCATAGACAACAGGTCATATTTCACATAATAAATTATTTTCAGCCTTGTGAAAGCAAGAAGGAATACAGAGGATGGAATTACACACAACCCAAATAATGTTTGATCTTGGCTGGGGAAACCACGGTGAGAAGTAATCAGGGTTGATGTCAGAAGGCCTCTGTGAGCTCCAGGGACAGGATTTTCAGGGGGCAGAGCTGCAGCTCACTGTATTGCAGAGGCAGCTCCCACCAGCCCATCCTGCTCCAAGTCCTCTCCAGCTCTGTTCAGAAGACTTCCTTGTGCTGTTTAATTACAAGATTGAAATTTCTAGCTCCTTACACACTCCCACCTAAGCCCTCTCTTTACCCAAATTCTCTGCTCTGAGTGGTCCCACGCAAAAAACACAGTAAACATCCCAAATTGCACCAGAGCTCTTTTTATACTCAAGCCAAAAAGCCACGCAAAATCTAATTATAACTAGGAAGTTGTGAAATAGGTGTAGCATGAAGAGAAAGGAAAGGAACAGATTTTATAAGTATATTACCAAGGACAAACACCAAACAAGGAACCCTCCACAGCAGTGACATTTGGAGCCTAAATCAAGAAGATATCCACAGAGGTAACAGAGATCTTGGTGTTCTTGTGATTGCTGAGGCTGCTTTTAGGACTCCTGCCATTCAGCAAAACAACTGCTGTTGTCTTTGGGAGCACCAATTCAGGATCTGCTTCAGTGACTGTAATTTAGTAGTAAAGGCATCAGAGGTTGAAAATGGGAAATTGGCAGGCATGCCTGGGAGAAGAGGGTTTTTTGTGTGCAAATCATTAAACCTTCAAATGCCTTCTGCAACTCTGCTTCTCCCAGCCTTTTTTTTTCCAGGAAATGTACAGCCTCAGCACGTCAAAAATGAGAAGCATGGATAACCAGCCAGTGTTAAAATCACAGAGGTTTATAATGAGGTGCAAAGTCAATTTGAGAAAAATTAGAGAGCCTAAGGAAGCAGAGCCCTTCTTTCTGTCCTCTTCATGGATGCTCCTCTTGAACCAGGCTCTGGACCACAGGCTGTGCACTCAGATGCTTCATTACACACTCAGGCAGCAGACTTCAGGCTCCAGGGCAGTTTGGTGAAAGTCATGGCCTCATATCCAGGGCTCACAGAGGTGCTGTGGCTCAGGTGAGTCACAGCTTGTTTGCATTCCCTGAGCCTTTGGCGAGGATGAGCCAGCACAGCTCAGCTCCAGCAGCAAAGCATTGGGCTGTGCAGAGCTGGAGCAAGGCTGGAGCACCTGGGAGTGACTTACCCAGGACGGGCACTGACCATGCCAACAAGAGCCAGGACAGCCACAGTGGCTCCAAAGGAGCCAGCACTGCTCTGGATGCTTTATAAGTCACTGCTAAACATCACATGGACAGCAGTATCACTCTCTTCTTTACCATCTCTTAATTCATATATGAAATTGGCATAATTGGCATATTTTTTTATTGGACATTTTTCCTTGGCGACCCAGGAATTTGGATATAATTTCCATTTGCCAGTGGACTCTTTGCATCACCCACAGACATGTGGCAGCTTGGCTGGTCTCTAAGCCCACAGCAAAGGCCAGTGCAGTGAACTTTTCCTGGTTCCAGGGAATGTCACCCTCTTACCCTCTTCCAGTTCCCATTTAAATAAAAACTCTGACAAGTCAAGAAAGCACGAGTGCTGCTGAGCCTTCCCAGGCCTCTTGTGTCAGGCTGACAGCCATGATGCAATTGATACATTTTCAAAAAGACAGTGTATCCTGTTGGTGTTATCTGGTGTTTCACATATTAGGATGATGTGTTTTGCTAGGCTGAGAACTAAGATGAAGCCTCAGCACTTAAGTCTCATGCCCAGGGCAGTTTTAAACACTGACTTGAATGCAGGATGTGGCTGTAGCTCAGACAGGTCATGGTGAGTTTCCCATGAACATGGAAGACAAAATTCTCCACTCCTGTAAACAACTTCATGAATACATAAACAGAGTTGCTGCTGCTGAATTTTGCTGTGATAGAGTGAAATCCTTACAATAAAGATGGAGAAAGGGAGAGACTGTAGTGCCCATGTCCATGTAAGCCTCAAATCTATCTCAGAGCACCTGCCAGGGGGCAGAACTGGGGCCAGGTTTGTTTCCAGCTGTGCTGGCCAGGGCCTTGAACAGACAGCCTAGCTGAAGGACAGGGATGGTATCTCCAGCCAAAACTATTTTTTATTTCCCATAAACAACCTGCATAAAAAAATCTTTTTAAAAAAACCTCACATTTTCCAAAGAACCTAGTTTTCACTAAAAAAAATCCAAAATTTTGTCCGTGACTGATGCTACTATATATACAAAAAAAAAAAATACAAATACATTCCCCCTTTCCCCCAGTTCTCTTCCTGTGTGACCCATGGAGATGAAGCAGGGTTCTGCAGATGGAACCTGCTGTTCAGTTTATAGAACCTCTAAAATAACAAGAAAGTACATTCTGGAAAGGCTCTTTAGCACAAGGGCACCTATGGCTGATGCTGAATCATACTCTGCTGAGCTTTAGGGAAAAGAAAAGAAAACACAAGTGACTTTGAGCTCCACTGCAACTGTAAGTGATATTCTATTTGAATTAAACATTTCATTTACTCTATCACAGTGACTGTGACCTTTTCAACTGCAGTTTGGCTCTAAATGTCTGATGTTCTTCACGTCACACACATGAGGCTCAACAGTCTTGTTCTGTCAAAGAATGAAAATAGCTCTGTGGGTATTTTGTCTCTGTTTCACAGAGAGATAACAGTGAATGCAATAAAAAGTAATGGTGTGGAAGAGATCATGCTGCTGCTTTCCAAGGGTCATGTATATATGGCTGATGAGGAGCCTTGGCACTTTGCCTGTCTCCTGAATTAAAAACCAGTGATGGGCAGCAGCCACTGTGCAACCTGAAAACGTGCAGCACAGGTCCCGTGTCTTCAGAGCCAATGTGACCTGGCAGAAAATTCAGGTTACACTCCTAGGGACGAACTTTCAGAATAAATGTGCTCTGAGTTGGGTAAACTCTTGAAACCTTTGGTTTTCTTCATTATCTAGGGCCTACAGATAGACTGAAATGATTTTATGGGAACAATGCCCACCTGTACCCCCACTCCCAGTGACACCCAACCCCTTATCAGAAGGCTGCGGTGCCAGAGCTTGAAGGGAGTTTCAAGTAGTTTGCCCACATTCTGTGTAGCTGGTGATTTTATTTGTCTCCTCTCAGAAAACAGAGGTATCTGCCTCCAGAAAAGAGAAATAGCACAATATTTTAAAATATCTCTGCATTAGTGAGCCCAAGGGCTTATTTGGTTGGAACAGTATCAAAACCCATTCTCATATTGTACTTATCTTATTTTTCAGATTAAGTCCTTTTCAAAGCACCTTAAGGAGAGAAGTAAGGTCCATCTTTGGATGCCAAAAGTCCCCGCAGCACAGGGAGAGCTGACACCAGGTGCTTCAGCAAGACACACATAGCCTGGAGCACCTGAGGAAACAAACCTGGTAGCTGGAAGAAAGGGCACAAAAGCAGTAACTGGCTCGTTTCTTTGGGATGCCACAGAGTCACCTGTGGTTATCTGTGTCACTGTCTTCATCACACACAGCAAAAGGCACAGCTGAATGCAGCTGGATGGCCTGGGGCTGGAATTGAACACAGGGAAGGAGATAATCATAGAATCACAGATTCAGCTAGGTTGAAAAAGGCCTTTGAGATCATCAAGTCCAACCTATGACTGAAGACCACCTTGTCAACCATGGCACTGAGTGCCACATCCAGTCTTAAACACTTCAGGGACTGTGACTCTACCACCTCCCTGTGCAGCCCATTCCAATGCCTTTCTATGAAGAAATTCCTTCTAATGTCCAATCTAAACTTCTCCCGGCACAGCTTAAGACTATGTCCTCTCGTCCTGTTGCTGACTGCCTGGCAAAAGAGACTGACCTTCTCCTGGCTGCAACCTCCTTCCAGGGAGGTAGAGAACAGTAAGGTCTCCCCTGAGCCTTTTCCAGCTGAACAACCCCAGCTCCCTCAGCCATTCTTTGCAGGATTTCACCAGCCTTGTCTGGACACTCTCCTGCACCTCAACACGCTCCCTAAATTAAGGGGAGGTGGCTGCACCAGTGCTAAGTGCAGGGGAAGAATCACTTCCCTAGTCCTGATGGCCACACTATTCCTGATACAGGCCAGGAAAACGTGGAGGCAGAAATGGCTGAGGGACATTGAGAGAGGACAATACAATCTCTTTGAGTAGCTCTGCTGGCTTTAAGTGCTTGTTGAACTACAGCCTGATTTTAACACACAGAAATACACCAGAGATCAGCTGCTGTTCAGGAATAAATGGCCCCAGAGTGTGCACAGACCAGTGACAGGTGTACATGGAGCCATGTAATCAGCAACAGAAAAGTACTGTCAGGTTCTTTGCAACATTGTGAAATCCCAGCTTGACACAGGGGAAAATATCCCTTCTGGCAAGGGCCCACTCACTTTTCCAGACAAGGGCTCCTGCAATGTTTGTAAAATGAACCAGTTGGAGAATACTACAGGAAGAAGAGTCTGGAAACAGAAATGATTGGATCTGATATGCAAAGCCAGTTCAGCCTTCGATGATGCAGATGCATCATCCCATGGATGTTCACTGAGGGTCAAAAGGCTTGACTATAATAGTCATAACACACTGTGCTTGCCTGGATAAGCTGGAAAGATGAGCAACTGATGGGAATAGTGCACTGACACCCCTCAGAGGAGCAGCAGTAAGACTCCAAAGCAACCAAGAGGCTGGGAAGGTGGGAGTCAGCCTTTCCCTGCAGCACTGAAGGGGAGAGCCAGAGGTCTCTGGAAAAATACCAAAAGCCCATTGGAGACCCACTGAGGAGACCAGAGAAACCACCAGAGGAGATAGACTAAGTTGCATTGTAATACAGGCCATAATATTGAACTCCATACTCTAAAAATAAGGGGAAAGGAAACTGAGGAAACTCAGGTCTGGAGAACTCCTAGTCACATAGCAGATTGGCATTAATGGGTACAAACAGGATCCAGTCAATCCTACTGGGCCCCTGCCAGTGCTTTGACAGACTAGTCTTTTTTAGTGGATTTCATGGGGTAGTAAGTGAAGCAAACACACAAATTCCATGGCACATAGTGGGGGGGAAGGAGTTTCACACATATCCAAAGGGAGATCCAATCTGCCTAACATATGGACCTAAATTCAACCTGTTTGCTAATTGCTCATAACTGGCTCAAAAACTCAGCTACCATGGCTGGTAGCTCCAGAACTAAGGCTTGCACCAACTCTGACTGTGATCTGGGGGTGGAAACCAGCAACACATAACACCACAAAGGTGATGTCTCATGGCCAGCACAAGCCCCATCAGTTCTGCTTTCTCACATTTTCTTGTGTTAGCAGAGTGCAGGGAGGATGCCCACACACAGTTAATTCACCTCCATACTCTGACTGCAAAAACTATCTATGCTGCAGGTGAATAATGCTTTATATTAAAGCACAGAGTGTGAGTCGAGAACCAGGCTTACCTCCCACACACATATCTTGTAATATCAATATATGTGACTCACCCTTCAGCTGCTCCTATAAGAAACCAAGCAATATTTCATTAAAACCTATCCAGAGACTTATTTGTCTTCAGAAAATAAAATTCTAAGCCATGCATCCTTCCTTTTTTTTTTTTTTTTTAATTCAAGCTTTATCTCAGAGTAATGTGTTCTGCCCAAAGCTTTCTGCACACTCCTAAATACCATAGGTATGGGAATTCATTGAACACTTATTCTTTGTGCTGCCCTATCCAATTCCTTTCTTTATTTGCAGAAGCACTTTTCTTTTAGAAAATACAAGGATAGTTAACTATATCCATAACCCTTCTTCTCTGCTTTTCAAGTCATTCCATTCTTATTCTTGTCTCTTTACAACTTATTCCTCTGCACCAAGAAGCACAGAACATTCTGTATATTGCTTGCAGCTCTTACTGACATCCTGTTGGTTTTGGTTTTTTCCAGCATTGTGAGCATTGTTTTCTTTCCCAAGAAAAAAAGAAAGAAAGAAAAAAAGAAGTTAGTTTTGGTGGTTTGTTTTTTACTTTATCACCATTATTGTAAAAACTAACAGGAACTCCTTTACAGACTGTAAAATCAACATGCTTGTAGATTTGCAGTCAGAACTTGCAATGGTTAGTTATAAGGTGATTATCCATAGCAACTGCCAGTTTGTTTCAGAGCCCAGTTATTACGCAAGCAGACTGTTTATTCTGTGCATATTTGCAGCGTTCTGTTAGGTTTTGCCAGTAGATAATTGCTGCTGATTAGTACTCTCTTCTCTAAGGAAAGATCATGTGTGGGCCACTTGCCACAGATACATTGATTGCCATAAAAAATCTCAGCATGGGTTTCAGTTACTTATCACTGTTCTCCCATATTTAGAGAATAGGATATAGCTTTCGACAAATGAGGGCTCTTTTACAGCTAAGACATAATTCAGTATTTTTCCAGTTCTATTTAAGTTATTTAGTCCTATTGCATATGTCAATTATGCTCTCAAATTTTAGACCTTGTCATCACAATTAGCATTTTGCCTGGCACTTTGCAGAACTGCAGGGGAACATGATCCCTGCTCTAAAGAAGCTCAGAGTCCAAGGGCTACAATGGGGGCAGCCAAACAGTGTGGCATTGGCAAGCAGAGCAGAGATGTGTGTGTCAAAGGCTGTGTGATGCTCTGAACAGAGACAGTGAGCCTTCCCAACACCAGCACCAGTCTGCAGTCTGACTGGGCTGCGACCTGTGCTGGTGCTGTTAGCCTGAGGGGGAGATGTCCTGCCTGGCTCAGAGAGTGCACTGGCTGAGGAGACACCTGGGAGGGGGCTGAGCCAGCTGCTGCTGTAGCAGCACATGTGTCACGGACACATGAGCCAGCTGCTTGGGGGCTGTGTGAAATGCACAGCCTCCCTCCTTAAACCAAAAGCAGCTTCATGGCATAAACCACTGGGTGAAGGTTTTCAAGTCAATCCCAAGCACAAATACAGGCTGGACAGAGAATGGATTGAGAGCAACCCTGAGGAAAAGGACTTGGGGTCCTGGCTGATGAGAAGCTTGACTTGACCCAGCAATGTGTGCTTGCAATCCAGAAAGCCAAATGTGTCCTGGGCTGCATCAAAAGCAGAGTGGTCGGAAGGTCGAGTGAGGGGATTCTGTTCTCTACTCCTCTCTCATGACACTCACCTGGAGTGCAGCATCCAGCTCTGGAGTCCTAAGAGGACACGAACCTGTTGGAATGAGTACAGATGAGGGCCATGAGAATTGGAGCACCTCTCCTGTGAAGACAGGTTGAGAGAGTTGGGGTTGTTCAGCCTGGAGAAGGCTCCAGGGTGAGCCTATAGAAGCCTTCTAGTGCCTAAACGGGCCTACAAAAAAGCCAGAAAGGAACTTTTGACAGGGGTGTGAAGTGACAGGACAAGGGATGACAGCTTCAAACTGATAGAGGGTAGGTTTAGAATAGATATAAGGAAGAAATACTTTTTTACAGGAGTGGAAAGGCAGTTGAACAGATTGTACAGAGGAGTTGTTGATGCCACATCCCTGTAAGTGTTCAAGGCCAGCTGGGATGGGGCTTTGAGCAACTTGGTCTGGTGTAAGGCGTTCTTGCCCATGGCAGCGGCGTGGAACGAAGTGATCCCTAAGGTCCCTTCCCACCAAACTGTTTTATGACTCTATGAAGTCAGGGAGTTTTGGCACCTGAGGCATTACTCAGGTTACTGAAAATGCTCAGAGAAGCAAAGCACCCCTGACAATACTGCCAGCGCCCTGCAAGGCTCCGGGTTTGGCTGAAGAAGACCCTTTTCCCTTCCGTCACCCTTTCTCTCTGCTCCACCGTGTCCCCGCTCTCTTATCAGCTGCCCGGTGACTGGGAAACGGAGCCAGCCCCAAGCACAGCCAGGTCTGGAGCGGGAAGCGAGCAAAGGAGGGCTGAAGTGCGGGAGTCCGCCGTCCCTTTGCCCCAAGGCCGGGCTGTGGCGGGAGCCCGGCCCGGTTCCGCTCGGCGACACGAGGTGGCAGCAGCCGCTCGCGTTTGGCAGCGCCGGGCTCTTCCCTGCGGCGGGACCACCGCTGGCATCTATTTTGTAAAGGTGTTCTCCACCTCGTTTTCCAGCCATTTTGTGAAAATCAATGTTCCAAAAAAGAACGGAGAAACTGGGCTTTTTCTCTCGGCGCTTTTTCACTCTGCTTAACTTGTCTGTGCGCTGGGAACAGAACCGGGTAGCGTTCCGAGCTCGCTTGGAGCTCTGCTCAGGCCAGACGTGTCACTGGAACGCGCCGTAGTTTGAGAGTAAATTGAAACCCCACTCGGGGAAGCTGCTCAGCCTCAGCCCGTGAGGCTGAGGGAGCCCCCTCAACCCCTCAGGAGCTGCTTGCTCCGCCGCTTGCACGGTAAATGCGGCGGGCAGGCCGGGAAGCGCTGCGCCGGGAGCGCCCGGGGAGGGATCCCGCACCGCTGCTCCCGGGGAAGGCAGCGAGGAAGCTGCGCTGCAGGAGCTGAGCTCACACCGGTGTCACCTTGCCTGTGCCTGCTGGGGAGGCACGGCTGCTTTAATCTTTTGATTTAAATTCTGCTTTTCTGATACTTCTCATTTAATTGCTGTGTCAGAGAAGACCCACATCCACTGGCTGCAGTAGAATCCAGCCCGTGTTTTTATACCACTGCTCAATTGCAATATTGCATTTCATTGAGGAATTCTTTTGTAACTGGAAGGGCATGTGAAAATATATTGTATTATGCAGCAACTTCCAGCACAAACAGCTCAAGTTGTCTTGTAGAGTTTGAATAAATCTTTAGATCAAGTTCACCTCCTGAATGACCCATAGATCAGTGCTGAGCTCTGCTGTGGTATTCAATTATTTATTCATTATGTTTTCCTCATTCTCATGACAAAAAGAAAGATTTAAAGAGTCATTATGGTGTTTATGGTAGTGTTAACCAATTAAAAGCTCAAGGTTGCATGCTATTTCTTCTGAACAACAAAGTAAAAAAAAATCAGGAGAATGATTGATACAGTTAATATATTTATTGGCATTAGTACATTCTCTTTTATTGCTGGGATCAGGGTGACATCATTCATCATAAAGACAGCATAATTGTCTCTGAATGTTATAAAAGGTGAAATTCATTCTCCTGGAAATTAAAGAGAACATTGCAAAGCTTCAGATACAAAAAAAAAGGACTGAATGATACAGATGATAAAATGTACTGGCTTTAAATTTCTGTCCATAAACCTGGAATAAAGCTACTGAGGATTAGTCCAAGATGAGGATTGTAATGCAATAACTTGAAATTAGTTTAGGCGTTGCTCTAATCTCATTTTTCATGGGGTAGGACTATTCATCATAAAATCTGTTTTCCTTCATTGGCAGTATTTCAGCTGTCTACTCACTGAATGAAAACAGTAAAGGAGTGAAGACACCAAATGAAATATATGTTATTTGTTCTGGCAGAATTATCTCAGTCTCAGCAAAGACACAGCAGCATCTTCTACCTGGTCTTTGGTCCCCACACTCAGAACTAATCTGATTCCATACTCCCCTTCTTCATATGCAAGTTTGGCTTTAGGAACAGGCCTTGACCTGATAAAATGCCTCTCTCACAGGATTTTAACTTTGCTTAGATTTCACTTTTATCTCCCTGTGTAATTTGCTATCTACAAAGAGACTCTGAAGATCTCTGTGCTACTCCTTTGAAGATCAACTCTGCCACTTTTGCCTGTATCATATAATTCTCATCCTGTGAGTCTGGACTGGGTCCTCTTCCAGTTTGATGCTGCCTAAGAAATGAGATGCAAAAAGAGAGAAGACGCAGGAAAAAAAGGCTGAAGGGTTCTTACTCAGGACTCTACAGCCTCCACTGAAGCTACGTGTTCCTCCTGCCTGAGCAAAGCTTTCCAGAGCTGCCTCCTGCTTACACCGTGTTTGCTGTGGGAGTGTCATCCCTACAGGCTACCCTTGGGAAGGGAAGCTCCCATTGCAAGATGGCCAGCATAGCTTTTCTTGTTCTAAATCAAGGTGGACATCCCTAGTGACTCAGAACTAGCCTTCTGAATTATGAAATAGCTGTACATGCCTGGTTTAATCCAAGTATGTTTAAAATTAGCCTTTAATCTTCTGCAAGCCCCGATGTTCTGAAAAATGAAATTGTCAGTGCAAACCAGACCAACTAAGCAGTATTAATTAACACCAGGAGAAAATCACAAAGGATTCTCTTTGATCATTACTTGAAGACATTTTGTGCTTACCTTTAATTTTCTCTCCTGATTTGAAATAGCAAGTTCAGGTTATAGCTCTTTGTTAGAATAATAATTAAAACAATCTAGTCTCTGCATATACATTGTTTAGCTAAAGGACACTAATTATGTGCATAGGTTAAGAGACTAATTGAAGTTAAACCTGCAAGGGAGCAGCCCTTAGATTATTTGGGATGCAAAAATTTCTATTAAACATGGCAGTGTCGACCCAAATATGGACTCTTAATTGTTTTCTCTTTCTTCAAAAGAATCCTCAGGTCTGCTTCTGAGTTCTCCTCTCAAAAGGTACAGCTTTTTAAACACCTCTGGAAGGGTTTCTCTGCCCTGTAGATGTTCAGGAAGTCACAAAAAATGTTCACATTAAAGGGACTTTCAATTGATGCTCGCTGCCCTGATGGAACCAGCCAGACAGAGGCCTCATGATGTATCCAGCCCCAGAACTAGAAATGGCAATCAGGAATGGGATGCCACTGGCATTTCCCCCAGGAAATTCCCTTCATTGGGAGTTGTACTCTTGGGACTTGAAGTGGGGCCACACAGGCCAGCTGCATTGCACAGTCCCCCAACACTGAGCTGAGTGTCTCAGCTGAGCTCCAAGCTCCTGGGTTTGTCTTTACATGAAAGTGAGAAGTGTAAGAGGAATATCACTGTGGATGCATGGAGAAGGCCACAACATTTTACCCTTTTATGTTAAAAGTAAACAAAGGAGATAGCCTGCCTGGAAAGCCAGAGGCAACTAATCTGGAGTGAGCAAAAAGGAACTCTCACTGTCTACCCTAAACTATGGCTAAAATTTTGAGATATGGAGAAAAAGCCCAGTGCAGTCTCAAAAAAATTAGCTAATCTGGGGTCAAGGCTTTCCCCTTCTGAGAAATCTGGAGTAATTCCATTAACCAGTGCAGCTATTCCAGGTTTTAGCTCATACAGCCCCTGACTAAACATGGACTCTGCAGCTATCCTTGGCAGGATAATGATCACAAGAGATAATCTTCATGTTTCAAGAAGCATTGCTGACAGAACTCAGGAAGAAATGCCTTCTCTCTCTCACACCAGCAAGAGTATTTCACAGCTATCCAGATGCATTATGAGAACTTTATGTCTTTCTCTAAAACAAATGGTGGAAAGCATTGTCAGAGAAAGCATAGATGGATTGTGTTTCTCCCTGCCATGTATCACTATGGTTAGATGAAGATTAAATTTCTCTTTTGTATTTAGGCAATCTTGCCTTTATTTTCTTACTAATAGCAGCTGGAGGAAAAGCACTACAAATCTGTTTATTATGCATTCACCACATGACTACATGGTACTTCTTACATGCAGCTCCAGTTCTGCTGCTGTTTAAATCAAGGATTGAACTCAGTGTTAGTTAACAAAGTCAGGATGTGTTTGGTGGTTCTCCCCCTACTCCATTGGTGATCACATCACAGGAGCACAGAGCAGGAGGAGACAAGGTTACAAATACTGGCACAGTTTCATATTGACTATTTTATTGCCTCTGTGTCTGTGCTCAGATCTCTGCTAACTCCTGAAGATTTACATCCCAATCCATCCAAATAACTGTGCAGGGCTAGGTTAACCTTGACAAAGCTGTATCCTTCAGTGCTGAATGTAAAGCTAGAAAAATTGAGCTTCGTCTTAGAGAGGTTAGCGATTTCTTTTCCAAATTTGCCACATCCAGGAGCCACACACAGAAAAGTTTCCTCCTCTAGACATTATCAAGAGGAATATGGACAAATAAATTGAACTCTAACATTAAAAGTGCTGTGGCTTCACTCAGAAAAGAAGGATATTTAAGTCATACAAAACAGAGGAACGCAGGTACAGGTTCATTGCATCTGACACTGAAATGATCATGTTGTTTCTGTTGAAAGTCAAAAACAATGTAGTTGGTAAGCTCTGTGTGTTTGCTGCTAGGCAGAAAATATATACCCTTAGTTGTTTTCATTATAAATAATTTATTATCCACCATTTCAAGCCACATACCAGCTGCTGCTTATTCAAGTCCTGTAATTGTTTCAGTCCCTTGACATTAAGGAACCAGCCATTAATTATCAAATAACAATACCCACTTAATAACCATTTATTATCAAGGAGATAGATTAATGACAATTTCAGGAAACTTTCTCTTCAGGGAAGTCCTAAGAAGTGCGACGCCATGGGATGCAAGTGTTTAAAAATTTAGGTGCTTGTGACAATGGCTATTAAGTTCTGTTTGTGTGTCTGCAGATAGTGCTCAGCTGTGTAATAAGGTGACATCTCTGTTAAGAGCCTCTAGGTGCTGCTACAGTACCAAAAAAAGGACCTAGTGCTGCACTGGTTTCATTGTTGGAAAGAGACAGTAATCAAGTAAACTGCTATTCTAGCAGGGTTTTAAATAAATACTGAGAAGTAGTATTTTTCCTTTGCAGTTCTTTGGTCATCAGTTTAATTGCAATAGTTTCTCAAAAAAAAAAAAAAATCCATGTATCAACATCCTTTCTGAAAGGAGAGATGTCTTAAATAGATGGTATACGGAATTGTCAGTGTATTTTTTTTTTTACTATAAAAAGGTTAAAAAATAAGGTTAACATTCAACTTCAATTTGAAGCTATTCTGCTTTATTTCCTCACTTACCAAATCTCACTGGCACAAAGGGACATGGTCTTCTCTAATGCTTGCAAAGAAGTCTCCCTCTCTCCCCCATAATTTCAAAAAATGATCAGCTAGAAGGACTGGAAGCTGATAGAAATAATTTCATTCTAGAAATGTAGGCAGGTTTAATGCAGCTCTTTGTTTAAAAACATTTTCCAGTGTTGATTTTTTTTGCAGAACAAAGACTTAAAAAAAAAAAAAATCTTGCCCAGCAGCTCCCAAGAATTTTACTTCAGTGCCCCATCCCTCAGATGGGATAAAGCAGCACAATTTCAAATAAATCCTGATTTACACCGGGGACTGGGTTTGAAAGCACTGCTCAGCATTTGGATGCAGCTGTCCTCAGACCCAGGGGCTCAGAACCCATCTCTGTGATCTCTGGTAAGACTTTGTCCCTGTAATCTCAGAGATAAACAGACAGAAAAGCTGTAGAAATTGGTTTTGTATTAAAAAACCCAACCTCATTTACATGTACATCAGTCACAACTATAACTTCAGCAGCAAGTCTTCAGAGGTGCTGAGTCTGGGTGACATCCTGCCAGCATCAGAGTTTCCAGCCTGAACAGAGTCACCTCACTGTGCTCTGAGCCAGCACTGTCACTTCCAGAGGGATGCCCCAGAAGGAGCCACAAGTTTCATGTGGGAAAGGGCAGCTGCCACGACAGCTCCTAAGCAGCACTGCTGTTATTTATGGTTTGGCAAGGGCTGCAGGGGTGCCTTGTTTCTAATTTGAATCAGTGTATCTCCTGGTAAAGCCCCTCTCAGTGAGATTTAAGAGACCTTTTGAGCCTGCTGAGAGGATGGGTGTAAATTTGGCCTCAAACAGGAATGAACTTCAGCAGGTATTGGTGTGTTTGACTGGATAGCAACTTAAATTCTTGCTCTCTGCATCAGAGTGCCTTTGTCTGAAGAGAGAGGAGGAGTTTGGTCAGCAGCTAAGGCCAGGATTCGGCAGGGAAAATCTTGGCAGGACAGAAAACTTAATTCATGATATTTACTTATGAGAAAGATACTTGGTTCTCCTATGTCTACTAATAAGGAGCATCACTCTTAGAAGAAATTATTCTTATATTTATAAAAATACCAAAAACTTATCCCACCTTTCACTTATAAAAACCCATTGTAATTCCTCAGTTATTTTAATCAGCCTAACCACAATGTGCCCATGAAGAAGATAAATGCTATTATTATTTGAAATTCCTAGCACCAGCTTCCAAAAATGCTGACAAGTCGCAAATCCCAAGAAAATGTGTGGTTGTTAATTAAAAGTAGAACGTGCAGAAGTTATCCAGTAGATTGCAATCAAAAAGATTCACTGAATGAACATTTTGTTCCTCACTGCAGAGACAGGTTGTTTCCAACCCTTCCTCCTCCTCTCAGCAGGACCTTGGGATAACAGTGAGCAAGAAATGAAACAAACGAACAAATGTGGCCTCAGCCCCAGTAAGCAGTAAATAAAGCAGCAAGTAAATCATCTTTCAGAGCCAAGCACTTGGAGGTACACATTTCCACCTTTTTCAGAGCTGTCCTACAGGCCAGGGAGGAGGTTTGTTCATTTTATTTAACCTTGAGTTGAAAACCTAACAAACTGAAAAGACTCCCAATAAGCAGAGGGAAGTGATGATGCACCCTGAGGCAGGGTGAGGTGTCCCACACCATGTAGGCTGGAACTGGGAACACCCCACTCAGCAAGGTACCTGCCAGAGACCCTCCGTGAGCCATGGAGAAAGAGAGGCCTCTCAAGGGGGTCTATTTTCCCAGCACTGGGCAGGAATACCTGGGTGTAATAAGACATCTCTGTGCATCAGAGATGGTGTTGAAATGGTCTCTCTCTGGTTGCTGAGGTGATGCCAGTGCAGCTCTGCTGCTGGTGTGAGTGGTAACCAGCTCTTGCAGGCACAGGAGACATTCCCTGCACCTTACTAGCACTGACTAGTGCCACAGGGAGCAGCTCACACAGAGGGACTGGGGAAAAAAGGAAAATGGGCAGAAATGGAGCTACCATCTCAGCTTCATGTCCCCAGAAATGCTCCTAGAAAAGTGCAAAGCTCTAATGGATAAAGCCAGCTCACAGATCACTCAAAGTTCTCACCAACAAGTCAGACTTTCATGGACTCTGGTAAAAACCCCATTTCTTGAGAGTGTTGTCTGGAGTCAACAGGTGGATGTCTCCATGTGTCTGTATGTACAGGGCTAGTAGGCACACAGGATTTGCCCCTGGTGAGAGGACATCACCAACATGATGTCAGAGATTCACGATGCAGCAGTCAGTGGCTCCAATATGGGACCTTGGGGATGAAAGGAATGGACCATAAAGGCTGACAACATTTCTGAGCTATTTGCTGCCTCAAAAGCAAAACTTAGTGGGAACACACAACCACTGTTAGAATCATAAATTCATGAAATCACAGGATGGAGTTGGAAGGGCCCATGAAGATCAGCTAGTGCCCACCCCCCTGCCACAAGCAGGTCTACCTTCCAGTAGACCAAGTTGCTCCAAGCACCATCCAGGCCTGGTCCTGAAGACTTCCAGGGATGGGGCACCCACAGCTTCTCTGGGTTCCAGTGTCCACCAGCATCACAGTAAATAATTTCTTCCCTATACCTACTCTGGACTGATTTTCCATTTAAAGCCATTGCCCCTTATCACTGCATGACCCTACCTAAAGTCAAAAGTCCTTCTTCAGCTTTTTTGCAGGCCCCTTTAGGCAGTGCAAGGCTGCTGTAAGGTCAGCTCAGAGCCTTCTCCTCTCCAGGCTGGACAAGCCCAACTCTCAGCCTGTCTTCCCAGGAGAGGTGCTCCAGCCCTCTCATCATCCCCATGACCCTCCTCTGGACTTGTTCCAAGAGGTCCATATTCCTATTATTTTAAGGTCCACAGAGCTGGATGTACCACTCCAGGTGGGGCTGAAGTAGGAGAGAATCACCTCCCTTGACCTGCTGGTCATGTTCCTTTTGATGCAGCCCAGGACATGTTTGGCTTTCTGGGCCACAAGTACACATTGCCAGCTCGTGTTGAGCTTCCTGTCAACCAACAACTTTCCCAAGCCCTTCTCCCCAGGGGTGCTTTCAATCCATGCTTCACCCAGCCTGTATTTATGCTTTGTCCCAACCCAGGTGCAGGATCTTGCATTCAGCCTTGTTGACCATCATGAGAATTGCACAGGCCCACCTTTCCATCCTGCCCAGGCCCCTGTGGATGGCATCCTTTCCCTCCAGAGTGTGAACAGCACCACAAAGCTCAGTGTCGATGGCAAACTTGCTGAGGGTGCACTGGATCCCACTGTCCATGTCACTGACAAACATGTCAAACAGGTCCCAATCCCAAGCCCTGAGGAATGACATTTGTCACTGGTCTTCAGTTAGGACACCTTCCAGATGTAGCAAAGAAGAAAATGAGTGGTGGATGGGCAAACAGTGCACCCATAACACCTTCACGCTTGAATTTCCCTTACAGGGATCCTATCCCCTCTGACAGCCACAGATAGACACGTTCTGGGGGTTTGAAAGGGAAGGAGGTTTAAGACCCATCAACCAGGACCAAAGGGAGTGTCTCATCAAAATGGCAGCTTGTCATGGTTTTATGTTAGTTCCAACCAATGGAGGCAAGAGCACTACCAAATTGTGCAGACTATCCCTGCACCTTGCCTGTCTCCTTTTAGGACTGAGATCTTTTTCACACAACAACAGGCCTAGCATAGAAAATGTAAGTTTTCTGAGACCTGTTTTATTCCTTTAAACAAGGTCATTAGAAACAGCAGATGCTGTTCATCACACCTGATGTGCTTTGGGGAAGTAAATTTCAATGCACTGTTTGAAGAAAGTGAGGGTAGCATTTATTAACTCAGCTGAACCTCTTCACCCAGCACAAGCTGAATTGCCCAAGATGCCATAAATTTCAGGGAATGGGGAGATAAAGCACTGAAGTTATTGTGTTCCCAATGAATACTGCAATTGAAACTGTGCTTCATTATCCTCTCAGCCATACTCAACAACTTCTGCAGGAAACAGAATCACAGAATATGCTGAGCTGGAGGGGACCCACAAGGACCCCCACCAGAATTCCAGCTCCTGCAAAGCAGCATCCCCAAGAGTCACACCACGTGCCTGAGAGCGTTGTCCATATGCTTCTGGAGCTGTCAGGCTGGGGCTGTGACCACTTCCCTGGGGAGCCTGTTCCAGTGCCCAACCATCCTCTGGGTGAAGAACCTTTTTCTAATGTCCAACCTAAACCTCCCCTGACACAACTGGAGGCCTTTGCCTCAGGTCCTGTCACTGGTCACCACAGCGAAGAGATCTGTGCCTGCCCCTCCTCTTCTCCTCTTCCCCTCACGAGGAAGTTGCCACTGCAGTGAGGTCTCTCCTCAGTTTCCTCTTTTCTGGACTGAACAAACCAAGTGACCTCAGCTGTTCTTCATATGACTCCCCCTCAAGGCCCTTCACCATTTTTTTTGGATGCTCTCTAATAGCTTAATATCTTTCTTATATTGTGGCACCCAAAACTGCACACAATACTTAAAGCAAGACCACCCCAGTGCAGAGCAGAGTGGGACAATCCCTCCCTTGTCTGGCTGGTGATGCTGTGCCTGATGCCCCCCAGGTCAGGGTTGGCTCTCCTGGCTGCCAGGGCACTGCTGGCTCATGTTCACCTTTCCATTGACCAGGGCCCCCAAGTCCCTTTCCACAGCACTGCTCCAGCCCCTCATTCCCCAGGCTACACACACAGCCAGGGCTGCCCCGTCCCAGGTGCAGAATCCAGCACTTGCCCCTGTTAAACTTCACACAGTTGGAGATTGCCCAGCCCTCTGATTTGCCAAGGTCTCTCTGCAGGGTCTCCCTGCCTTCAAGGGAGTCTCCAGCTCTTCCCAGTTTTGTACCACCTGTCAACTTGCTCAGTATTCCTTGCAGTCCTGTGTCCAAGTCATTTATGAAGACGCTGAACAGCACAGGGCCCTACCTAAGATGGAGCCCTACAGAACCCCACCAGTGACAGGTTGCCAGACTGATGTCACCCCATTCATTATAAACCTTTATGCCCAACCCATCAGCCAGTTGCTCACCCATCCCGTGATGTGTTTATCCAGCTGTGTGCTGGACGTTTTGTCCAGAAGGATCCTGTGAGAGACAGGAATCCAGAAACTTTACTGGAATCCAGAAAGGTTACAGCAACTGGCTTCCCATCATCAGCTAGGTGGGTTCCTTGACATGAAAGGAAATCACGTTTGATACCAGGACTTTCCTCTCATGAAGCCCTGCTGGATGTGACCTACAGCTGCATTGTTTTCGGGTGTTTTTCAGTATTTCTCAGAATAATCTTCTCCTTAACTTTACCAGGCACTGAAGTGAAACTGACAGGCCCGTAGTTTCTGGGCTCCTCCTTCTTACCCTTCTTGAAAATTGGGATAATGTTTGCCAGCTCCAGTCAGCTGAGACCTCTCCAGATTCCAAAGAGCTCAAAAATAATGAAGAGGGATTCAGTGATGTCTTGTATTTCTAACTATAAGGGGAACAAGGCAGAGTTTCCATCATATTTATGTTTCTTCTAGAAAAAAAAATTATTTTAGGTACATTCACAATTTAGATTTAAACAATTTTCATTAGAATATTTAACATGTATTGCTGTATAAGTATATAACTGTAAAGTTTTACTTTCCAAATTAGTTTATGGGTGTTCTGTAAGGAAAAATATTCTGGTCTCACTATTCAAATCAATTTTCCTGTTTTTTTCTAAAAGAAATAACTAGTGTGTGTTGGAGAAAAAGCATACATTGGGTGGAGCAAAGGCTTTTTCAGGTACCACAATTTCATCTCTCTACTATTCTATTATTAATCTATTATTTAGGATTTATCTTCCATCAGTAACATTCTCTTGTCTGTGTTACAATAGCACTTTCTTCCCCAAGTGGCTTATGTCCAAAATATAAAATGCACTCATTTGGAGGGAGAAAGATTTGTTCTATTTAGATACAGACATATATCTCAGCATAGACATAAAAACATCTCTCACATTTAAAATGGGTTTTTGTTTGGTGTTATGGAAGACTAACTGAAGCACAAACAACTTTGTGACCCGGAGTTCTAAGGTCTTTCTCCATCAAAATGGACAAAAAGGAGTGACAGCAGCTCAGGAACTGAACAGCAAGACCAGCATGTCATTACTTACAAAGAATATCTTTAGAATAGGAGACATCTACAGAGAACTGTGCTGCACTGGTGAAACGGAAAAAAGTTGAATATAACAGCATGTTCAGAGGAAATTAATATTCATGGAAATGAGTTTAGACTGACAGCTGAGAAAGACAGTTTTGGCAGACACCTATTAGATAAATTAGAGTAGGATGATGCAAGTCTATATGTGATTTCTTAAATTTTCACTCTTCACTTCCACTACTTTTCAGTTAAGCATAACTTTCCCTTACACAGTATTTACAATCTCCACTCCAGTTGAACAAGGCTTCCACCAGGCTTACACAAATAGTTATTGGAAGGCTGAAGGATGTAAGTTCATGTATGAGAATGTCAGAAATCATGTCCTTCCTACTAGGCTGAGTGCTGGACTTTCATGTAACACAAACTAATACATAATTATCATGGCAAAATAACAGAATTTGCCTGGTCTCAGTGAGGAGGCAAGATCTTGCTCTTACCCTGCGGTCATAGCTAGAATAAACTCCTAAAAATGTCATAATTTCTAAGTAGAAGTTCTGAAATTTAGGAAGCAGAGATGTGTTCACCATGACAGGTGTTCGTTGCACTTGTCATCTTCCTCGTGTCCCCAAACATCCACAGGTCTCCTGTGCAAGCACTGCTGCTCAATTCCTAAGTGTACTTTTTCTTAAATCTGATGGCACAGAAAACCTTCCTGTGTAGCTCTGGAGAAAGAAAAGCCTACAATAGCTGGAAATCATTACAACTCAGATTTCTAGAGGTTAAAGTCAAAACCTTCCCTGAAATGTAATAATATGTTTTACTTGGACTGAGAACAGAAACAGAAATATAGCCATATGCCAATTTGTGCATCATTAGGCGCATTCAATTGAATTAATTTAGAGATAGATGTATGACAGGATGCTGCACATCCAGCTATCAAGGACAGAGCTGCTGGGTGCCGAGCTGAGGCAGCACAGCTCTCTCCTCCTGCCCACCTGGCACTGCCCAGCTCTGCTGGCAGCTCCACACTTGCTGGATCCACCAACCTCGTTCCTTGTGTGAGCTGAAATTGTTTCCCACTGAATTTACAGATATGTCCTGCTCTCCACACCAACATCACCAGGACTTCAGCCTCCAGCTATCCAGCACTGCCTTCAGCATCTCAGATGGGCTCTTGCCCCTCTTTGTGAGCCCTGGTTCCCAATTCTCACTTTTGAGATGTCTGAAATCAAGGTTCTGACTTTGTGTTTTGCTGAAGTCACTCATCTAAACCACCACATGTTCTTACAGCCCAGCAAGGTTGGGAAGAAGGCTGTACACTTTGTGAGAGTGCTCACTGCTTAGCACTGGGTGGGACACCCTGTCCAGTTCCTTCCCAGGTACCGGCTGTTCCAGCTTCCCCTTCTGAGCTTTTCCAGCTCTGCTCAATGCTCACAATTTTTTTTCATGTCCCTGGGCACAGCCAGCTCACAAATATGCAGCACTAAGAAAATTAAATCAAATTTAATAGCTAACTAAATATCACCAAGGGCATTTTCTGTTTGCATTGCACTGGGAGGGGGACAGCTGCTGCCATGTGCCATGTCACCTCCTGTGCTGGAATACAGCAACCACTCTTTGAATGGGCATCAATGACAGGTCTAAAACTTGGCTTTACACAGCCTAGATGTCATAGACTTTCTTTCTGTTTAGATTAATGTAAGAGTGAATAAAATCCTCCATCTTCCTCTTGCTGATCCTCTCTTTGGATGTGGTAAAGGAGTGGGTAGATATTTTTTTAAAGTACTGCCAGCATTTAGAAGTATTGAAAGCCTAAGTGATTTCTGCTTTTAGACGTCTGCTATATCTTCAAATACTTTCCCTCCTGCTATGCAGAACTTTGGGGCTTTTTTTGACATATGACTTATCCCTGTTGCTGTTATAGCATCCATACTGCCTCCTGTTTTTTCACTGTCTCCAATGAACATTGGATGTTCAATCAAGATGCAGCCTGCAAATAAACCAGTATCTGCAAGCACTCTATACATTAGGCACAGGAGCCCTAGGAGGAAACAGAGAAAGCACTTTAAATAATGAGCAAGTTTTAAAAATTAATGCTTTTCACTTGATCATTTGAGCAGATTATCTGAAAAATTCCATTCTGCATCAGTAACGATATGAGATGTGAAGAACTGTCTTTGGTTAATGGATGGACTTGATGATCTGAAAGGTTTTTTCCAACCTAAATGACTCTGTGATTCCATGTACACTCTTACATCTAATAGAGGATCATAAAACTAAAGAGCAACTGACCTGTTGCAGATTGGTTGCACAGGATAATAAAGTTTTGAATGTTCAAAGTAGGACAAAGATCCCAGTCCAATACATTTCCTATACTTCTGCACAGCAGGAAATAAATAAATGAAGAGGATAAAGAGCCTCAGACATTATACATTATAGCACTGGCTATTATATATTATAATATTATATATTACAGCACTGGCTGATCTCTTACTTGTGAACATAGAGCACATAGGGATTTCAATGTTCTCCTAAGACTAAACATCAGCAAATGTGGATCCCTCCCATACAGAGCCTGACTGTCTGTTGCCTTATGCAGGAGGTAGGAGAGTTAGGACATCTGGCTCTTGGTCTTATCACTGCCGTCTCAACCCATTGCTTCAGCTCCATTACTCAAAGCTCTCCTTCCTGCACTTCTTCATTTTTAATCTCACTCTTCAGCAAAAGCCATTAAGTGAAGAAAGTAAGCCACAAAGTTCAGAGTGTATCTGAACCTCTGCAAAAAATAGAAATGGGTGAGATCAAGAATCATAGAATCATTAAGGTTGGAAAAGATGTCCAACCTTTCACCAACACAACGATGTCAATTAAATCATAGCACTAAGTGTCACATGCAGTTGTTTCTTGCACACTTCCAGGGATGCTGACTCCAGCACCTCCTGGGCGGCTCATTCCAATGCTTGCAACTTTTTCAGTGAAGAAATCCCTCCTGATGTCCTGATGTAGAGGAAAAGAGCAAAAAGGATGGCACAGGGTTACATGAGGAGCTACTAGGATGCTCTTTGACTAGAAAATCTAAACAATTACAAACTGGTTTTGCCAGTAAATACGATATAGGATCAGCCTGAAAAATCCTCATGTACATCCTTACCAGAGCATCCTCACCTGTCTTGAGCATTCCTGAGAATTTCCATGGTACCTCTAGTTCATGGGCATGTCAGCTCTTCTCAGAACTTGTCCAACTTCCCTTTATTTTGCTTAGATTAAACTGCATATGTTCTGTCACCTTTCCAGACTCTTGGCCTGTAAGAGAAAGCTTTTGCACATTGCTTCTTCATTCCTTCTTTTCTGCTAGGATTTTTCCATGGCTTTAATGCCATCTCACACAAGCAATCTTAGAAGCCCTGCTGTTTTCCTGTACTGCATCTTTCCCACTGTTCTATAGTGCTTGCACTTGAAATATAGATTATCCAGGTTAAGACTCTCCAATTTTTGTGTCAGTCTTTCCAATCTAAGTCTGGAGACGGTGATTCCGTGTTCACTGAGCCTGCATGTTTTAGCTCACTGTCTTTTTTTTCAGTCAAGGGCATTGAGACCCATGGCTTCCAGCTAAAGCTGGTATGCAAAAAAAAAAAAAAAATCTGTAGACTACATGTCACAGAAAAACTCTACTCAGGTTTTTATTTCAATATGGTAATTATAGATACATAATTTTTATAAACTCACCAGAACTCAATTTTAACAAACACAGATTTTCCAAAGTGTCACACTGGATATTCAGGGCATGTGTATGGTCTTGTGGTGTCTTTTTGCACAACTAGCACAAATATTCTGTTTGCTAAATACTACCCTGATGCACAAAGAGAAGCTTCATGGCTATACTGCAGGGGAACACCACAAGTTCATGCATTTTAACTGCCCTTTATTTAGGAAATGGCACAGCATAATGAAGTGTTTGGATTCTGGCCATGACTCCAGTCTCCTGTGTGGTTCTGTCCTCAAAACTCAACATCGGATCTCAGAAACTCATTTTCTCTTTCTATCTTTTCTAAAGACTGGTTATGACTGTTTTAGGCCAACAGCGCTTTCAGGAGCAAATTTTCTGATGTTTGTGGGTGCAAAGGGCACAGAGAATTGCACAAGCACCACCTACACATTCCATAAAATTGCTGATAATTTACCTGTAACTGAAAGGATGCACTTTACCTTTCTCTTTTCTCTTTCACACTTCTCACCCTATGATACATTTTGCATATGTATGTCTTTTCAGTGTGGATATTTTACAACATACCTTGCTGAAGTTTCACACAATGAAAAGCATCTGTCCCCACATGGCAGGCAGGTTCCTGCTCTTACAGGGTGCTCAGCTGCAGGGACAGCAGTCAGGAACTGCTCATCCCTCCTCTGGCTTTCTCTATAGGAGACCTCTTGTCTGAAAGTCAGTCTCTTCTCTTGCCCTCTCCAAGCCTGCAGGGACTGGGGAGATTTACTTCCTGATAATGAAACCTCCCTTCCCAGACATTGTATGATGAGAGTTGTGCATCTGAGTCTACAGCACAAAAAAAAAAGTGCATGCAGACCTGAAACAATCTGAGTTATTAATGGGGCCTCATGGCAGCCATGGGAAGTGAGAGGTTATTAGCTTAACTGAGGGATGGGGAAATTGAGGCAGCCTCCCAAGGTCACACTGTGGAAGAGATGGATGAATAATCTAACACCCCAAACCTGAGCTCTCATTTCCAGACCACTTCTGCCTCTTAAGATATGTAATAGGGCAGCATCAGAATTTTGGTGTAGAATTCTATTAATAATCAGTAGTCAAAAATATGACATATCTAGCAATAACAGCTGGAGGAAAATTTAATCATTTTCTTTTTAATGTATTTCCTTCTGTTCCACAGTGTTTGATATTAATTAAAAGAGACCCCTGAGCAGTACAGAACAGCAAAAACCTCAGTCAGTCATAGCTGAGAATATGCTAAAACTTGGTGTGTTAAACTTTCAGGCAGGGCTTTTGGTTTAGGTGGAGGGTGTATTCTGCTTTTTGTTGGCCCGGTTTTAAAGTTCACATTTTCTGGCAAATCAACTGAGTCACCTGAGGGCTCTCAAATCCAATCAGAGTGAGTGATTTGTTCCAGATTTGCTGTCTTGTTATTTTAATTCCGTATCAAATAATTTATATGGAGCTTTACCTATGTTACAGTTCACTGATGCACTTAATTTCAGAGGCTTTTGGCAAAATAAACCTCCAGTGAAAAATATTCTTATTTAATAGCTAACATAAGAAAGACAATAGTGTTTTACCATTGGTATGAATTGTGAGTTAATTTTAGAGCTCTGATGAAGTGAAAATAGTATTACTTCAGGTTCCAGGCCCACGGGGCAGATTGTCTGCTGTGAGACTATACAAAGACTATATAAAGACAATTGGTCAGGAAAATGCAACATCTCCTTTATCATGGTCAGCTTTGGACTCACTTTGATTCAGAGCTATATCCTACCCTGAGGACCTCTTAATGATCCAATTTTCAGGTGGATCATCAGCTCGTAAGCAGGCTGACCCTCCTCTTGTAATTTGCAATCCAAGCTGAACAAAGGCTTCTCTAGAATGAACTCGCCCTTCTCTCCATCCCACTGCTCTCTCTGCTCAGCATAGCCCTGTTTCACATATTCACTGTGTCCCAAAAAGTTTACAGATGTGTGGTTCTCAGAGTGCATTTGCTTTGAGAGATCTGTGGCCTGTGCCTCAGAAGGCAGCACCAACACAGTTTCTCATGGCACTCTTGGAGATGGACACCTGTGTCCTCTCTTCCTCACTGGCTCCTGATAGCCTTTAGCCCCAGGCAATGTTCACACAGTTATGATGCCATGGTTCACAGACCTCCTGCATCAGAAGGCTGTACATGCAGGTGACACCAGCAGCTCATATCTGCTCCTCTCTGCTGATCCTTCACAATTAGGAAAGATATGGCAGCTTTCCTGGAGTGGTAATTTTCAGAGACAGGAACGTAGGAGGAGAGTTTGAAACCTGTATCACTATGCCAAACATACAGAGATATGGAGAAAACAGCTGAAGTGATGACTGAATTCCAAATTCCTCCTGATTTCAAGTGAGATCCAGGCACACATTTCCCACAAATGTAGATCTGTGGCAGAATGAAGCACTACTTCTAAAACTTATAATGATTATCTGTTCTGAATGCTAAGACTACACAAAGTAATTCTTTGTAGTCATTAATTCATCTGTACTCATTACTCTCAGAGATCCTGAGGAAGTACACGGCGCTGATCCAACAAATAAATGTCTGTGGTGCTGCTGAAATGATACCTCTGCAGGTGAAAATGCATTATTTGGACAAGAGTTAGTGAGACAGCTAAGGGAGCTTCCTGCCTGCATCCAAAACCTAAAAGAGGAGTACAGTGACAGGATGGCAGCAAACCCAGGGTACCACAGGGTACCCTTTCCAGCTCTGTGTGTACCTGCCCTAATCACCCTAATCAGGACCAATCTTTCACAAATTGCCCCTTTGGAAGTCTGCCTACAGAAGCAGTTCAGTGCCATGAGATATATATTCATCTCTCTATATGCACCTACAGACATAACCAACAGCACATCACTTATAGTTTTGTACATCTCAGATCAGTAATCTCATTCCACTGCATTGTGTTCTCACTCCAAGCCATAATGCTGCCAGAAGTCTAATAGTCACAGGTTTTAGTTTTCTTGTATTTTAGACATAAAATGTCAGAGAGGTACTCCACACAGGCACACCTAAAATAAGAAATACAAGAGCACAAACATTTTAAATAGGCAACTAATACAGCAGAACATTTACTCTGGAGATCAATATAGATTTCGATAGGAAAGTGATGTCCACCCCCAAAGTGACATGATAGAAGCTGAAAATCTGAAGTACTACAACACACATGAGCAGTAAATATTCAGAATTAATGGTATTTGTATTTTTTGCTGGGTGATACCTGGTTTTCCTGGCAAAAGGCACTTCACCGTGGATTGAACCTGATTTACAATTTCAGAACTCTTTCCTTACATTAAAAATTCTAAGTTAATTAAAGAAGACTAGGATGATATGATTCTATAATTAAGTAGGCATTACACTCCCATCAGCAGAAGTGAGCAACTCTGCATTCCACAGATCAAAGAGGAAGATGGTGACCTACATTTTCTCTTTCCTGGCAGGAGCTGGTGGAGCAATTTTTGGTAACAGACCCCAGCAGGGTGGAACTGTGCTGAGCTGCATTTGGGGAAGACTCCACACCAGCAAACACAAGCTCTGCTGGTCTCCACCACAGCATGGGGCAAGGCTATCCTCTGAGAGAGACATATCCTGTGGCTATTGAGGTGCAGAAATTACATTTTTAATAACATAATCTCAACACAATAAGATCATGATGCAAACTCAGATGAAATTACACATTGCAATTGACTTCTTAAAATCCAGAAGTTTTAAAAATATTGCCATATTCTCAAAAATTAATTTTTTAAAACAAAATTTCTTTAATAACAGTATCTACAGCCTGTCAGAGGATTCAAAAAATGTCTGTCCACAATTTTGGTGACAGTATCCCTTAAATTATATGGGCAAAATCACTTCTCTGTGGTTAAGGTGTTCTCCTAACAATGTGACTGAGAAGCCCTTCTCAGCTGTCAGTCTCCCAACAGTCCCACTGACACTGTAGTGGGGATTTTGGCTTCTGGAGGGTCAGAGGAAGAGCCCTCATTACGAGCTATGAGTCACTCAATTTCTGAAACTGAACTGTTTCCCATTTATGCATAATTCTCTAGGCATAATTTAAATTTGATAGAAAAGGAGATGTCCCGTTTCTATCTCAGTTCCTCCAGTTAGACAGTTCCCCAAACATATTAGGCCTCTGAGAAAGAGATTATCTTAAAACAGATATTAATAGTTTCTGGAGAAAGAAAGCCTCTTTCCTCCAGATGATATCATCAGTAACTCAGTCTAGTGGTTAAATCTTTCCTTCTTTCCCAATTAGAGCAGCTGCACCAATCCATTTCCATTTCCAGCATGACCCACAAACATGACAGATGAACTGAAAGAAAGGAAGTGTTTTTTCCAGCCATTTAAATTTTGCACACACTATTGCTCATGAAAGTTCAAGTGAACTCAAGTGATCACTTAAATCCCAAAGCACAAAAGGTGTAGACATAATAAATGAGAACTAACTACACTGCAATACCAAACCCGACTGGTTTATAGATCTGAAACAGCCTGCACTGCAACAGAGCACCACTTCTTGAATGCAGCTTTCTTTTAATTTACACATATTTCTGAGATGATAAACTAGGCCAGAAGAGAAGAGAGGGTGAAGTTGTGCTTCACCCTGGAGTGGCAGCTGAAGACTAGGTGAGACACCCAATTAAGCCAAGATGTCTGTGTTTGGGCATCACATTGGCATCCTTCTCGTTTCAGTGGATGATCAGGAGTTATTTTTCTGCAGGCCTTCCCAATGCATGTCCCACTGCTGAAGACAAAATCCCATTTCTTTTTTTTTTTTTTTAGCTCTACATAACTTCTCACCGTCTTCCATTAAAATAATTGAGAGAAGAAATCATAGGGGTGGGAAGATGCATAGCAAAATTACTCATCTTTGAAGTGTGCTATGAATTACTTGTATCTCATTTGAGCCCTATGACTCTTTCAGCAGCCAAATGTGCCCAGCAGTTAAAAAATCAATAGACTCCTATTGAGGAGTAAGTGTCTTGCCATCTCCTGTGTTGATTTGTTCTGTAACCTCTGACAGGACCACTTTCCTCCTTGGCTCCCACTTGGACTGTGGAACTGCATGCAGTAACAGCCCAAAGAGTGCAGTGGCAATTCTCAGTGCTGGGGAGCAGAGTCTCCTCTTCACCAAGCAACAGCAGTGGCAGGTTAGAGACATTTTCCTCCTTTGGCCATCCTGCCCTTGCCCACCATGGCCAGTGCTTTTTCTGGAGAGCCCCGTGAGACCCTCAGGGCAGCATCATGCAGCTGAGGAGTGAGCTCTGGTGCATGTTGTGCAGTGAGGCCCCTTTCCCCTGCCAAGCAAGGGAAACTATGAGCTGAACAGGCATTTGCCAGCACAAAACTTGCTACAGAGCTAACCAGGATCTATGCTTATATTATCACTGCGAGCTAGAGCCAAATCTGTAAGTGCATGGGTAACTGCAAGCCTTGCTGGCTTTATCAACACAGTATTTCTGAGAACAGTGACAGCTGCGTTAAAAAACGGGATCATTTACATGGATCCCTATGCAAGATCATAAACCAGATTTCTCCCAGACTTTATAGTGTTTCATAATCTCTAGCAGTTAGCACCCATACTGTTTGGGTTGCAAGTGAGCTAATTTGTCACCCTTATGGCTTCCACCAGCAGTAGGGTAAGAGTAGCAGTTTTAATTAAAAGTTGATATGCAAACATATATCACAATTTCTGTGTGACAAATGGTTCTCCTCACCCTGTGGTTTCCCTGCTGCTGGTCAGGACAAAATTCTTGCCTTTGCAAAATTGCACATTTTTGTCAAAACACAGGAAGACTGCAGTGATTCTCATACATTTATCTTGGACATTTGTATGAGAGACAAATTTCTTTCTCTCATCCCCACTATTTTATTTGTTTAGGGCTTCATTCCACAGATTATACTGTCTGGAATTAAGGTATCTGTATCTTCACATCACCACTCTGTAATTGCTTTAAAACAAAGACTATTTTCTTCTGCATCAATGCCTAGTACAACAGATATCACAACGTTAATATACTGGAAAAATAATAAATAATAATAAATCTTTGAAGTATTGTCTTTTTAAGTAGTTTTACAATATTATCACATATAGGGAAATAAAATGCCCAAAGCTATATTTGTACAAGGTATGTTAATGGTCAAAAAATGTGTGACATTATACAAATAAATACATGCCTAATTTAAATGGTCTGAGTGTGTCATCTGAGTGGCTATTTATTTCTTCTTTTTTTTCCCCCCCTTGTATTACCTTCCCTTTCTGATTCTTCCCTTTCCATGAAGCCTCCTAAAACAGACTATTCTCTTTTCTTACTTTGTGGCCACCTAAACCAGGCAGTTGCTATAACTGCTGATGTAAATTCTTTCCATGAACTGAAAGAAAGGTTTGGAGTGATTTTTTTGAAAATCAGCATACTGCAGTAGATCAGTCCAATTCCATCTATGCTTTGTGCCATTCTGCTCAAAGCAAATTCATTACCACACAGTCCTGGATCAGCACAGATCAAGTCTACTTGGTACAGTCTTCTGCCTTCAGGTGCAGTGCTTCACACACATGCAGACACTGGTGTAGTTATTTCAGTGCACAACTATTTAACTGTAGGCAGCTGTGACATCCAAAACCTCCATGCACAACCCTCTGCAGGGCCACATCTGCATTGATTAAAAGATTCCACATCAATATACACAAGCTAATGTTTGCATACTTTTTGAGCTCTGCACCCACACCTGTATGTGTACCAAGATATCCCAAAAAAGGAGTTACAGATTTGTTGCATTTGTCACTCTACTGATTGAAAGTTAAGCTCATATGGGCAGTTCTTTTCTCTTCCTCTTAGAAGGAGAAAGAAAAACCATACTTACCCTTCTTGGCACATCAAAATCAGCAAAAAGGAACAAGATATGTTTTCAAGAAAATGCTTGCCTATTCTTGAATCTCAGCACACATTCAAAGTTCAGAACTTCAACAGTTCCTGGTATAGCAAAGAACTACCAATGTAAATATCTCCTGATAGCAGTTAAGCCTCCCCCCATCTTTACTCTTCCAAACTATATCAAATTTTCTATTGTCTTATTTTCTAATTCACTTCTAACGGTCTTGTTGCATAAGTTGTTTTTGCCAGAGTAACAATGATGAATGAGGTTGTAATTGTTAGGAGATGTTTCCTAAATGGTTTCTTTTATCATCTCTCCCAGTACTTTTTTTCTAAGTTTTTCCATTACCTTTCACTTAATTTGTACATGTGATCAAATGACTTCAGTATTTAGCAAGCTCTTCACCCTCTTAATTGCTGCATGCTATGTTTGAAAATACAAACATTCTGAACAACCTTCTTGCCTTCCACAAGTGTTATTCCATTTGCAGCATATAAAAACATGCAGTTACTGAATGACTAGCAGTTTCATTAATCCTGGCAATGAATCTTTTTCCCTCTGCATCCACATCCTTCTTCTCAAAAGTCCATTAAACAATTATGTTGGCCCAATTGTCAGTGGTGACCTTAAAATTTTCTTAGACTGAAGAAAATAGTAATTTCCCTGATCTGTTCACTGCTAATTTATCAGCAAGTTTTAAAACAAAAAAAAATGAAAATTAAAAAAAAAGTACATTATTTTAATGGCTTAAATACACATTTAAAGTTCATGAAACATGTGGAATTCACTAATCACCTTAGGTATCTGGGTGGACCTGGGAAAACAGCAATAACAGATGAACCAGTTATCAGATTAATAATATTCCTCTGTATAAAAGGAATGTCTCCACCATTTAACACAGAAGCAAAAATGAGAAGACAGAGAATTAGACAATACCCCTGACTGTCAAATGCACACAGGTCATTTATCCTAAAATACTCATGTGATATTTACAAAATATTTATCCAAAAGTCCAGCTATTGTGTTTCCTGCCTGCTTTTATTATTCTTGGAAGGATGTACCATTATGTCAGCAATAAGGAAAAAGACACATAATTTTGGGATTTGTCCAGGGACAGAGAGGAAAGCAGAAAGATGTTACAAAAGGGCCACCACAGGCTGCAGCTGTTTGTGCTGCCAGATTTAAAGACCGAGCTCCAGAAGCATCAGCCAGGAATAAAAACCACGAACAAGTGTACTTTTGCCAGCAAGAAAGTCAGCAGGCTCCAACTTACACTTGCAGAATGCTCCCAAAAGATTCTTTCCCCTGTGGTTTGATGCTTCCCATGGTGCTTTAAGCAATGCTAGAATGCAGTAATGTTACAGTTGTCACCTGTTTTGATGCAAGTGCTTTGTTAAGGAGTGGAACATGAGTAGAAGTTGGCATACAGAGAACTAAGAGGCACAAATTTACTGCTTGGGGGGACCAAAAGACCTCAGCCAGGAAGAGCACACAGCCCTGCAGCTCCACAGCTGGTAGAGCCACACAGTGCAGAGCTCAGTCCTGGCAAAGGCTGAGTGTGCCCTTGAATAACCTGTCTTAAAAAGTCTAGACAAACAGCTTGATCATTCCAAGGCACTTGCTGAAATCAGTTCTAATAACTGAGAGCCTCAAGGTGTCATTGTCCCCTGTTTCTTATTTATTCTTGTTTGCAACTTCACTCTTGTTTTAATTTTAGAGTGATTTTCTGCTGAAATGTTTGGATGGGCAGAATGCTGAAAAATAGATAAATGTGAGATGAGAAGTACCAAACACAGCCTGCTGGTCTCTGTGTCGTAATGTAGATGGGTGCTTAGCTTCAAAATTGTTGCTGAATTCTTAATAGTTCCTTTTTGCTGTGCTGAACTGTCCTTTATATCAGCTGCCTGACAAAGAGATGTTCCCCCTGAAACTAACAGAAGACAGTAGATGTGCAGCATTTTGGAGTTCCCATATCTCAAGAGGCTGTCACATCCTTCTTTCTAACAATAGGGATACTATTATACCAGAGTCAGCCAGTTTTTCCATTTTTAAAGCTAAATGGAAGAGGAGTAGTACAAAACTGGTAGGACTGAAAGATGGCATCGTACCTTGGGTATCACGTAAATGTGGGTTTGTGTCAGTAATTACTTTTTCTCCAGCAAAAAGGACAGAGGGCAAAAAGCCATTATTCACTCTATGTATCAAAGAGTAAGAAGTCATCCCTAGCAGACTGAAGATGGAGCTGGAATTCAGTTCAGTGTTTGCATATATTAGTAGTTGATGGAAGAGGCACAGAGGTCCAGTCCTGCCAGGACCAGGTCAGGCGAGTAAATCCTGCCAGAGGCAGCTTTGGTGCTGGTGGGGTCCATCTGGCAGAGGCCCAGTGGAAGTGCTCCATTGTGGAGTCCTCATCCTGCTGGAGCAGTCCGTGCTTTGACTGCATGCAGCTCCACCCACTTGCAGATTGTCAGCTTAAAAGAAATCAGTGCTAATAAGCATCAAGGATAACAGCTATTTGCTATTAAAATGTATATTTAATAAATTTTTTTTATATGAAATTTGACACATGTCCACTCTAATGGGGAAATTTGGATTTGCATGTCATTCGAAACTCTGTCATAACATATTTACTTCTTGCAGATGATCAGCACTTCTTGGAAGTATTTTTCTAAAGCTGTTTCTTGCACATGCCTCTAAGCCTAATAAAGTTCTGCGTTGTTCTTAAGTGTGCATTACTTTCTGCTTAACTGTGAAAAACAAAAATGAAAAGCAGAGAAGATGCTGTGACTTTGCCAAAAGGTTTCACTCAAGTATTAAAAAATTAGCAAGCAATCAACACAGTTCCTCGTGCTTCCAGTCAGAAAACAGAGAGTTTTGCATAATAGGTCAATCCTCTCAATATATTTCATCTAATTAACAAAGTTCAATATACCTTATGTGAGCTACCTGTTTCCTCACATCAGGTGTTTCAAGAACTGAGCAAAACTAGCACTGAAAACACTGTAAAATACCAGTGGGAAAAAGCCCATCTTCACTGTCCATGAACAACATGCTTTAGCATCTGTTCCTTAAATCAGAGCTGAGATATTGTGAGCCCCACTTCTGCCTTCCTTCACCCTGAGCCTGGGTTGCTCTCACAGCTATCTTCCACCCACATGAGTCAGTTTGCACTGTTTGGTGCTTACTTCATGTTAAAGGGAAGCTGGGCAGTGTCAGGGGATCCCAGCAAACTGCACTGAGGCACATCATCTACACACTTCTGAAATGTGCATTCAAACAAACTTGAGAAGCTGACCACCTAGTTTCTTATGTGGCTCCAAAATCTGCAAGTGCTGAAAGTGGCTGTGGATTGTCTCTAGAAGGTGAGTTTGACATCCTGATCTATAGGAGGTGTCCTGTCCAAACAAAGGAGGGACTGTTAAGAGCAGTACCACTGGTAGGAGGCCCTGGGGTGTTAGATGTGCTTGGGGCAAACTGTCTTCAGTCACTTCTATCTAATTTCTTTATGGAGAAGTTCTGGAGCTATTGCTGTACATCTCCCCTTGGCAGAGGGACATGATCTCAGCCACATCACACTAGTACTGTTCCAGAAATGCTAACAGGAAGCATGAAAATAGGGTATCAACCACAGCATCCATTGTCTCTGCTTTTTCTCTGCCACCAACCCAACATCCCTGCATATCTCCGCAGTGCTCTGGTGCCCTTTCAGCAACTCTTTCTCTCTACAAAATGCCTACACATCATAAACAGACCATGTGGTGTTAGGAGAATGTTCTCTAGTGCATTCAAGTACTTTATCACCTTTATACATGGACAAAATAAGGCATCATCCTGAGCAAATACAAGTTTTACGGTAACATAACATCAGTGGAGGAAATGTCAGGGCAGGACTGCAGCACTGCTTCTGGGCAGAGGGCTCAGAACTGGGGGGTGCACTGCCAGCAAGTCCAGTGCTACACACACACACACACAGGCAAGCCCTGCAGACACAGACAACTAAAGTTTCTAACAGTCTGGGAGAGGTCTGTGCACAGAATTTGATTTGCCTTCTCAAAAACACAAGATGGATGTTGGAACCCAGTAGCATAGACAGGATGGTGACTTGGTGCAAGTAGCAGTCACATCTCTCAAAGGCAGAACTTTCAGAACTGAAAAAAAACCCAGATGGGCTGAGGGAACCCTCTGAGGAGAGACAGACAGGAAGAGCAAGAGGAGATGCTTTCACTGGGACAGGTATTGAATGTGTTATTGAAAATGTAGAAGTATTAAATGTACTTAAACACTACAGCATTTGGCAAAAGACATACAGAGAAGTTCTAAAGATGTATGATCAAAGCAGTAGGGTTTTCTCCTATACAGAAAATAGAAAACACCTTCCAGTTTATTTTAAGGTGAAACCTTTTGCAAAGACAAAAGCTGCATTACACTGTTAAGTGTTTACAGAGATACATCTAGGACTTTATTGGCAGCATACAGAAGAAAATGCAATATTACTGTCATTGAGCAATACTCATCCAGTTTTGTTCGAAGCCAGTGGTAAACTACTACTGCCATCAGTCAGAAACAAATTGGGCCTTGAATATGTACCCATTTAAGTAAATTGCTTGTTAGCTTCTGCCATCAAATCTGCAGTTGAGCCTACCATTGCCAGGCAGAGATAAAACCCATGTTCATTTAGAGAGGCAATGGGTGCAGAATATGAATTGCTTTGTTTTCTCTGCTTCCTTCAGCCACTCCACAGAGGTAAAGGCAGGCAAGGCAAGGCAGAACCAGCTCTGGCTGACATGAAGTCCTGGTCTCTGGCAGCCCAGTGTTGCCATTACTGGACGTGAACCAAGATTACAGTGTCTCAGAACACAGGCTTGCATGACTGACTCTGCCTAAATTTGTCTTACCCTGCCTGAAGCTTTGTTTTTACTTGGTTTTCATGTTTTCACTTACTTGGGGTTTTTTCCCGACACACAGTCCAATTACTGGATCATAAGGTGCAGCTTTTTTGGACCACTACAAAAGTCCAGAGACCTGCCAGAGTCTCTGAACTGTGGGATTATATATGACCTCCAAGTGCAAGACTGCCTGCCTGTCATTGTTGTCCTCTCTGAGAAATAACTGGGAAGACAATAAACAGTTTCTAATAGATATTGTTGCTGGACAATACAATATGGTCTTTCCTCAGCATGTTTACCAAAATGAATATAAAATCTGTCCATTCCACAAACCTCTTTAAAAGCCCTGCATGCAGTAAAGGGGTTAATAACTCAGCTTCTCCTATGCCTGTAGACATTAGTTTTTATGACTAAATGTTAAATTTTACAGTTACATACATTTCATATGCACTGATTTTTATTGCTTAGCCAGTTCTGCATTTCTGAATCATCCTCAGATCCTTTAGCTACTTGAAGCTAGGAATTAAAGTTAAAATGATGCTTGGTGCTAACATTGTTGGTTTGGGGTTTTTTTAAATCAACTTATGAGGCACAGTTAAAATATTCATTTTCAGGAAAGAAAGTGTAAACTAATCAACACCTGAAGTGACATGTATCTCTAAGAAATCAGCATAGACATTTAAAGAACTAAAAATTGTAAAAAATTAAATGTATGAAGAATTACTCAAGAATGAAACAAAGGCCTTTTCCTATATATACATACTTCTTACACACTTTTTTTAAAAAGGAAACTCTTCTCCCAAAAAGAAAATTAAACCTGCAAACTCTAATATAAACATCACTTTCCCCTACACCCTTGCTGAAATAACTCTGTAATTTCCAAACAATGCCTTGTGTTCTGCTACCAAATTGGATCAAGAAGCTCGTGGAGCTTATCCATAATATTGTTCTCAGAACCATTTATGGAACATATATTTCATCCCCAGGGTCTACATCTTGAAGCACAGTTTATTATTCCGGGCTCACAGCAACATTCAGCGCTCTGGATTCAAAAGCTGCTGACAGTTCATTTCCATTGCTCAGTCTTTGCATTTCTGGGTTCAAATCCAGTTGAGTCCTGGCAAGCTGATGACTCAGGGAGTGCACCTTCAGCTAAAGACACAAGGAAAAGATTTTTATTAGCAGAAGATAATATACCATGACTCTTTTAGGACAGACAGATATATTTGGGTGGAAACATAAAAGTAATTGACATAAAACTCATTAGAAAAATAGACACTTCTCATACCATTTTCAAGTGATATAGCATTCCTGCTAGCTACAGGGCAGCCAAAATAATCCCTCATTGGAGAAACAACCACTGGATGTATATTTATCAGATACCTAAATAATCTGGAAAGGTAGCAAAAATAATTAGAATCAAAAAGTTCATAATCTGAAAGCAGAAATACAGAATCAAATGCAAGTGTGTGAATTAATACAGACTTAATGCTGCAAAGTGTTGGTCTCTGAACCAAGCCCAACAAATCCCTTCAGCACACTTCCTAAGTAAACACATCACACAAGACCATTGGGGTGTGACTGCAGAGAGCCATTTTAGTGTGGCAATGAATAGAGACAGTACCAGCATCTTGCAGGACTGTGCCCTTTATGCCCATTTTATATGTCCTGGAGTGTGAGCCCTAACTGCATGAACCTTCCAAATACACAATAACTACAGGCAGAGAGATGCAAGCACGCAGATCCAGAAGTCTGCTTCCCTACTTATATGATGGCTATTGTAACTGAAATGTTTGTATAGTCCCAACTTACAGAGTTTAAATTACATAGTTTTTGTTAAAAGCACCTCCAGCTCCTACATCAAATCATAAATCCTTTGAAAATTAATTAAATTAATTTTTCAGCCTCTATGTAAGGTTTTTTTTTCCTTCAACAAGTACTTCTTCCATAATTCTCTATTTCCTTTCATGTTTTCTTCTTACCAATAACTACCACACATTGCTTATCATGCAAAGTCTTTAAAGTAAAATTAAATGTCACAGAGAACGCTGCACATTTTCTAATGCTTATTGCATGCCTTTAATTTCTTAGTAAATTTATGTTGACTTAGGTGTGGGCAAGAGTTCTGTTGCAAGGATGAAAGTTGCCAACTACTATGAGTGTCTCAGAAACTTCAGGGATGAGGTACGAGGTTTAGGAGACCTAAGGCAGGAATAAGTTCCAGCATTACCAGATGTTTCCTATAAATGCAAAATGAAACCATAATGTGATTTCAATATAGTCAACACCAATTTCCGCTTTAACTCTGCTAAATCATCAGTGGATGATGATAGGTGATCCTGATAATTCTAGCTGTCTGATGTTTTGCCATGAAGTTCTTGCTTTCAGTGGCTTACATTTTGCCAAACACAACCAATTGGAATACATTTTCTTTCTTTACTCTAGGTGGTTATGTTTTTGCTTTGGTTCTAAGATTTTGAATGGCCAGTTCAGCTGTTTCTGAAATCTGGGGAAAAGACTCAATAACTCTGCAAGAGCTTGAATTTTACATGTTCTTTATGTTTACACATAGCAATAGGGAAATGCAAAATTTGTCTTGTGCTCATGAAAAACCTCTGCTTTGGGCAAATGACAAGTTTCTAAAATATATATATTTTTAAATCTCTATACTGTATATTTTCTATATACATTTTCTATATATTCATTATATATATAAATACAACATATGTATATATATCAGATTTGTAGAAATGATGATTGGCAGAATTTAAAGGATGTTTGCTGAAAATATCACTGTGAATCCCATCTGCACTGAACATGCTTCATCCCCCCTGAAAAGACTTATAAACACCAGTTATAGCAAGCATACCATTGGGAAAAGATTCATAACTCTGGGTGAATTTTCACTTCAGAAATCACTCTTGACCAGGAAAAACAAACAATTATACTGGGAGAAGAAGGAAAATCTTCTTAGCTCTAAGGAATCTGCTTCCCTGAGCCTCTGCTGCTCCAGTGCACACCCTTGAGCATTCTCACCCGGATCCCACTCCTGTTGTCCTGACCTGCCGGATTTTGCCAGCCCACAGCACCCCTGGGAGATCCACAGAGGGCCAGTGCATAACTGCAAAAGCCAAATTCATTGTTCCTCTGTTGGAAAGGGGGGGCTCAGCACCATATGATTCCAACAGAAATCAGTACGTTGCTAATCTAACTTTACACCCCAAATGCACTACATGCCTATGTGTAAAAATCAGAGTAGGATTCGCCCCAAGAACCACGAACTGAACCCACAATTGATGATCTGTGTTACTGCCTATGACTCAACCAACCTCAGCAACCCCCAGGGTGTCCTTCAAACCCTTGCTGGGCAGCTGTATAAGCATTACCAGCTGCTTCTTTAATCCATCCAGTGGAAGCCTGGGCTGTGTAACTAAATGTCTGCTGACTGTCCTTTGTGGACCTACCAAACGAAATAAGATGCTGTAAAATAATTAACTTTTTCTAAGAAATTTTGAAAATGTTAGAAGACTACATTGTCTGTAAGACTGAGAATTCCTAAAATTAAACTTGTTCCTTACTAACTCTCACTTGGGAAAAGATGTGCTGGACTGGTGAACTCTGTGTTATCCCTGTTATCTTGAAGTGTCTCCCTACAAAAAGGTTTGATGTGGATGACATGGGCAATAACAATCATCACCTGAAAGCTGGTAACTGCATGAACACACGAGAGTTGTCTTAACCAACCCACCACTCTCATGGAGAAGAATCACTGGAGATTAGCACATGGCTGCAAGGAGAACAGAAGAGACTCATTTAATTTAGGTCCTTGGGAATGCAGGAGTGAGTGATTCAGCTCCAGTCCCTTTCAAGGAGTCATAGGATGGTCAAGGCTGGAAGTGACAGGTCAGAAGGAGGTCACCTGGTCCAAGGCCTCTGCCCAAGCAAGGCCACCCAGAGGTGGTTGCCTGGAACTATGTCATGATTTTTTTTGATGTCTCTGAGTTAGAGACTCCACCTTCCCTAGGCAACAGGTGTGTCAGTGACTGGTTACCCTCACAGGGCAGAAGTGCTTCACCATGTTCAGAGGGAGCCTCTCACCTTTCAGTTTGTGTCCAGTGCCTCCAGTCCTGTCACTGGGCACCATTGAAATGAACATGGCTCTGTTCTCTGTGTACCCTCTGTTCAGGGACTTACACACATTGATAAGATCCCCTGATACCTTCTCCAGGCCTTCTCTCCTCCAGGCTAAACAGTCCCAGCTCACTCAAGCTTTCCCCACAGGAAAGATGCTGCAGACCATTCATCACCTTCATGGCCATTCACTGGGCTCTCTCCAGTCCATCCATGCTTCTTGTACTGGGGAATCCAGCACACTGCATGTGTGGCCTCACCAGGCTGGAGCAGAAAGGAGGGATCACATCCTCAACCTGCTGGCAACCCTAAGAAGATTAATTTTGAGATTTTATCATAAGTGTCATAATCAGGGTGTGCAAATGACATCTCTGACTTCTACGGACTATATATTCCTGATTTTGCTTTTTCCTATAGTCTCTATTCTTCTTTTTCCCATCATACTTTGAAAGTATCTTTCTGAAAGTACATTGTATTTGTAGGCACAATTAATAAAATATATGTACTGGAAATACAATCCCAGTTTTGGATTTAACTCTTAAAAATTCAATAACCCAAAGTCATAAAGTACATGTAAATATTTCATTACACACATTTAATTGGAGTAGGAAAGTGCTTTTTTCTGATGTAGATTTATGAAATTGGCTGCAAAAAGGGATAGGGATGCTACTTGACTCTTCTTTCTATTTTATGACAGAGTATAAATCATTGTCAGTATTTTAATATATTGAATAATATTAAGGTTTAACTAGTGTCTATAAATTTTTTATTAGAACTTTTCTTTGAATAATTGCTTCAAATTAAATTGAAATTCTTTTTTTTTTTTTTTTAATACGACAATGCTACAGACATTTACATTTCTCAGAATGTTCTTGAAAGGGAAGTTAAGAGCAGAGAGATATACTGGAGATTTAGTATTTGCTGACATAGTGGAAGCTTTACCAAAGAAACTTGGATTTCAAAGGATCAGTGTGAGTTCCTCACTATATTTTACATGGAGCAGATTCCTAAAAAAAAAACCAAAAAACAAAAAACAACACAACACCAAACCAAAACAAGCTACCAAGCAAACACAGAATAAATGATATAAGCACACACCATATTGAGCATACTGCCTAATGGAGAATTTCAGTTATGAACATCATCAGTGTGGGGGAAACCTTCTTATACCACAAGCCTCCACAGGCGAGCTGCCTCAGGCAGATGGAAAGGAAACAGCGCTGGAAGAGAAGCCTTGGCAAGTGGCTTGTTCAGAGCTGCCCACAGCACACGCTGTGCCAGACTCTGCAGCCTGAAAAGCCCCTGCTGTGGCATGTGCCCTGTGCAGAGCTCCTTAGCATTTCATCCTGAGGTGCCTGTGCTGGGGAGGACTGGGATTCTTGCTCTGTCTGATGGGCTGAAACCTGGGGAGCAGGGCTGGCACAGGAGCTCCTTCATCAGCTGCTTCCACTTTAATCAAACCTTTCCTATCCACCTGGACAGCAGCTTTTTAGCCCAGCTGGCCTCTGCTGAGCTCACAAGTACTAAGATAAACTTGTCAATTAGCTTAAATGAGTGATGTAACCAGAATTCTTGGATTTAGCATTGGTGACTTCTTGTAGTCTTCACATTTTCTCACTACAGCTGGTGGCTAGGATTGATCTTTTCTCAGCAGCCCAGCTTCCTTAAAGTCAAAACATCACCTGATAATGATTTTTCCTAATAGGAGATGGACAAAATTAAAGTTACAGGTTAAAGTAACAACACAGTAAGCAGGATGCTACAGCTCAAGTTTACCTGCTGCTGAGTCCAGCCCCTGCCTTATATTGACTGAGGCAGCTGTATGCATCTTGAGTGGTTCCACAGTGCTGCCCACTGCAGGGACTGCCCACTGCAGGAACACACGGACACGGGAACTACTTTTAAATAAAAATACAGGTTGGAGAAACCATACTGCTGCCTTATAAGAGTGTTCCACATTAATTTTACTCAAGACTACTGATGTAAAACACAGCACTACTGCAACCAATTTGCCTCCAGGACTCGGCCTCTCTCATTCACAGCTCACCTTCGATGGCTTTTTTAGCACACAAGAATATGGCCCTGGGGGCCCACATTTACAGAGCACCATCTCTCGTTCACATCTCCTACGAGTGAAAGATGTATTAATGGGTTGGAGCTGTGGCCCTGAGGGATGTGGTGGGGACTTGCTGCTTGGTGACTGGGGAGGAGCCCTACCCTGAAACCAGCCCCAAGGGAGCCCAGGCTATCATGGGGATGAAACCAGGCTCCAAAAACGTGTGCTCCTGAAATGTTGTGTGCTCATTGGGTTCTACCGTGTTTTTTTATATCGTAAATCACAGAAAGCTGTCGGGGTTGCAGAGTGTCCCATCAATCAGTGTACACAGTGTCTATATCAAACATCCTACTGAGTCTCACAGGGAGTGTGAAATTTCCAGTGACACAAGATAAGAAAATATTCAACAGGCTTTCTTAAACAATTTATATGTTATAGGACTGAAAGGTCAGTGAGCAAAAACTGTGTTTTATTTTCCCTGCACATATATTGCTTGATGATTAGGTCAAAAATGTTACAAATACAGATGCAAGTGAAAAATGTGACTATTCATAGGCAGAGACGGGAAAACAAGAGGGTTATACTGCTCATTTCAGTCCCTGAACAACAGATTCAGAGAATGATGGTGCATTGCTAGGGAGAGCTGCTTTTCTGTCTCTTACAGCTATTTTCAATCTTTTGCCTTGCCATACCTGCAAAGCTTGTGTAAGATTACTAGCAAAATACATATATTACCAATTCTTGGCCACCTCCAGCGCACAAATGCATGAAGAGCTAGCTCATCCTTCAACTGGCAATATTAGACAAATGCAAATAAGTCACATTTCCATCCTATTGACTGCTAAGGGGTTTGATCTTGTCTTCAAAAACTTGCAGGGATGGGGGCCCTCAGTAAACCTGGTAAGTCTGGTTGGGTAATTAGTGCTGAAAAATCTGAAGTTCATGTTTCCTGTTTAACGGGAATGTATGCTGGACTTTCTGGAAAAAGAATTCATCAAAGGAAAGAGGAAAGACCAAATTCAGACCTTCTGTGTAGGGACTGTGCCTTGTCTCAGCTGAATCAAGGCAGAAGTTTCTAGCAATGGAGTGTCTTTTATGTTGAATTTAATAGTTTTCATTTCAGCAAAAAGAAATGAAAAACAATAACGAATTTTTAATGCACAGGACAGGCAATTGGGCACAAGGCATTTCTGGGCTTTTTGCCCAGATCTGTCATTGACTTCCTGATTACATCTTGTGGGTCTGTTTTATGCTTTTAAGTTAAAAAAAAAAAAAAAAAGAAAAAAAATCAATAATGGGAATGTTAAGAAAATGGAGAGGTTTGATTCACTCCAGTGTGATCTGTAGGGTCATGTTGCAGGCTGGGTTAAGAGACCTTCAGTGGATTTCAGTCCTTCTCTATATACATTTTGCCATTTTTCTTTATTATGTACTGGCCCCAGATCTGTTTTCTTCAGGGCAAATGTTCTATCTGGCTGTATGGGTACAGCAAAGTAGCCATGCAGGACAGAGTCATCTGTGCCAGCTTTAAAGTACATGTCTGATTACAGAGGCCATTCCTACAGGCCAAGTCACCAGGCTTCTCTGAGATGCCCGAAGGACCATGCTGAACTGGTAGAGACCCTTTCAGTGTTTTGAGTTAGCTCAGAGCCATGATGCAATATGCAGCATAGACCTCTCCCCATGTGGGAATTTTCTACAGGAAGGTATAAACAGAGCACTCACTTCATCCTGCAGGGGGACACAGGAAGGGCTGCTTCCTTTATTGATCCTTGTCACAACCCACTCTTCTTGGTGAATTTGGGGAATGGGCTCTGTAGATACACACGTGTGCACACAGGAGATGTTACCAGAAAACAAGGGGAAAAGTGTGTATGGAGAGAGAGTGCATGTGGAAGTCTCACAAAAGGTGATAAGCTCTGGAGACTTGTGTTTCTCCTGAATCTTACACAAGCTGATGAACTCAGAACAGCAAGAGCCTGCACCGGGCTTTGTAACTTACACCACAGTCAAGGAGGTGGTGGCTGCTGGTTGTAGACACTGAGCACAGTCTACAAGGCTGATAAAAGGAAGGAACAGACAGCTGAACACCTTCCTGAAAGCTACTGGTGCATTACTACCAACCTCTGCTTCTCAGTGGAGCTGGCCTCCCCACTGCAGCTCCAGCTGGGTAAAATGACTGAGAGGGGTAACTGAGTGGGCTGTACCAACAATTACCAACAATTAGGCATTGCATTGTTAACAGGTGTGATACTTTATTCTCTTATTAATAATCGTGTAACTCATAAAATATGTTCAAATAAATGTTGGTGGTAATCTGTATCTCCCCCTGACTTGTTCCCCTGTCTGGAAAATGTACCTCCTTCTCCCCCATATTTGGAGACAAGGAGACAGCGCAAAGAAAATTCCATACTGTCCTTGTACAGAATTGGGGAGGCAGGGATGATGCTCTGGGGAGGGAGGAAAGATTTTACAGGAGCACAAAAGGAGAGGCCACCAACTCACCCCAGGTATGAGCCTACTGACCTGACCCAGAGGTCAATCACGACATCTAGGTACTGATAGAAATATAAGACATACTAACAATAATGTTGGCATTAAATTACCAAGCTCCTTAGACAGATGAGGCTACAGGCTGTTCTGCCTCTTTCATTTGGTGCATAATGCAGACATAAGTAGATAGTCATGTAAACATTGCTAAGAATTCCTGTTCACAGCTGGCTTTTTGCAGAGACTGGTTTTTAGATGCTGTGTAATTTTTTGAAACAGAACACCTCAGTCCACAGAATTTTTATCTCATGAATAGAGCTAATAGGCTCATGAACTGACAATAAAATCTTTGCCTTTATATTCTTCAGCCTTGTTGCTAACAGCTATATAGAGTAACAAACTGTTCACATAAAATTTCACATTTTTCTTCACTGAAACCCCAACAGGAAAGGAAAAAAAAATCTGCTGACATTGATTAAGATTTTGAAAAAGCTCCTATGGCTTTTGCCACACCAGGCTGCCAGTTTATAGTCTGGGAACATTATCACAGTTTCATTTCCAAAACAAAAAGGCTCCATTCTTTTCTTCAAGGTTTGACCGTTCACCCGTCCTTGGTGTTTTGCATCAGAAATGCACTCTGTTGTCAGCCCCTCTATTAGCACTCACTTATCGAGGGTGCCAAAGAAAAGTAAAAGAAAAGGACAAGTGTCTAACAGGTTACTATAGTTTCTTTTGTGCTCTCAAAATTTGTAGGCTTCAGGCGCTTAAAAATGTAATTAACATTTGTGCATATGATAAATTTTAAAAATGGGTGAACTTTTCACACTTGAATGTTAACAATTTCCATTGTCTGTTACCAGTAAATTTCAGTGGCTGATAATTTTCACTCTACGGATTTTTGTCAGGCTTTAATCCTGATAGGTCACACTAAGCAGACTGTACCAGGTCGGGTGGGAGTGTTGATCAGCTGGAAGGGAGGAAAGCACTGCAGAGGGATCTGAACAGACTGGATTCATGGGCCAAGACCAACTGCATGATGTTCAAAAGGCCAGGTGCTGGGTCCTGCACTTGGGTCACAACAACCCCATGCAGTGCTACAGGCTGGGGAACAGTGGCTGGAAAGCTGCCCTTGGAAAAGGACCTGGAGGTGCTGGTCAACAGTGACTGAACATGAGCCAGGGTGTGCCCAGGTGGCCAAGAGGGCCAATGGTGTCCTGGCCTGTATCAGAAACAGAGTGGCCAGCAGGATGCCACACCTCAAATCCTGTGTCCAGTTCTGGGCCACTTCAAGAAAGACATTGAGGGGCTGGAGTGAGGCCAGAGAAGGGCAACGGAGCTCAGCAAGCATCTGGAACACAAGTCTGATGAGGAGCAGCTGAGAGAGCTGGGGGTGTTTAGCCTGGGGAAAAGGAGGCTCAGGGGAGACCTTATCATTCTGTACAGCTCCCTGGAAGGAGGCTGCAACCAGGTGGGGTTGGTCTCTTCTCTGAGGCAACATGTGATAGGATGAGAGGACATGGCATCAAACTGTGCCAGGGGAGATACAGGGAGATATCAGGATGAATTTCTTCATGAAAAGGGTTGTTAAACATTGGAACAGGCTGCCCAGGGAGGTGGTGGACTCACCATCCTTGCAGGTGTTCAAGAAATGACTGGATGTGACATTTAGTGCCATGGTGTAGTTGACAAGGTGGTGATTCCTCAATGTTTGGACTCGATCTCAGAGGTCTTTTCCAACTTAAATGATTCTGTGATTTTACAGGCACAGAACAGGAAATAACCATTTAAACGTTCAGGGTAAAATACAAAGTATTTTCCCTCCAAAAGTGAGAGAAATAATTTCATTTTTTGCAGGCTGGTAGGTGGGAGGCGTCTTGCTAATATTACATATTGCTAATTCTTTCTTCTTTCACTGCCATTTTATACAGCCATTTAGTCACAAGCTATGAAAATGTGTGAATAATTCAGTTCTGCTATGCCAACTTAACACCACTCCATAAGCAAATCAAATACAATCTTGGCAACATCTGAAGGGACAGAAAAATTAATGCAGTGGAGAATAGAGAGATCATGCAGCCAGAGATCTCACATGACAGTGTTCTTCCTCCAAAGTACCCCCGTTAAATTCCAGAAGAGACTAATTGTTAATGGAAATTATCATTTTACAGTTGTCCTACAAGGAATCCAAAGGTTTTAGAGTAGTCTAGTTTAAAGTATTGAGGTTTCTATATGACAAAACCATCTATCATAACTGGTATTCAGGTGACAACCTGGTTGGCAAACCCAGCAGCAAATTCAGTAACTATTGCATTAGACCCTGGTGACAGCATTTGCAGGTCAGAGTAAGGTAACACAGCACCAGGAAATCAGCATTGTGTATGTTCTGTGGTAATAACCTGAATTCCTGCTCTGAGGCTGACAGGAAGATGCCTAAGAAAGGTGCTAGTTCACAGAGTCCTTAAAAACGCAGTTGAGGCTCAGTCTCTAGGAGGATATTATATCAACTTGAGCAATTAGGACTAGAAAGAGACAGAATTAAGTCAGTACTACTGAATTTTGTTTGTGTCTCTTTAAAGATTGGTGCCCAAGAGAAAAAAAATTGCTGTAACAGAGAATTTGCAAGTAAACACCTCAGCATTTTAATAACTGCAAAAGCCATTTTTGCTGGAATGCCATGAACATTATTGCTGTAAGATAAAGTGAAGGACAGTCCTATAAACAATACATAAAAAGACAAAGACACTACTTGTCACAGTGCTTATTTCAGGGCTAGAATGCAGGCTACAAGTTCCCATTGCCCTATTTTAATGTTCCCAGCTGGCTTCAGCAGGGAAGTGCTTACTTGCTCTCATGAAGAAATGAGGCTATACCCTCATCTAATACAATTTATACAGGGAACACAGAAAAACTGTCTCCCTGTTACCTTTTTGCTCCCCATCTCTCTGGGCTAGTAAGACAATATACTAAAAGCTAGTAAAAGTATACTAAGAGCAGATCACTAGCACTGATGCAAGACCTTCTGGAAAGCAGTGCAAATAAATCAATGTTTAATCAGAGGGACACAATAAATTCAGTTGAGAAACCTTACCTTGTTGCATCTCTCCATGGTCCCTCTAGTCTATAGTCTGTCTAGTATGTCTGCTGGACAAAGGTCTGAGCATCACAACAGCATTAAAGGCTCATGTCAGAGATAGGATGAAGAAACAGGAACTAAAATATTTATTCCTCCCTAAATGAAGCCTGGAAAGAAAGGACAATGAAATGAAGAGCCTGGGAGTCAAAAAAAAAAAAAAAGAAAAAAAAAGGGGAGGGAGGAGGAGAGGGATAAAGAACGGGCAGTGGTTTGTAGGTAACTTCTGAGAGGTTCTTGGAGGGACAGTTTATCCAAGGCATTCAAAAGGGTTACAGATTAAGACTCATGAAGCAGGTGAAATGATTCAGATTGGATGAAGACGTGGTTAGAAGAGAAGGAGAAGATGAGTTTAGCAAATTTGTTTCAGGATCAGCAAAAGGATGATTAGAAATGAGGGCAGAAATGGGTAAGTATTTTGGCAATAAATTGTCAAGAATAAGCTTGGTAATGCTATATAGAATAAAATAATTAGATTTTAAAAGTGAATAGCTGGAGAGATAGGGAGATTGAGAAATCAAAGGTAACAGTAAGACTACAAGACAAGGAGGACAGTAAAATTCCAAACAAACAGAAAAGGGAGAAAAGAACATCCTGGGGACAGCTAAAAAAAGTCTCATCTGGAGAGAATTTGAAATGGCAAGGTAACACCAAAGAAGCTATGTCAGAGACAAAAATTCACAACAGGAGGAAAAAAATAGCTGTCAGCAACAGAAATGGTTGGGGAGGATGAAGTAGTCAAAATAGAGACTGTAAAGATAAAAGGAAGAGAACTGAGGGTGAAGGTGCAGAGGGAGTGGGAGGATTTACCAGAGGAGGTGCTGAAGAGAAAAGTGTTTGATGTTAAAGTAGAAAGCAGAGAGCACAGCCTCACCAAAGGATAGGATGGAAAGGAAAAAGGTGTGGGGAAGTGCCAGTGATCCTGAAGACTGCAGTAAGGCACATCTGAACTGAAAAGAAGCCCTCTGGCTTAGCTAGGAAAGAACATAGGTGAAGGGGGTCTCTGCAGATACTGAAACTAGGTAAAACAGAAAGTCTGACAAATACAAGACAGGAATGAATATTTGGAAGTCTAATTGGGTGCGGGAAAAGCTCAGTGGGGAAAATGCAACCATGGTTCCAAGCTGACTGAAAAAGGCTGGAGAAGGGAGACAGGGCAGCAGAAAAACAGCTGAGGAGTAAAAGAACAAAGGGCATTAGGACTGTGTCAAACAGGGAGTAGAGACGAAACACCAAAGAAATCTTACCCTCCAAGGCAGAGAAAGCAAGATGAGTTTGGATTTAATTGAGAGTAAACAGAGGAGGTAGGAAAATCAAAGTAGTCTTAATTGTCTTAAAGCAGATTTTGTTCTTAAATATTAGCAAAGAACTGCACACTTTGATATTGTCACTTGCAACTGCAAGATCCAGAAGTCTCGATAGATGTAGAGCCATCTATTAAATTGATGCTATAGTTGACCTTGTATTCTGAAGGAGAGGCAAAAGATTAATTTAGATGGAAGCCTTCCAGCCACTAAAAGCACAATTGAACTGGACAAAATACCATAAAATCTTCCTCAGTTATGGGGCAATCTAGCCATTAGCACTGGGGAGAAAACATTTTGGAAAATGATTAGGGTTGAATAACAGATTTATAGCCCTGGGAATTGCAGAATAAAACTCTATGGGAACCCCCATTTTCAGGCTTTCTTTCTCTGAGGAGACTACAGGACTATTGGGAAAATACCAGCCAAGTATCAATGCAGGCTGGTTTTGCCCAGTAATTAGAATATTGACTTACCTGGCGTGGGTTGGATGGAGGACTTGAGCCTAGATTATTGGTTCAGGAAGTCAGCACAGATCTTTCATGGTTTTTCAGTTATTAAATAATTGTGACAAAGGAGCCCAACTCCCATTTTCCAAACTACTTGTGGCTTACCAAGCAGCTGATGTTGCTCAGAAGAGCTGCTGATGAGACAAGCTCTGCTTGCACGTTGGCACTGACTATTTATGCCCTGGTTCCATGGCAGGGTGTGATAATGGTGTAATGTGCTGTGCTGGTACTTGGGTGCTACAGCTGTACTGCCATGGAGGCTCCAAGCCCCTGACAGATGCAGTAAGTTTGCCTCAGACCCTAAAATACCCATCACTGCAGGGCCAGCAGCTGCTGTTGGCCACACCCTCACAGGGTATGCAGGGGAGTGTTAGCAGGGCTAAAAGCATTGCTTTAGTTGACTACAGAATTTGTTGAGCCATGGTAAGCCAATGACTGAGGCTGTTATGTCTTAATCTGAAATGTAAAAGTGTATTTATATATCCAGCACAGAAAATGTGAGAGCACTCTTCCTATAACCATCCAGAAATATATCCTTGCAAATTACACCTAACTCCCCTGCAACAGGACAAGATAAATCGTAAAACGAGCTTTCTAAAGACACTGTTCTCTTTTGTTTGGGTTGAAGAGTACCAAATAATAAATTACATGAGAATAAAAAATGATTTTTAAAAAATCCACCTACTTGAATATGCCATAGCATAATTAAGTTTACTTAACAGGGCAATGACTGGCCCCTTCTACCCAGCCTCTTGAAGGCTGATCTTGGTAAAGATGTTAAACAATACATTTTTAAGATGCAATCACTCTTCAAATCACTCAGACAAAAAGACTGAATTTTTTTTTGCTTTGAAAATGAGTATTTTTTTGCAACACAAATTCAGCAACACAGTAGTCAGCTTTCTATTTTAAAACAGCATGAGAGGAGGAAGCTTTCAGGTTGGTTTGGTTTGGTTTTCCAAAGATTACATATCCTTTGTGGTTTAAGTACAGAAACAGCCTAGCTTTGTTACAAAGCTGAGTTGACAAAAACAAAATCTATACAAATCTACACATTAATACATGTGACGATTAACAGTGTGTGAATTTCTTACAACTCGGATCAACTTACATCTATTAAGAGGCAAAAACTTTTGTAAAACTTCTAGTCAGAAGAAGACCCAGAATCTCTTTCCAGAAAAAGGCAGTTTCTCTCAGTTGCACCATTCTGTCCTAGAGGGAAATACAGAAATATAAAATTTCCCTACTCTTGTCTCTAGATGTTGATAGAACTTCTAATTTGCTTTTGAAATCCTCACTCTGAGAAGAGTAAAGGAAGTGTATGAGGATGATAAAATCCGGCAGATGAGATTTGACACAAAATGCTTGAAAGCCAGAGGCATGCATGATTGATGAAAAGATATGGCATCCTCAGATCCATCAGGAATTTAGAGAGAAAATGTATTGCATACTACTCACAAACCTGTAGTTTTTTCCAGATGACTCAGAAACCAGTCATCTCAGCTGAAAAATGTTCTGGGCACCACAACCCCAAGACAAATCCAGGTTGGATTTTAATGACTGAAATTCATTAATAATGGCTGTCTGGTAAAAAAAACCCAGCTGTGGTCCAATTGCAAGTCCCTGTGAGTTTATTCCTGCATGGAAGAGCTAACACAACATTTGACCATGTACTCAACAGTGACTGATGGTGGCTCTCCAGGAGCTAAGAACACACAAAACTGCAAGATTTTCTCACACATAATATTATGAGGGCACTCGTCCTGACAGCACAGGGTAACTTGCAGTTCTGAAACTTCCATTGTATTTGTTCTACGAATCATCGTAGGATTTCGCTCTTCAACTTCCTTATGCTGGCACCTTGAGCTAGCAGCGAAGTGACAAAACTCTGTACATGATCATTTTACAAATGATAAGAATTAAGCCCAGGGAGAGAAAATGGAACTCAGGATTCTGGGATTTACATTCCATTTATTTTAAAACTGCTAAAATTCTAGTTAAGTCTAATTATTCACTTCAAAAAAATTAGGATATACTTATTTTTAACATCATAGTCTTTACGGAACCTACAAATTTTTATTTCGTGCTTATAGTTTGTTTCCTATTACTAACCTTTTCTTCAAACTGACCTGACCTGGCTGGGGTTAAGAACTGTTCCAGGGAGGTTTGAGCCTGTCAGGTGGCATTGGAACTCCCCTTCACACCCCTACCTGAGTAGTGGAGATGTGACCCCAGTGCAATTCTCCCCAGAGCCTCTCTGAGGAGAGAGGAGAAAGAGAGGGTAGCTTGAGAGCCACAGAGAGACAGGAACTACAATTCTCCTAGCATGCCTTGAGGGCAGGAGGAAGGACCAAGCAGAACAGTGCAGAGCTGAGCAAAGGACCAGGAGTATGGACATCACATGAGCACTGCCATCTAATGACCCTGATGCTGTTGCTTAGTGGATAAACTCAGCATCACTGGTCCCACTGCACTTTGTTTTGTTGCCCATTACAACCAAACCCTCGTTCCAGTTGTTAGGCTGACAGAGGTCTCCAGTGGGAGTACAGCAAACACCAGACATTTTCTGCAAAGCCAATTCTAGGGGCTTTCCACAAAACTCACCCTCAGGGTTGTACAGCTGACCCTGCTGAGCAGCGACGTGGCTTTTCCCTCCATCCCTAGCTGCTCACAGGTACCATACACAGAAACACTCTGTACTCACCAAACTTGGGATCTGGGGGTTCAGGGAGATGAGGTTCATTGTGGAGAATAGCTGTGCTGGGTTAATGGCATTGCAGAGCTGGGAGAAAGGTCATTTATTCCCAAGAGGAGACAGGGCAAAACTGAAGAGTGCAATGGGCAAAGTATGGGTGTGTGCACAGAACAGTGTGACAGGAGATGGGTGAGGTTTGCCAAGCTGTCAGCAGCAGGGAGAGTTGGCATGTAAGGACTCTGTGCATTGAAGATCTGTCATGCTGTACAGCCCATCACTGACCAAAGAAGTTTTAAAACCAACTTTATCCTACTATGCAAGGATTTAAAGCATAAGCTCTGACATTAATCCCTATCATTATCATAATCTTCAATATTAAATAGCTGCCATTTTATTTCAACTCTACAGTGATTCTTTGAATTTCTTTCATCAGGAATGGCAAAAACAGTTCAGATACCCCTGGCACCAGTCTGGCATATCTAGTGTGTACTGGGACTTCTTCTTCACTCAGATTTATTCCAGTGTAAAACTGATATAATAGAGAAATAAGTCTCCAGCCTCTGTGTTTGAGTTACTAGACCTTAGCTTGAGTATAGAAAAAGAATAAATCACTGTATCTGTTACATATTTCTTGTCTTTCTTGTCTCCAGAGGCAAAATCATTTTGGATAGTTGCCATAGGGAGCAGAAAGACCATGTGTTTTCAGCTTTTGTGATATTTGTTGCTTATTGGATCAAAAGATTATAGAGTAATCTCAAAAAAAAAAAAATCCAAACAATAATAATATCCAAATGTTATAGCTATGTGAAGAAGATTCTGCAATGAATTAGGAGGTGATGGAGAGGTTAATTTGGATGAAATTCTTAAGCTTATTTGACTTGTGACTGGGAGCAGCACTACTGAAGAAAGCACACTGAACCCCTCTGATAGGACTTTATCAGTAGCAAAGGTCCTGTCAACAAGGCTATGGCAGTGGTCCACAGTTCCCAGGAAGCAGGGCCAGTGAGCAGCTGATTTAGGCATTGCACACATGCAGTCTTCAGCAGCACAGCCCAGAAAGGTGCTGAATTGTTGCTCTGCCCTCTGCTCTCCCATCATCACATCTCTTTGCCCAAAAAAAGGCCCATGAAGCTGACTTCATGCCTCTCGCCAGCCTCAAACTTCACAGTTGTCTCCTGGTTTCTAAAAGGATATGCAAGTATAACCTTGCATAAAAACTTGCTTCCCAAATCTAAGCTCTACGGAAAACAGTTAGAGGCTTAGTGAAAACATTATTTCTCTTCATTCTTATTCATGCAAAACAGCAGCACACCCAAGGACAAGGGCCACTCTCCTTCCCTGTGAACAAACATACACTGACACTTGAGTGGTTGTGGTTACACCGATGACTACAAAGTGCTAGCACAAAGGGGCTCAGAGATGTGTATGTGTTTCTCACAGCTATTACATTTTCCCTAGCAGGCATGAAATTTACTGTTTGAAAGGACACTTCCTTTATTTGAAACTGTTGCTAGCTTTGAGAAAAATAACACATTTCAAGCTTTCTTTGCACATTGTAAGGAAACACAAACAACAGTGGTAAGATTAAACAACAACATACAAGAAACAAACAATATTCAAGAGATTCTCTGCCAGTCACCTTTAAAATCCTGCAATTTTTTGTAAAAGGACTCTGCTACATTTTTTTTCCTAATAAATCCTTTATATCTCAGTTCTCTGTTTCTGCTAGCTGTGGAGAGGTGTGTTAGCAATGTAATACCATATCAGGGACATGATGTGGTATATTACTTCAGCACAGTTTTAGGAATCATCTGAGCTGAAGACAGTTTATATTCAACAATCATCTTAAAAGTCATGTTACACTCTGTCAGGAAAATGAGGGAAAAAACCAAGATTAAAAAAATTGCCATGGGAAGTAAACTGTAGAAATACATACTTTTTCATAAAGATACACTAAAAAAATATGCTAAAGGGCCCAAAAATATGGAAGTTCTCTTCTTTACTCACATGTCTTTTCTGGTAGATGTTCAAATCAAGATCTACTTGAGGAAAATACAGCTGCTATGAGAACAGTCCTTTTCTACATTGAACTCCTCAGCTACATTTTCATTGCCTGTCACAGAGATCTCTTCCTAAAATGTAAATCTGCACCCAGCACTATCAGTGATAATGTTTCTCTAAACTTGCCAAATGGACCTTTATGTGGTCATCCATGATGCATTTAACTTCACTTTTTTTAATCTAAAAGTTGCCCATCTAGTCCAAACCAGTTGTCCAGGGAACTTCTCCAGTCAGTGGAGGGAGATAAGAGTCTGCACAAGGCAAAAATACACATCTCAAGAAATGTGTTTGGCACCAATAAGAGGAACTGCCTTCTGGATGAGCCTATGTGAGCCCTCTAAATGTGGAGACAGCTAGCTGAGACAAGCTCAGCCTCTACATGCCTGAACATGGGTGAGATAAAGCTCACCACAAATGTACTGTTGCAGTGGAGTGGCTGTAAGACTCAGATTCACTCCATCTTTGTTCAGGGACACTTCCAAGGTACCTATGGGAGAAGTAATTTGCCTGAGGGACTTTCTATAAAGACTGGAGAATTATAGGCACATCCTGAGAGTAAGCTGCCCAAAAGAATGTGAGACAAACCCTCAAATTCTATTCAGGCCACCAAAGACCTGCTGAGTCTACAGCTGAACCAAGTGTGACCCTGTTCCATTTCAGGCAACCTGGACAAGGGGTTAACATGTGTGATGAATCCCAGCCTAAACCCCACTAAACTGGATTTTCATGTGTAATGTGCAGCACTATGTGCATGTATGTATGTATATTTGTCACACCTTGGTGCAAGATAAACAGTACCTAACTAAGTATAAGGCAAATTCATAACTGCCTGAAATGGTAGTCCTTAGAGAGGTTTTTTAATAGCAGAGGAAACCAGATGTTGACTTTATAGAGGTGATAAAGTGATTTAAAAACCATACAGTAGGCTTTCAGCTGTTCAAACAGATTCTGCTAAGTCATCTGTATATGTCCAAGGAGAGAATCTGCCTTCAATGACTATGCTTCTGCTTATTTTTAACTGGCAACTTAAAAACATCAGTCAGCATGAAGTACTGAAGCCAAGTAGTCACCTGCTATGTTTATTAATTTCAGTACAGAGCCATTTTAGTTTTGTTTTCTGACATTCAGATGCCTGTACACTTTATTCCCTGATACATCTGCTCATGGTAGTGTGGTGCGTGAAGATATGCACAGAGCTTGTGTGTCAGACCAAAGCTACTGAAATGTTTCTGTCCCAAAGCATCAGAGTCCAAACAAGGATTCAAACTAGCCCAGCAGAAGTCTGGTAACCTGTAAAGCCAAGTTGCTATGGTTTAGCCTTTGTGTCCACCCCACAAACTCTGCTCACCTGTAACACCACTCTTGGGGTAAGCAGACTCAGCTGAATGCAGAAATACCTTTTTTCACTAGTCTTCCCTAGTCCAAGCCCTACTCTGAAGTGCAGCTCCTTGGTTGTTACTGCTATTACTGGTTTAACTGCTGTTACCTCCATCCTGTTGGATCATAAAAGTAAAGTCAATGCTGCTGCTAACCTAGACTGGACTCCAGTGTGCAAAGACCCAAGGCCAGTTTAGTCCAATCCTTCAGATGAACCCTGCAAACCTCATTAGTTAAAAGCAGATACCCACCTCCCCCTTCTCCTTACCAAACTGGCCATATAGTCATGGTACTCCATACAGGAGATGCCTAATGTCATATACTGTTCATTAATTTTCTTTCATTACTAAGAAGACAACAGGATTCCACTGACATCTGAGGAAAACATGAGCAAATAATACATAAGGATAAATTATGAATATGAAGTAGTGCAATTCATGCAAGTGAATAGGACTAATAGCTATTTTTCTCCCTCCTCACACTTGGTGGAGATTTCTGTGCTTCTAAATAATATGACTATGATTACTATTAATATTACAACAATTAGGTTTCATAGAAATTGACTTTGGGGCTCTCCCTGGGACATTGTGGGCATTTTCCCAGCACCACTGATTTGCAACTGCTTTCCTACAGTCTGATTTTTTTTTCTGTGCTAAAGTAAACTTTCCTTACTTTGAAAGAACATTAAACCCAAATTTATAACAGCATGTGGTGTATAAGTAATGGAAGCTGAGAATATTATATACAGAAAGTTTACTGGAAAGGTCAGAGCTCAGGGATTTCTACATATTAGTTATGACATCTCTAGGAATATTTAGACTTTGAATCAGAACTCAGGTGGGTTTTAGTAACATCAATTTTATCCCCAAAGGAATATTATCACACTAAAGGCAAATGATACTGGTTTGTTCCTATATAAGAAAAAGTTCATTATTATAAAAAATAATGTGCTGACTAGGGGAACTCCTCTGCTGTGCTGGATGATAGTATAAGGTTTATGCAAAACCTTATTCTGGGTATACATAGAAGACCTCAGAATAGGATGTGAGGGGGGCTGTACATGTATGGCTTTCATTCTCAAAACATTACAGTGATAATGGCAAGAAAAAAGCTGGGATTGTTGTGCCCCAGTGAGCTTGTTAAATGTTCACACTAATAGATATAGTTACCAACTGAAAAAACAGCTCTTGATGTTGAGACTATTATATTTTGGTAGGAAATGAGGAGTTTTTAAACTGAAACTAGAACACAGATAGGTAAGTAGGCAGGTGATTTCAAGCAAAGTCAATTTGTCTCTTTCTTGCAATAGCGGGAGTCACAGGATAGGTGAAATAGTAATTTATTACACGTTAAGCAATTCAGATGTGTTTAGCAGCTTTAGTTTTCCAATGGCTTGAAGCAGGAATTTGGAAACTGGCATCATATAAGCATGATCCTACTGATCTGTGTTTGGCTTTCTCTGTGAAATGCTGCCTACAGCAGAGCAAGCTGATAGCCTGAATTTGAAAGGAAATGAGGCTTATTGAATTAAGTTCTCTCTCAAGCCTTCCCTAGTAAGTTTTGAACCAGATGGCCAGTTAAAAAAAAGAAAGGTAAATGGAACTGAAGTCTCTGCAGTTGGAAGTTCCTGGAAGATTTTGGAAAAGCAGTAAATGCAAAAAAGAAGGAAGAATTAAATATTGCATAGCCAGTGAAGGAGACAAATGAGCTCAAGTTACCTGTTGTGTTTGGCAGCCCCTCAGCAGCAACACTAAGATTTTAAATTAATGCATGCAGCTTTTTAAAATATAACTATTAAGGGAAGCATGAAAGCTCTTCCAGCAAATGAAAACTGATTCTAAAATACCTACAGTGTGCTCCATGGAATTAGTATCCCAGTACATACAAGGAACCAGCATCCTAGCAGCCCATAATCAGCCACAGTACGTTTCCTCTTGCCCTGCCTAAGGGAGATAACTGAGAACAAAGAGGGCTAAAAAAAAGGCTTTTAGGAAACAAGGGAGGAACATTTTAAGAAAAGTGCTAGGGGCTATGAGGGAGGCTTGTGCTCTCCCAGGTGAGGGTAGAGGGAATATGTAGTAACAGAGACACAAATTGTTAGGAAATGAGATTTCAGTATTTCTGCATGTGCATTTTTCTCGTGGCTTCCTGCTTATTAAACATATTCATCATAGTACCATACGTAAGCATTTTCACTGAAGTGAGCTTTTGCAAATATACATATGCATCTATACACAAATACATCTGTACATGTACATATTTAAATCTGATTAACCCCACTCTATCTCAGGCACATAAAGATATATCTAGTGGTAACAGGAAGGGCACTTTAGGGAAAAGGAAGAACAAGAGCTAAAAATTGAAAATTCTCTTTTTCTCTCCTAACTATAAGATGAAATTTGGGGTTGCAGTACTTGGATTTGAAATTACTGCTTATAGTTTTTTTACATACAATTATTACAGTGAGCATGAAAGCTCTTCCATCAAATTACAACTGATTCTAAAATACCTACAGAATCACCACAGTCAGGAATTCCTTCATCTTTTGCATCCACTGCAAGCTTTTGCTAGTGGCTAAATTTGGTAGCCTGTTACAGGCTAGAGGCAGGCTACATTCTCATCTCCTTCTCAATCTTGCTCCTTTATTGAGCTTATTTAAGGAAAGATGGCCAAGCTTACAAACCTAGTCTAGGACAACTTAAGGTAGATAAATTCTACCAGACACTTCAAATCCCAAAGACATAAATACAGCTTTTTCCATTGATCTTTTGGGATAGTAGCTGGAGATATAAAAAAATCTTTCTGTTTCCTGGCACCCCGAGTCTGCACTTGGCTAATGGTGTGTATTTTCTTCTTGTACCATTTGTTTTACAGTCCCCCTTACTTAAGCACCAAGGCCCAAACTCTTTGTCTTTTGATTGAAAGTTGAATTGCTTTGCTTCTTTGCTGACTAGATTATCACAGTTTACAGGGAGCTGTCATTGAGAAAGCAGTTCAGAACTAGGTCTATCAGAGTACAATTTAGGAACAAATACAATAGTCTCCATCACAGTATGAATATAGAAAAAGTTACAATTCAGAAAAATTATTAATGCTTTTTTTTCGTACTGAAATGATACCAAGACAGCTTATGCACTTTTTAGCTATCTGTATTTGAAATGTGAATGCTCTTCCTGAATTATCTGTAAGGACTTAGGAAATAAAAAGGTTTTAGGTTTGTCAAATAGGAAACAATCTGCCAACCATGTTTTTTGGAAAAGCAGTAAATGCAAAAAGAGACTTTACAAACTTGTGGTAGTCAGTGATCTGCGTGATTTTGGGATAACCAGAGAGTTTCCAGCCCATCCTGTTATTGTCAATCTCCCCGTTCAGCTTCCTCGGTTGGCTGTTGGCCTCTGCCTTTCACCACTCCCCCAGAGCTTCCCTATTGGGCCCTGTTCCCCTAATCCTGCCTCCCTGAAGCCCAGGAAAACCCCAACATTCCCTTTGTTTCATGGTATTTATTGGAGATTCTGAAGGGCACAGATGAATAAACCCATGCTGTGCCGGGATGACAGGATGACAGCAATGCCCTTCTGGACTCTTTGCTACTGACATATTACTGACCCTGCCTGAGCTCTGTGGGGGCACGTGGGATCCCACAGAGTCAGGCTAAAAAAGGACTAAAATAATATGAACTAACCAATCTTTATATGAAAAACAGTTCCGGAGTTCTTTTGACTCTTGAACTTCGTATCCTAGAGTCATAGTTTTCTCCTGTTTGGAAATTTTAATTTCTAACCTCAGTTTTCCTGAGAAAAAGTTACCTGTGTTTGTCCTTGAGTCACTGCTGCCAATTGGCTGAAGTGAATTTTCACAGTCATTGGCATTTACCTCTCCTGCAAAAAGAAAACTGCATTGTATCCTACTCTGCTTTTGTTTCTTTAACTTAAATACAATAATCCTTTTTATTCTCTTGCAATATACAGGTTCCCTGTTCTCCTGACTCTCTCAGTACTCCCACCTCCCAGGCTGAACTGCCAACCTGTTCCTGGCACAACTTTAACCCGCACCACCCAGTTTTCGTCTGGACAACAAAGGTCCAAAGGACAGAGCAAGTCATGGGCATTTCCAGGAGATGCTTCGAGATGGATCCTGCACTTCTCTTGTAGGTGTGGCACTTAGGAAGAGGCGATGCAATTTAACCTTATGAGCCTTTTATTTTCATATAAAGGCATAGCCATGACATTTCGGACATCAGTGACACTTCATTTAGATCCTGGAGATACTCTGATTCAGTTGATGATTGCATTTTCTGTTTTCATGAACATACCACAAGTATGTTACCACATCAACTGACCTTTGACAGTTGTGGCCCCTAGAGGCTGTTTTGTTCAACTTAACTACAGCTGAACTAATTTCTGATCACTGATTTCAAAGTATTTTTCAATGACCCACCTTTTCAATAACATCACAACACAGTTAGTCTTACATAGTACCATTTCTGATGGGTTCTGTAAATGTTTGGCGTGTGTTCTTTATGATACCAGACTCAGAAATATCTAGCTTTTACCATTTGTTGTCCAATCTATACCAGAATGACAGACACTATAGTGAATTGCATCTATGTCTAAATTAAACCTGAGGGAAATCTCTGGCAAATTTCATCCACTCCCTTCAGGAAACTTCCTTGCTCTTTCTAAGAATCAGTCATCAAAAGGGCAAGTAAATTAGTAAATTAGTAAAACTGGATCCACAGGTGGTGATATCTTCTCTCTCCACTATCTGCTCTTGTCCGTTTCATCTCTTTTCCTTTTTTCTTTCATGATTCTTCTTCTAGAATTTTTTCATCATGATATTTTCATCTATCTAGAGAATGACCAAAATGACTACAAACCTCCTTTCTCTTGCAACCAATTGTTTTAAAATAAACCGACCTCGTATATACACTGGTCATTCGGTGTTTTTTCACTCTAATCACCCCCAAGGATCTATTAACAACCTCAGTTTGCCTCAGAGGTGGGACATAACAGCCTCCTCAGTAAGGTTGCTGAGCTGGGAGGAGTAGCCCATATCCCAGAGGGCTGTGCACTGAATGTATGGAAGGCGTGCAGAGATTAGCAGTTCATTATGATCCTACCATACAGATAGCAGCTTCTCGGGACACTCACATCTGGGACAAAAAAGAGTGAGTAAATGCTGACAGCTCATAGAGGTGACAAGTGGGATGGGATGGAGAAACTCTTAGATTTTACCCTTAGATATCCTAAAGGGTAAAAAAAGGCATGTGTAAAAATCAGCTTTAGCTCTCAACTTAAGAAGAGACCAGGAGACAAGATGAGGCCTCAGTAGCCAGTGTCATTGTCCTTTAACAGGACACCTGTATTCAAGCATCCTGATACCTACGTGCTGGATAGACTACCAGGTATAGATGTCCTGGTGCTTGTCTATGGAAGAGTGAGACCATGTGTGAAATCAGAAATGTTTTAAAGTAAATCACCTTCCAATCCTGTTTTCCTGCATCTACTGCTTCTTGTTCTTTCACTACCCTGTCTCTTCTAAAGCCCTTTTCAACTGCTCTTGGAGCTGACTGGAAGCTGCTGTTCCCTTGGCTGAAGTCCACTTTGCTCTGCCTATCCTCCTATGCCACATAGTCCAGCTCCCTCACCAAAGGGTTTAGAAGTCATCTGCAGGCTGCTGACAACTCCCTGGTATGGGTCAGGGCCCAGCCTTTATAAAGTGCTTGGGATGTGACCTCACTGGTGTTAAGCAGAGGCAAAATGGACAAGGTATATGAAGTCTGACTGAGTAGAGGACAAATGAAAAGAGATGCTCCATTTCCCAAGCATCTCTGCCTTGACTGCCGTTACCATTGCTGATCTGTTCCAGGTCATGTCATTTGTCTCCAGAAGTGTGACAATCAGAGGAGACTTTTCTGGTTCATCAGTCTACAAATGTACATCCAAGTACAGCTCAGTCACTCTTCAAGACTGCTGTAACAGCCAATATGTCTATAGCTTCCTTATGACCTTGGTATATGAAACTCACCAACGTCTTCCACTTACAGGCTTCCAGGCACCTTCAGCTTATTCTATATGTAATTCACTTATTAAATTTATTGATCATCTATTCATTTTACATGAAGTATTTATAAATGCACCCTTCATATAAAGCATTATTCATTAATCTACAAAAATTTATTGTTTGTGGGGTTATATTATATAAAACAGATCTTTATTATTAACAGAATGAAATTACAACATCCTGTAAAGATCAGTCATGATAATGAAGATGGAGAAACTACATTGACATGCTTAATAGTACTAGAAATTAAGTAGTATGGGTATTATACTGTATATATAATATATAGGTTTTTATGGCTGAACAGCTTTTGGCTTCATTCTTTATTTAATATCTATTTTCATCCACCACATCACACTAACTTTCATCATAATTCTCTACAAATCATGTCACCCACTTAAATGCTGTAACTAATTGTCCTACTTGACCAAAGAAACAAATATAGCCATATCTATATATAACAGTAAAATGTCTAGCAGAAAACTGCAACAGATAGATAGTCCCAGACAATTTGTACTGAAAAATATTTAAATTACAACTTTGAAGTATAAAGCAACTGCAAATAGGAATTGTGAAATGTAAGAACACACACAGAAAAAGTGCATAGCTAAGAAAAAGGATAAATTCAGTGCAGAAACTGTTTTTTCACTCCTGAAAGATTTTAAAACTTGATACTCATTTGATATGAAATACTGTATTTTTAATAACTTCCAGTACTTGATTTAATGGCGGACTGATTTATGCCACTGGACAACCTTGCTCAACATGCACTAATGTTACATAGCTCGACTCAGAATCTCTAGTCTACAATTTTTCTCAAGACTTCAGCCTTGACTACAAGGTTACCTTGCAATAGGAATATTTATTTTATCATGTCACACTAATGGGGATGTTTCAGCTGTGTTCAATGTGATGATTTTTACTTCACCATGATGTACCTGCATACAGAGAATGGAATTTATTTTGAATTACATGATCAGCTTGGGGAAGAAAATTGCTTTTCTCTTCACTCCCCTTTCAAACACCACTTTTTGCAGGACAGCTTCTATGAAGACTTGGAGGACACTTAACACGCTAAGTTGGAAGACAATGTAATTCTGAGTATGAAATCAGGATTTGATTTCAGACATCACTCACAACTGTACCAAAGGATAATCCTGATATAATTTTCCATACTTTTTCAAAAGAGTCTTCTGTGCTGCAACAACAGTGTCTGAGAGCAGGATACAACTTGTACCTCCTGTCTTCGATATGTCACCAGGGGATGACTGCACTTTTGGGGCCGGACACAGCTGCTGCTGGTGGTTTCCAAAACAGCACATATATATTAACCCTGGGATTAACTCAGCTGGACAGAGCATGGTGCTAATAATACCAAGGCTGTGGGTTCAGTCCCTGTATGGATCTGACTTAAGAGTTGGACTTGATGATCCCTGTGGGTCCTTTCCAGCTCAGAACATTCTGTAACTCCTACACTGCCCCTGTAGTGTCATAGATGGACAACAGTGGGAATGGCTGTTGGAGCAGATTCATTCAGTGCAAAGCTGCCTGCAGGCTTGTGAAACACTGACAGGTACATTCTGTACCAGAGCTGCATTGGAACCAGAAGGGAGATCACTCCATGGTTATTGCCTGCACCATGGTTATCACTTTGAGCAAATGCTGGAATGCAGAAAAGCATAATTTGGAAAGCTGACAAGTGTAACTTGCCAAAGAACCAGACTTGTCTTCTTTGACAAATTTAACTCAAAAGACCAACACCGCACAACTATACTATAAGTACAGTAGACTAATAAAACAGTACTTTCAATCTAAATAGAGCTTGCATGTCAATACACAAAAAATAATTATATTAATTGACATCACAGAAGCCTGAGAAGTCAGATGAAAAGGAGGTCAAATCAAATTGCCTAACGACAACTGGAGCAACAATATATACTTAACTCTCTCATGAATTCTAAAATTTTCTGATCCATCTAATTGCTAGCGTGCCAAAATCTAGTTAATTTGTATTTTATCTCCCAGAGATGTCCCAGCCTCAGAGACACAGTTAAAGAAGCTTTCAAGCTTAATTAATTTAATTATGTACTCTTTTTAAAAGAGTACTTTTTTAAAAAGTTCTCTATTAAGTGAAATATATGGTGAGTTATAATTGGTAAGAAATTATGAATTTCCGTGTGCATTGTATTTTGGGAGTGTTTTCAGACATTATCAGTAAAAGATAATTTTCATATACATCAGCAATGCATGCCTTTCTGGCTCTATGGATCAGGTACCACTGTCCTAACTGCATTCAGTATCAAACTGCTCCCAGGGCAAGTACTACCTGAATACCATCCTGCTGATGGAGATCTGAGGTATACTTTCATTTGTGCAAAATACACATTATTGTAAGACTGCTCTCAACTAAACTGCTGTAGAGCATCACCACTCAAGGTATGTAAAAAGTTGGCATATTTGACTGAAAAGCCATTTAAAAATCAATGTGTCTTCTGATTTCTGATCCTTGCCTTCAGTCTCTCCCTTCCTCACAGAGCTGTCCTTGGCCTCTTTTCATAGGACCATTTACTACCTGCCAGCTTCCTCATCAGTTCCACCCGCTGATCAACTCTAGAAGTTAAAAATGACCACAAATAGTGGCTAGCAGGTTGGGAGGAGAAAGCCAGGAACAGGTGGGCAGAGTGTAACAGAAACAGGGGAGAAGAAAGACTGCAATTGAGCAGCAAGTTGAAACTTTTAGGCCCAAGAAAGCATTACAGGTGTTTACTGGTTAAATCTGAAACCTATTAAGCTCCAGTATGCAAGGAAAACTCCACCTCATCAGCTGCAATTATTTAAAAAACAAAAAATGGAAAGCCTTTCCAGAAAATTAAAATTAGAAATTGTTAAACACTTGTTTCAGTTTCCTGGAAACAAAATGTGCTAGGAAGAAAAAGGAAGGATGTTTTCAAAGTTTTCTTCTTGAATAACCATAAACTTAAATACTTTTAAAATTGTTAAGCAGAAGTGGGCTGACACATAACAGAATCAAAAAGGCCAGTACAAGAATGCTGAGTTTTTATATTGTTGAAATTCTTATACAATTTCTTCTCAGCTGGGAAAAAATAGTTCTCATTTTAAGAAAAAAAATTACAGAAACTTTGAAAACCCCAATACAAACAAGTTTACTTGTACTGATTACATGATGCATGATTTACTGTGTCACATCCTAATAAAATTCCATCTATCCAGGATTAGCAAATACTGAGAGCTGAATTTCCATTGCAATTTCAGAAATCCAAACTTTTTTTTGCCTCATTTATATCTCTTTGTGTTCCTCTATCATAGTCTAATTAGAGCTGGCAACCAAGTACCACACAGCCACTTAGTCATTCCCCATCCCAGGGGGCAGAAGAATTAGAAAAAGTAAAACTTACTGTTTGAGACAAGGACAGTGTAATAATGGAAACAAAATAAAATAATAATTATTTTAATGTTATTAATAATAATAGATAATGTAATGAAAAGGAGAGAGAGAGAAGCATAAAAGCCATGAAAAGCAAGTGATGCACAGTACAGTTGCTCACCACCCACCGACTAATGCCCAGCCTGTCCCTGTGACCACTGGCTCTTGGGCAATTCTTCCAGTGTATATACTGAGCATGATCTTCTGGTATAGAATATATCAGTCAGAAATCCTGGCCATGCTTCCCCCAAGCTTTTTGTGAACCTCCTCACTGGCAGAGCATGGGAAACTAAAAATCCTTTATTTAAATTAAGCACTACCACTACCTAGCAACAACCAAAACATCAGNAACCCCAATACAAACAAGTTTACTTGTACTGATTACATGATGCATGATTTACTGTGTCACATCCTAATAAAATTCCATCTATCCAGGATTAGCAAATACTGAGAGCTGAATTTCCATTGCAATTTCAGAAATCCAAACTTTTTTTTGCCTCATTTATATCTCTTTGTGTTCCTCTATCATAGTCTAATTAGAGCTGGCAACCAAGTACCACACAGCCACTTAGTCATTCCCCATCCCAGGGGGCAGAAGAATTAGAAAAAGTAAAACTTACTGTTTGAGACAAGGACAGTGTAATAATGGAAACAAAATAAAATAATAATTATTTTAATGTTATTAATAATAATAGATAATGTAATGAAAAGGAGAGAGAGAGAAGCATAAAAGCCATGAAAAGCAAGTGATGCACAGTACAGTTGCTCACCACCCACCGACTAATGCCCAGCCTGTCCCTGTGACCACTGGCTCTTGGGCAATTCTTCCAGTGTATATACTGAGCATGATCTTCTGGTATAGAATATATCAGTCAGAAATCCTGGCCATGCTTCCCCCAAGCTTTTTGTGAACCTCCTCACTGGCAGAGCATGGGAAACTAAAAATCCTTTATTTAAATTAAGCACTACCACTACCTAGCAACAACCAAAACATCAGTGTGTTATCAACATCATTCTCATAATAATTTCAAGACACTGCACTGCATCAGCTACTGGAGAAAAATTAACTCTCTCCCAGTCAAAACCAGGACATCCTCAAATTAAATACAGTGGTGGGAAACATCTTCAACTTGCCATGTAAAGAATTCCCAGCAAGTATAAAACCTTTCTGCTTGGAGCTTTTGGTAGAAGGATGTATTGTGAACTAAAGGCCAAGTGGCAAGAAATCAGTGTTTCCAGTTATTCTCATTTTTCACACACTTCACATGTGATCTGTGCCAGATGGCCCACACTGAAATCAGGAGTCTAAACTACAAGCTACAGTGCAAATATCTGTATTCTAATGTCTATCCAATGTTCAGAACAGAGTGAAATCACCACAGTGATTTCGTCGTGTAAGCTGAATGACACTTTCAGAAACCATTTCACCCATGGATCACCTAAGGGCCGTCATGGCTTAGAATTGAAAACTCCTGTCCATGTGCACTTGCATAGCAGGGCCCTTTCCAGCACCTCCTGCTCTTCTGTACAGCTGCAGCAAAGATGTAAACAGACTGAAATTCTTCCTCAGAGAAGGTCCAACATATTGGACAAACTTTGGACTATCTGCCTTGGAATGTTGACGTTTCAGAGTAAACCGGCTCTGATCAAATCACAAATTATGGTATTTTTCCTTCTAGTTCACATGGTAGAAGTGTGACTGTGACTGTCCTGAATTTCTTGTTTGATGGCTCAAACAAACAATTTATTGTTGCCAGTAATTGGAAGTGATTGGGCAAAGCAGCTTAGGCTGTAAGGAACTAGAGGATGGGTGTGTGACTCAAGAGTGAATTTGCATTTCAGATTTCAAGGGGAGAATGTCAGGGAAAAATGATTACTTCAGTTAATCAAAAGTAATTAAAGCATGTTATCTTTTCTCCTAAGAGAAAGTTATTTATATATGAACTAAGCTGTTCTGCATTTGCAAATTATGATTTTGTTGCCTTACAGATACACTTGACCAAAGCTGAAAACAAAAATAAGCTTTTAGCTTCAGTTTCTTCGTAAATGTCACTGCATAATGTGATCTGCTATGTGCTAGCAAGAGCATACATTGTAGTCACAAATTTGCTTTTTTAAGTACCATCTGGAATGCATGTGTCTGAGCAGAGCCTGAGGAGAAATGCAGTAAAGGATGGAGTGCCACATACAAATCAGTGCTTGTGGCTGCTCTTGAGGAAAAAAAATGGGGACAGGAAGATCAGTTACATTGTCTGTCTCAGGCCAGGGCATTCAGGGAACTTTCCAAGCTGAGTTAAAAAAACTACCAAAACTGAAAAAAAAATAGTAATGGAAAATATATATAAGTGCAAAAGGTTGAAAAATATTTGACTTAATCACAAACTTTTGAAAGAATTATGCAGTAATTTAATATATTATTAATGATGAAGGAAACTTATTTATGGTGTTTTAAAATTGATAGGTCAATGGACGGAACTCAATGGACATGAGTTCCAACATACTCTGTATTTTGATCTTCCTTATTCACTGTACTGTAATTGCTTTAATTCTTAACAAAATATCTGAAAATTATGCTGAAGCTTAAATACCAATTTGTTCATGAAGTGCATTCATCTTCACAGTACAAATGAAACATTTTTCTATCAGGCAATCAACCTTAATTTTAGACCATGCAAATGATTGTCTTGATTTTTAATTTTGATGGAAGGAAGCATTCTTTTTAGATGAAACAGAAGAATATCAAACTGAACAGACAGTAGAAAAAAATAAATAATATTAAATTAGACTGGCATAATTTTAGAATACATTCAAGAATAAATTAGAGGACAAGATTACTTACTTATCTTCGCAGTAGTCACATACTGCCATGAGAAACAGATGTGATAACAATTCAATTCCCTTAGATTTAAACGGAGCCAAATTTAGACTATAAACTCTCCGGGATTTGCATATATTTGCTTCTTTGAAGTATATACATTTAAAGCCCTATAATAACAAAGAATGGAAAGACTGGAAACTAAACTCTGGAAAAATTGAAAACTGACTACAGAGAGTCATCTGGAGAAGACCAGACCTATGTCTTAGCTTAATGCTTTTAACTACATGGTAAGTATTACCAAAAATTTAACTATAACTCCTAGTTTTGTTTTCAAAAAGCATGTCTTTTATAGAAAGAATGGTTTGCTCAAACAGTAGAGAGCATGTGAAAAACAATGAGAAATATTTTTGTTATCTTATTTTTTAAATGGGCAACTACTAAAGAATTGGTGGTGGCAACTAAAGAAAAAATAATCATAATTCTTTCCCGTCGTTAGTTTCTGCTCAGTCAATAGCAGTATGATGTAGGGTTTCTAAGCAGGCTACTGGCACACTGTGGCTTATACTAGCTAGAAAGGCAATTTTGACTAGAAGTCCCTAATCCTTAGTGTCTGCTGAGCCAGAAGAAGAAGGATTTCATACTAAAATGGATGCAACTGAGGTAAGCGCTGAGCAGGGCAAGAGCCAGAGCCAGGCTGTGCTGTGGATATTTCAGCAATTACGTGAGTCAGGGCCTGAAGCGCTGAGGTTTCTGACTCAGTGGCACTTTACTGGTGGCTTTTTATTCCCCTACTGTGAGTGGCTTACTTCCTACAGCAGCAAATGATGTAGCTTTGCTGGTCCACACTTTTGGGTGGACTTTGATGCAGTCCAATGGATCAGCACTGTTAAAATAATGCAAGTGTCTTATCAGCCAGTGGCCGATGGCCTGGACACTCCCTGGTTCAGTGCCTGCACCTCTAACTCCATATGGAGATACAGGGGAGTAGTGATACAGCAAATGTTTTCTTGCAGAAGAAAGCCCTTGAAATATTACTATATCTAGCAGAAATCCACGTGGGACACACAGAGAATCAATGTTTATTCTGAATAAAGGTTCTAGTGAGACATTATGAACAAAAATGAATGCTGGTATCTTCAAAATTGAATCTAAGGAAAGAGAACCAGGAGACTGAGCCTGCATGTTTTTACATGTTATTTGCTGATCTTATCATCCCCTAAGGTATATTATCTGAGTATCATAGATAGCAGTAATACTCTCTAAACCCACAGTAGGCAGATTTTATTGGTATTCTGACATTACTTTTGTAAACTGATGCCCCATGGCACTAGAAGCATTGTTTTAGAGGTTATTTTCATGAGGTTTTTGTATTTTGTGTCTCTTTGGACCAAAGGCTGTTTGTTGTTCATCCAGAGTAGTATGGACTCATAGTTTCAGATCCCCTAGCACCTGAGACAGACCAGAAAAATCCCTTTTCCCTGAATCTGTCCTTGTTTTCCCTTTCCATTGCTTTTACGTAGTGACTGACTCCTGTTTAGAGTCCAGTTGTAGCCATACTTCCCTCTCCATTACATCCTACGTGGCCATCATAAATTAGTCAATTAGGATCAAGAAAACCTTTCTAAATACTTTCAACACCAAATTAGTCCAACCAAAGAAAGTGACTGGTGCCCGCAGTTGTTCCCCAAGTCAACGAACTACCCCACAGCACAAACACCTGCAGCGCCCCGGCACCACGGGGGGCTGCAGGGATCAGAAAGACCTGGTGTGGCATCTCCTCACGGGGAGCAGCCTGTGGAAGAAAACAATGTTTGCTCCACACGTTTTACACCAAGCGAACGAGGGCCGCAGAGCCCCGCACGGGCACAAGGCGAGCGCGGCACCCTCAGAGCCCGCCTGCTGCCCGGGGGCGCCGCGCACGCGCAGCTGCGAGGCCCCGCCCCCCACGGGGCCCGCGCGCCGCTGTCTCTCAGCGGCCGTTCGTCACTCACGCGACTCTGCCCCGCCCCGCGGGGCCGCGCGCACGCGTAGTGCCGGGCCCCGCCGGCCGCGCGCAGGCGCAGTGTCGAGGCCCGGGCCGGGGGGGATTTGACCGTAAACATCCTGCTNCCGTCATGCTCGGGCTCGGAGCCGGCTCTTCGGCCGAGCCCTCCCGGCGGGGAGGGCCCGCCTGCTGCGCCGCGACATCTGGGTCTCCCCAGGAAGGGGAGGGCGGCAGGGTCACCTCGGGACCCTGCCCGGGGCCGGGTGTCTGGGGCGATGTGAGGCGAGGCCGGGCGCAGCGGGGCCCTGAGCGCGGCCTGGCGGCGGCACGGGCCGGGCCCGAGGGGAGCGCGGCCGGGACGGAGCGGGGAGCTGCAGGGGCCGTGCACCTGGAGCGGGCACACGCGCGGATCTGCAGGGACCTTCCCCGGGGAGCCGGGTCACGGGCCAGCCGGGGGGCGGCCGCGGTGTAACGGATCCCTGGCTGTGGGCTCGCTGAACGGACAGCGGGGCTGCTGCGGTCAGGGGAGGGGGACAGGAGCAAAGTTTCATTTGCCGGTCTTCAGCTTTAAGTGTTATTTTTCCCCTGTCATGGATGGATCAGAGTTCTGAATTCTCTTCCAGCCTCGCTAGTGGTATACGAACTGCCTTGTGGACACTGTGGCTGTTCAGCTGCAAATAAAAGGGCCCTTTAAAAAGCCGGCTTCTTGAAGAAAAATAATCCTGCTCTTATAGACACTGTTAGAAATTTTGCTATAGTTTTTATGATTTTTCTGGTCTTGAATAGAAGTACCTTGTTAAATATAAAATAGGGCGTTGGGTTTTTATCAGTAACAAAGGAAACTTGGGGTCACTGTGACTTACTGGCATCTTTCACTGAAAGTGGCTTTTCTTTAAACTTAGACACATACAGAAAATACTGTACATTTGGAGAAGTTATCATCTAGGCTCACGTTGTGTGAATGTGGGTGATAAGTAGGCTTTCCTTAGTCTCTTACCCAGTAAAACTCGTATCATCAAAAACGGGGGACACCAAAGCATTATTCGGGTCTGGCTTGTGTTTTATTTTATGAAGGTTCATATGTAAATATTTGACATTGTACAAAATTTGGGAAAGCAAAGCCCACTCATATAAAGTTTTAACTAGAGAGGAAGTGTGATGGGGATAATCAACGGAGGAGCAAAAACTTAGACACCTGCAATAAACTTAAATTACTGCAGAAATTAATCATGTCTTCCTTATACCATGGGATTTCCCACAGAAATGCAAGTATTTGCTTGAGTTACTACATCAGTTTAACTTCTTACAGGTAAAATGTTAAAAAGTTTGTTATATTTGGGCTGTTTGGGTGAACAGTGCAGAGAAGTAACAGCTGCAAAAGATGGAGTAACATAAGGGGTTCTGTTCAACTTTTATACCTCTAAACAGTGTGTTAGTACATGGTTTCTGCAACATGACATGGATTTGGAGTTGCACAAAAGAGATTGGGATAATGGAGACAGGGCCTTAAATTAGAAAGATACCTTTCCTACTGAGTGAGCATTCTGAGTGTAGGGACAAGGGCAGGGTACCTGCTGAGGGTTAGGTATGAATGTCAAATTGAGGGAGGAGGATAACAGTGTTCATAAGGTTCAGTAATCTCCAGCTCTGTACAGCAGTTGAGAGTGATCTGCCTTTTGAATTAGTAACCTTAGTGGGGCGCTGGTTCTATCTGATTATGTGGGTGTGTAATATATTGTAATTGGAGAACGGTGAATGCAGTTCCTGTAGCGGAGTGCTGCGGTTTGAGTAATTAATAGACCTGGTAGTGCAACTTCAGCCACAGAATTTCTGAAAAATTGTTGGTGGAAAAAACAAGATGTGGAAACAAGTGGAAAATGCTGTATGTATTTATCAAAGATATATGAAGTCAAACTAGTTCAATTTCATCTTTTTCAATAATTGACTTCATGGACATAAGAAATTAAGGTGACTTGTCATTGAGCTTTAGTAAAGCTGCAGGTGCCACAAAGAAATATATTAAAATTCAGATAAATGGATTAACCAGACAATTATAAAAGTGGTTGAAGGAAGGAGATCAGATAAGATAGTGGTGAAAAGAGGCACGGAGCTGTAAGGTGATGTTAGTGGAGTTTGTGATAAATGTTTTTTCGGTGGCACCAGGTGTTCAGTGTTGTACCAAAACCTGCCAGGGAGGCAGCGTTAGTGAGTGCCCACACATGGGAAGTTTAGTCATGTAAGAAGGCTAGAAGAGTGAAGGGTTATGAGTTAAATTTGAAGAATTCAAAGTACAGTTGCAGGGTCAGGGTAGGTCTTCTGGACTTCTGAAGTTTGGTAGGGCCAGCTCAGACTGATGCAGATGTGGAGGGTGGTCTCACCCTTCCCCAGATCACCCAGGGCTGCCTGAGCTTAGCAAAGCAGAAACAGCATAGGAAATTATGCATGTGGAGAAGAGAAATTGCAGCAGAGAAGAGAAATTGAAGGATAGCATAAGGACAAATGAATTAAAATGACTGGCTGATTTCTTAAGCTGTAGTATGGAGTTTGTCTACTCATCTGTGTATGACTCTGGTTCTGGACTAGCTTTACAACAAGGAACAAAAGTAGGTGACAGTAAAAAAATAGAAGACTGAACTTCAGCTCTGGACTGGTGTGTGTGTGTGTGTGTGTGTGTGTGTGTACATACCCTAACCTAGGGAGAGCAGCTGACAAGTGGGTTTAATGAGCTAGAGTGAACCACAGGCAAATCAAAATATGGTAAATGTGCTGTCTGTTGTCACCTGTTCTTCATTCATTAAGTATCTTTCTACATGCTTTGAAGGATGGGACTAGCTATGCCAGTGTGCTCTTCAGAAGTTAGCTAGTTAAACATTCTAATACGAAGAAGGATTTTAAGACGAAATAGATGTGAGTTGCAGTTTAAGATGAAGCTCATAGTTAGCATCTACCAAATTTTCTTACTGCTGCTTTGGAAGGAGCAATTACCAGAGCCTCAGAAGAGAGAATGAGGCAGATTCTGGATCAGACCCTGTGTATGACCAGTGTTATATTAGTTCTGCTTTACATGTTCACTTACTTTGTGTATAGAATATAACAATTTTTACACATCTAGGAAGAAAAATATTTTTTAAATTGTGCAGTTGTTGACCAAATTAGGCAGAGAAAGCCTGAGGACAATTGTGGCACACTGAAGGAAATTCAAAGTTAATTACAATAAAGTTCCAAGTATTTTAAAAGGTCGATTTGACAAGATCAGGATTTAGTCCCACCTGGCCTTATGTGAGTACATACTCTTTTTGCCTTAGAGGAATGCAAACAAGGCAGAAAAATGCCTGCGTTCTTAGAACAAGTTTTATATGTTTCATATCCAGTCAATTTCTAAAATTGACAATTGTATTTTACCTTATAAGCTTTTTAAGAGGCATCAGCTACCCTTTTTCTTTTGTAGATTCTTAGAAGTTGCTTTTTCAGCCCATGACATATTCTGGGTATCTGCCTGAGCACTCTGCCACTTGTAGAAACTCTTGGTTACTTTAACATTCATCCCAGTCTCAAATTATGCCACAAAACCTATTTCTTCTGTTACCCCACTGCATCAACATACTGTCCTATGAATTAAGGATCACACAACAAGCCTGAAATACAGAAAAGGAGTATCTGAAAAGAAAGAAAAAAATCTGGAGAAAGTGGGAGCAGCCTTTGGGGCCTGCTTTGAAGAGTTGCGCTGAGGCGCTAAACAGCTGAACTGTAAAAGGCTTTGTACAGTTGCTGTAACCTAGCTATTGCCATGCAGAGCAGAGTATCTGCTGGAATTTGGGAGTGGCAGAGACTCATAATGTGACAAGAAATTACTGTTTTAAGGAATGAAATCATTATTTGTCAATGACAATTTGGATTGAAACACACTTCAAAACTCTCTGTAGTCTGATTGTCACTGTTTCCCTTATGTGTTTCAGTATGGCAAGGCTTCAGTGATGGATGAAGAGAAACATATTTAAAGTGATAGATAAATTGGTTTTGTCAGAGTTGTCCAAATAGTGGGTTTCTCATTTAACAGGAAACTTAACTATGTTTTCAGTTAACTGTATGTTTGAAGTTTTGTGAAACCCATGCTATCTATTTCAATAATTGTGCCAAACTCCACTAATCAAAGTACATTCCTTTGCAACTGTTGTTGAATGCTTTTAATGGATTAATACAAGTGGGTTTGTTTACTCTATGTTTGTGTTTTCCCCTCTTCATCATGTTCACGGGTAATTTACAGGCTTAATGTTGCCAGAGTACTGCATAGCTCTGGTAGCTACTCAAGATACCAAAATGCTGTGCCGCAAAGTTACTTCTCTGCATACACAAAAATACTGAGGCCTTCAGAAATATGCAAGGATTGAATTGTCTGCTGGCCTTAAGGCAGTGTGATGTCTTTCAAAAATTACTGGGGGGAAAAAAAGTAGGATACCTTCCTTTCAATAATGGTTATCCAAAATTTATTTCATTGTGCTTCCTGGAAAAATTTGCTCATGTCCATGTGCAGTGCTTAGTGCAGTGCTGTCCTTAGCTCTCATACAATCTCAACAAATAAAAATGGCATTCTCACTTTTTGTCAGTTTGCAAGTGCATTATGACTAAAAGCTATTGACCTCACTCCTAAGAGTAGTTTTAATTCTGTATACTGAGGTAATTAAAATTTAAGCTGTAAATGGCCTTTATTTCCTTTAAGTCTTCTCCACTGTTTTGGTTATGGATGGAATTGGTCGAATCATAAAGAGAGTAACTTGATAATCGGTTCTGTTATGCAACTCTCAAAATGGAAAAAAAAATTCTTGGACTTGACTTTCAGATCTGCATTTTTTCATTTGTTATCCAGATGTTTAGAGGTTGGCTTTATTTCCACTGAATCAGTAAATTCAGTGCTTCTCTTGCCCCTATACTTAAATTTTTAGCAGTAACAGTTGTGACTTGCTGCGCTTCCTCTGGCAGTTCTTCTGTAGGCATGGAGGAGGTAAAAACTGAAATGCACTTGTATCTTTCCTGTTCTTCTCTTTTGATAAATTTTCCTGGAGTATAGAAACTACTGGAAAAATTCTTTGTGGAGATTCTTCTACTTTTTTAAAGCAAATTTATACTTTTTTTTCCTCTAGTTGGAATCAACTGAGTAATACGCTTACCTCATGCATGGAGCTGGCATGTTTAGATCATAAGCCATCATGGTCTTCTGATTCCCCATGGTTCGATGTGTTGGCATCTTATCAGCCGTAACAAAGTAGTTACTAGATAAATAGATAAGACTGTCTCTTTTTTTTTTTTCTTGTTAGGGAGAAAGCAAATGGAGTTTTAAGGAAGTTTGGAATAATGCAGTCAGTTTTCTCACCACTTTCATCAACACTTGATTAAAGAAGTATGAAATGGAGAACAATCTGTTCAGAAATGCAGACGCAATTGTGCTTCCTGTTCAGGAAATTATAGTGAAGTACAAAAAGATTTAGGGCTATATATTTTATAATGATAAACCTTTTTCTGGAACAATGTACAATATATACTGGTATAGTAGAGTAGTAGCTACTGAATTAAGAGTAGAAAGAAATGGAAGTCGTAGAAAACTACTCCGGAATGAAAACTGAGACGTGCTTGTTTGCATTAGGAGAGTTAGGTATCATTACCCTAAAGGTTAAAAGATTCAAGATTTTTTTTTTCTTGAGGGATGATAAACATTCTTGAGTTGTGTATGTGGCTGTTAGTGGGTGTAAATTCTGCTTTATAATTATTCTGTAATAAATACATATATATGCTCTTACATGGACACCATTTGTAAGTGTTGGCTTCTTAAACATATTAAACAAATAGTCTGACCTCAGTGGTTGAAAAGCAAACGTGCACTTCTTCTGAGGATAAGAGGGTGTTTACAAGGATGTTCCTCATAAAATAAAAAGTGCAGGAAGAAATATTTGCCTTTCTCTTTACAGGTTTGCACTTTGTTTTAGACATCTGGGACCATGTTCTATGCCCACTTTGTCCTGAGCAAGCGTGGGCCGCTGGCCAAAATCTGGCTGGCGGCCCATTGGGATAAGAAGCTGACCAAAGCCCATGTTTTTGAATGTAATCTGGAGAGCAGCGTGGAGAGTATCATTTCCCCAAAGGTACCTATTTTACACTAATATCATGTTACCTTGCAGTGAAAAGAACTTGTGTGTACAGGTAGTACTTACTGTTTGGGTCACTGAAGCAAATGAAGTTCTTAATGTTGCTAATTCAAAGGGTGGAAAGGTCTGCTTAGATATGTAATACTCTGTTGTGAAAGTGGAGGAAATTTTACATAGCTTGGTGGTTTTATATGTTTTTGTTTTTCTTCCCCTTTACTACTCATGGCAATGAAATTGTTCATTTTAGAACTGGTGGTACAGTTGTGGCTTTTGTCAGTTAACAGATGTCTGAATGTCTTATACAAAAAGCAACTATTTGAAAACAAAAGAAAATTTATATCTTTTATATTAGTCGATACAAATGTTAACAGTTTTTATAATGCTACTCTGGATTTTAGAAGAACTGCTAAGTGTAAGCAAAAAGTGTATTGTACAATCACAGAGATGCTTACTCTTCCAGAATAGTGATTTGCTTCTTTATCAGCTCTGGAAGGATTTAGGAAGAAGATATTGTGTGGGGATTGACTAGTGAGCTGAAACATTCATTCAGAGAAAAGAGAAACTAATAGGCACTCTTGCATATATTTAACTTTGTGTAACAGTTCATCAGCTAAAATATTAAAAAGCCATTGGAGGCAATAAAAATTTTGAATTCTTACAGGTTAATGTTAAATGCTGTATGGCTTACTCTTTCTGTGAGACGGTTCTTCCATGTACCATTTAACACAAATTTCATGCTCTTTCAGCCTGAAATTATACATAGAGTCCTTCCCTAATTTCTTTTTCCTCAGTTTTGTGTTCCTGCAGCAGATACTTCACTACGTAGTAAAGCAGTGAAATTGAAGAGGAAAGGAACTTAAAATTGTTTAAGTGTGGCAGTGCTTATTATAGGCACTCTACATCTTCCACTTTTTTTTCTCTGATTTTCTTTTTAACTCCAGGGCAGAAGATGGAGAGGTAGCTAACAGTTTTTAACCAGATTTTACTTAACCAAATCACTATTTATGACTGTCCAACTTTATTTTTCACTTTTTTCACAATTCACAATTTTCCACAAAGTAGCAAAGGTGGTAGAAAAAAAGATGTGGTGAAAACAGGCTTTGTCACTTATTTTTTAACTAGACAGAGTAGTGTTTGGAAATTCGTGGAGTGAGCTGTTATTAATTTACTGGTATTTTCCAGGTCATCCATAAATAATGTAATAGAGTATTGTCTTGTACTGGACTTTGCATTCTTTGTTTCTTCAGACTTCTGCTGATTTTTATGCTTATTTTGGGTATTTGATTTTATTGCAAAAATGGTTGTAAAGCTGACTTTGAAGGGAAAAGTGAGGCTACTCTAGTTCTGATTACATCTAAAAACTGATTGTGCAATATGTTTTTAGGTGAAGATGGCACTCCGAACCTCAGGACATCTCTTACTAGGTGTTGTTAGAATCTACCACAGGAAAGCAAAATACCTTCTTGCAGACTGTAATGAGGCTTTCATTAAGATTAAGATGGCTTTTCGTCCAGGTATCTGTCTTTTATCTAAACACTCTCTGAAAAGTTACATTGATAAATGTATTTATTAAGAAGGCATACAATTCTGCCTTCTTAGATCTGTATAATTACATAAAGGTATAGGTTATAGGAGAAGTAATTATTGCAGCTGGCTGGCTGACTGAGTTTTCTGCTGAAAAACATCTTTTAATTGAATTCTGAACAAAAACTTCTTTTAATGCTGATTCAGTAAAATCCCACTTACAATTTTGGCTGTTGCTGGTGTATGAGGTTAAATGGAAATATACTGCATGGCTTTTACCTTCTGTCTGAAAAAGGCCAGTGCCCTACTGAAAAGAAGCACAGAAGGGGACTGGTTTCTGTCAAGGGTGATGATTCTTTTGCCATGAGTTACAACAGAAACATGTAAGCTGTAAGCTGTTTTTTTTGACCACTTTCACGTTTTAGTTTCTGAAAATAATGCAAACTGTAATGTGTGCATGTAAGATAATTTCCCTTTTGTATGTGTGCAACATAATTTCCCCCTCTATAGTTGCTTACTTAAATATTTTCCATGAAGATGGGGTAACATATTAATACCTGAAATTACTTTTCCATCCAGCAGTCAGTCAGTTACTTGGCTTTCATGGCTTTAAAGATAGTTTTCTTAATTCTGGCCTGGGAAACTTTTTTCCAGCTAAAGTGTAGCTGTGGCAGTGATGCTGCTGGATGCTCACAGCTGCTAAATCATATTCTACCTTTTTAAGTTAGGGAGTGCAATAGATTTAAAAGCTGAACTTTTGGGAGACTTGGTTTTTTAAAAAGGGAACTATTGAAAGCCTGTGAAGCAGTAACTTGAGAAGAGTTAAGGGTGTGTTCCCTTTACCTTAATTTCCTCATCTGCAGGTTTGATTCAGGCATTGAATTCAGGTATTAAATTTTATGTAGCTTTCAGTGGCAATTTGTTGACTGTTGCTAATTTTTTGTTTACTACTGTGTTTAACTTCCCTGGGTGATAAGAACATAAATTTATTTTAATTTCACAAGGCAGTCTGTTTTCCCAATTTTCTCACTCCTAACAGAGTTCATGTTGAAAGTGAAGCACCTTAAAATTAAGACTTACAAAAAGTGACATACTGGCCTGACACAAGCTGAAACACTGGTCTTTATTCTTAGTTTATCAGCTTTGTGCCTTAGGCATTGTCTTGAGTCTGTCTGTTCTGAGAATCATTTACATATATCATTTTAACCAGCAGACAGCTAAAAATATTGAACAGCCCTGAAAGGATGAACTAGTTTTCTTCATTCCTAGTCAAGTACCATGATGAGTAAACTACAGACTCTTGCTTGTTCCTGGTGTCTATGGACAGTGGTTCTTTGATTATTCATTACAGAGGGGAGCACAGTGGGCAGTGTTTCTGAAGTAGCTGTACCTCAGAATTGCCTGTGTTGTGTGTGTGGGTCAGAAGGCAGAGCATAGAGCTCAAATCTTCTGCAAGTTACAGGAGTTGAACCTGCATTTCCCATGCACTTTCAAGTGTCCTGACCTTTAAGACTTTGAATAAAAGAGAGGGACCAACTACTGGCACTGGTTTTGTGATGCCCAATCTGATAGTCATGCCCTGAGAATGCCTGCTGAATAAGATTACACATCTCCAGAGGATAAGAAAAGGTATGTGTATGGTTTTGGTAATAGAGCTCTTTTATGTGCAGAAGCCTATGAGTTAGTGTGCCCCAAGTGCAATCAGTACTGTTCCAGGACTTCTGGAGCTGATGGAACTGAATAAAGGACCAGTAGCAAAGTAGTCACACTGTGCTGCCACTGTAAAGTAGAACCCTGCAGCTCATACTGTGTATCAGGGTGAGATTATTATGGAGCAGGTATCTGCAGTGTTGTGGAACATATGATGCCTGTGTTGGCTGCACAGCTCTGCATAGTGCCACACAAACATTACTGATTTATTTGAGGCTTCCAGGTTTATATAGAGTGCAAAGACTTGAAGATATATATTTTGAATTTAGTTGGAATCTCACTTACTAGCATTATCTAAGGTTTCTTTGTAGGTGTCAGCATCAGTTCAGCATCAGTTAATTTCAGCAAATTTAAAGACAGTAAGCTCATGCAGGGAGAAAATGCTAATGGCTCAGGGAAAAATGCTGTCCTTTTAAGGAATGGGAACTCATATCTGGGTGTTCTTATTTGCAGGAGTTGTTGATTTGCCTGAGGAAAACAGAGAGGCTGCTTACAATGCTATTACCTTACCTGAGGAGTTTCATGATTTTGACCAACCACTTCCTGATCTAGAGTAAGCTTGGAGTTTTTTTCATTTCCATGAAAATGATAATTGGTTTTAATTGATGAGAACCTGGTTTTAAACAGCTAGCTCATTGCTGAATGGAAAAAAAAAGTGTGTAGGTAACTTCCTTTCTTAGGTCATTAAATACACTAGTAAGGAAGTGTGCAGTCATCTTTGTGTTGATTTTAAGTTCATAGTAGCATTGACTTTAACTGAGGTTAAAGCTGTCTGTACAGGAGCTTTTGTAAAACTCAGATATCTATTAGAACTTTGTTTTTTCTTCTATGCAAGGTGCCTACATCACATTCATCCTTAGGTTACACAAGATTAGTTTTATGGAAATGTTGTTGACCTTTTGAAGTGGCACTTTTAATTCTTAAAACTTAATACTTATGGGTTAGTTGTACATATAACAAGTATACAACCTGAATAGTTGTTAATCTTAAAAAACCTGATGTTTTAATTATTATATTTTTGTTACTTGAATGATTCATAAGGGAGTTTTTAGAATACAGCTTACTTGGTGTTCTATTTAGTTTATATGCAAATTAGAGTTATACTAATTTGAAACTGCATAAAATTTCTGTGTCTTTATAAGAAATGTACCTTAATACTCCACAAAAAGTGTTAACTTGGTACTGGTGCAAAATACAGTGTTTGATAAACTACATTAATAGCTTTTGAGTTGAAGGGGAGGAAGTATTTTCTTAATTGTTAGTTTTGCCTTTGAAATTGGTAACCCAAACACAGCAAGGAGTAAGAGGTTACTGATAGATTTCCCAGAATCTAATGCATTTTGGATGATAGGTTTGAACCATTAATGCTCTCACTGTTTTAAGTAGTAGCTTCTATTCAGTGTTCGCTATTATTTTTTTCAATAATTGACTTGAATGTAAAATTGCTTTTTTCTAAATAACGTAATGGTAATTTTAGCAGGCTTTATCTGTTGTTAATTTTTTAATGAGATTTTTAATAATTGCCTTCTGTTTGTTTAAGTGATATTGATGTGGCTCAGCAGTTCAGTTTGAACCAGAGCAGAGTTGAAGAAATTACAATGAGGGAAGAAGTAGGCAACATCAGTATCCTCCAGGATAATGACTTTGGTAAAGATCTCATGTGTTATTATGTGCTACTATCTAATTTCAGTTATTGTAAGATGTGGTTTTGCAATTACTTTGGAATGCCCACTATGCACAAAACAAATTAGATCAAACATGCAGTGGTTTTCTACATTTTATTTTTAGTTACTTTGTGACAATTTTTCCAGAAAGTCTGTCCTCTAATGCTCAGCAAGCTTTTAGTTGCCTAGAATGGGCAGAAAGAAAAGCTGAAGAATATTCAGTCGAGTTAATCGGTGAAGTACTGTGACAATTATAATTTTAAAAAATGTGATGTGAATATGAAGTGAGCTGTTGGTTTAATCATCAGCATGCTTTCACTCAGAAACCATTGGGAGATTTCTCAAGCTGCATCAGTCAGTGGTGACAAGTTTGCTACTCTGGGCATTTTTCAAGGACAGTGTCCTAACATCTGCATCAAAGCCTAAAGACAGTTTTATTTGAAAGTCTGGTTCCCAACATACAGTATTGTTATCCATAATTCAGTAATTGTTTTGAAAGAATAATCTAGGAATAGTGTTGATTTGATATTGGTTTGTTTCCTGTACTTGAAGCTCAGCCTCAAGGCATAAGGCACAATTTTTTCAAACTCCATTGAATGCTTTGGTTTCTGTGGAGATAAAATTTAGTAGGACCTTGCTAATATCAATGCAAATAAGTACAATAAAATGCCTTGAAAATGAGATAGTTATTTTTATAGTTGTTTGAACAGTATTTTTTGCTATGGTATTGCTGGGCACAATTCCTTACATCTTGTCATTAACTCTGCAAATAGAATAAATTGAATTAAAGTTTGGTCTTACATCAAATGGGCCTTTGTTGATCAGTTAGTTAGGTCTCTTGCATCTTGGTTCTTTAGCACTTACAGCCGTGAAATTGTATTCTTGCAGGTGACTTTGGGATGGATGATCGTGAGATGATGAGAGAAGGCAGTGCATTTGAGGATGACATGCTGGTGAGCACTAGTGCTTCCAATCTCCTGCTGGAGCCTGAACAGAGCACCAGTCACCTCAATGAGAAATCTAATCACCTGGAATATGAAGACCAATACAAAGATGATAATTTTGGAGAAGGAAACGATGGTGGAATATTGGGTAAGTTTGAGCAATTTCTTCTTCCTCTGTCCCACCTCTGCCTGAAATAATTAGTTCTTGGGTAGATGAGGGGAAGTTGTTTCCTTTGTTGCCAAGATCCCTGTCAAAGGTATGCCTTGCCCAGTGGAATTCTGGTTTGTGAGTGCTACAGTAGTATAGATGACTCACATCACAAGTGTCGGCATCTTTCAAACAAAGTTCAAAAAAACTTAGATGTAAAATATGTGGAAAGTATATTGTAATAAAGGTTATCTGTGAGCTCAGAATTAGAGCTGAAATGCACCTTGAAATGCTACTTTCTTCTGTGTCAGCATTGAAAGTACTGGTTTCTAACTTTTGTACTATCTTTGTCTATGTTGCAATAAACTTGTCTGTACTTCTTTGTAAATGTGTCTACTCAATTGTGGATGCAAAACTGATTCTTTCATATGGTTGCTTCAGATGACAAACTTCTCAGTAATAATGATGGTGGTATTTTTGATGACCCACCTGCGCTCTCAGAAAGTGGAGTAATGATGCCAGAGCAGCCTCCCCATGATGATATGGATGATGATGATAATGTATCAAGTGAGTATGATCTGGGACTAGATCTAGAATTACTTTCAACTCAATTATTTAGGATTCTAATTCCTTAAAAGCATATTAAGCTCAAAAGTATGAAAGTTTGGAGGAGGGGATGGGGAGGGTAGCACAGCCTGTTGATGTTTTGACCGAGTGCAAGGTGCTTGTTGTAACTGCAGTGGGAGGCCCAGACAGCCCGGACTCGGTGGATCCCGTGGAACCATTACCAACCATGACTGACCAGACAACGCTTGTTCCCAATGAAGAGGAGGCTTTTGCCCTGGAGCCCATTGACATAACGGGTGAGTGAGCTAGTGGGGAATATTTGACACAGTTTGTCACAGAGCTCCTTAGCTTGATGGAGCGGAAATTAATGTCTGGCACTGCTGCTGATTCTGCTTCTCACTTGGGAGAGAAAACAGGGATCAAGTGCTGAATTCCTTTTATTCTAATAGTAGCTTTCCAGTACCTTCCAGAGAGGTAGCATGGATGGTCTTGGAGAACACTAGTTTGTAGTTTCTGCAGTCGGTACGTGTAACAGCACGCCACTGTAGCTTTAGATAAACATGCTAGTTAAAATGCACAGAGTTGGAATGGAACTCAGCATGTCTTTAATTCTAATACAGTATCTGTAGTGCAGCACAGTTCTTGATGTGCTGTGTTTGAAGGGCAGGAGTGACTATTTACACTGAGAACTAGTGCTCTTCTAGTGACTTGTAGCTTTAATGAATTGCTGAGTTTGGGAGATGCACCTTTGTATTTGAATTTCTAGTAGAGATTTTCCTTTTCTTTTTCTTTAATGCAAGAAACTTGCTTAATTTAACTAGTACTATATTTTGCTTATATACAGACCCCTGCTTTATTAAAAATTCATGTCTAGAAAGAAAGTAGCTTGTCTTGTGCTTTTAGACTGAGCTCCAGGCCCTGATTCCCTGCTTGGCCAGTGAGAGAGCCCTGGCACTGCCCTCTCGTGGCAGGCTGGCAGCAGGGGTCCAGCTCATCTGCTGGGATCAGCAAAGACAGCATTTGCCAGAGCTTCGGGGTCTGCTGCAGAGTACCAGACTTTGAGCACAGTAAAGTCATCCTTGAGCAGGGTCGGAAGTTTACCGTTAAAATAACCACCCACATGAACTCCACTGAAGCTCAGGTAGGGCTTAGGGGGAAAAGTGGGTGTGGTATTTTGAGTCTGTGAGTAGAGTCATAGAATGGCTGGGATTGGAAGGGAGTGTGAAGATCTAGTTCCACCCTCTTGCCATAAGCAGGAACACCTTCCACTAGACCAGTTATCTCAGACCTCCATCAAACCTGGCCTTGAACACTGACAAGCATGGGGCATCCACAACTTCTCTGGGCAACCTGTCCCAGTGCCTCATCACAGTACAGTAAAGAATGTCTTCCTAATTTCTAGTCTGAACCTACTCTCTGCCAGTGTGCAGCCATCCCCCCTACCCTGTCACTACATGTCTTTGTAAAAAGTCTCCTTCATCTTCCTTGTAGGCTCCCTTCAGGTACTGGAAGGCCACAATTAGGTCACTCCAAAGCTGCCCTTGTCCAGGCTGAACAAAACAAAATCTCTCAGCCTTTCCTCATACAAGAGGTACTCGATCCTCTGATGAACTCAGTGGCCAGTGTTTGCACCAGCCTAACAAGCAAGCCATGGGGTAGAAAGGCATATGCAGCTGAGGACATTGAGGCTTAAGTAGATTCAAATTCACAGAAGAATGTATAAGTTATGGGACAGCATTCATAGTATGTGATGTTTTATACTGCACATAGTTTGTAATCCTTCTCCCAAAGCTAGAGTTGCTTTACATACTTGAGGCAGCTTTATACATGGGCACGTGAGACCTATAGAGAAATTGAAGAATTCTTCTACAGCGTGGTACCTGTTTGAGCTAACCTTCTTTGCTTGGTAAAAATCTCAACAGTCAAGGAAACCAAAGCAAAGAGGAAGAGAAAGCTGATTGTGGACAGTGTGAAAGAACTGGACAGCAAGACTATTCGAGCCCAATTAAGTGACTACTCTGATATTGTTACTACTTTGGATTTGGCACCTCCTACTAAGAAATTGATGATGTGGAAAGAAACTGGTGGAGTTGAAAAGCTTTTCTCTCTTCCTGCACAGCCTTTGTGGAATAACAGGCTACTGAAGGTAATGTCTTTGTGCAACTTCATTTTTAAATGGACTATATTCAGGATTGTGCCTCATGTATAGCAAACATCAGCATATAAATGGTGATACCGTGGTGGCAGTATTCATAATTGTAAGAAAAACATATTAAAAGAGCTAAGGTGAATACTTTAAACATCACTATTATGAGTTACAGAAATTATTTTTTTAGATGTTAGTACTGTTGGAGAGGAGCTTAAAAACTAAGAAAGAAAGATACCCCTTAATTACTTGATCCAAAAAGAAATTAAAGGGCACTGAGAACTGCAATAGTGAATAATGGAACCTTTCCTCTGTAGCTCTTTACTCGCTGTCTCACACCTCTGGTACCAGAAGACCTGAGAAAGAGGAGGAAAGGTGGAGAAGCTGACAATCTTGATGAGTTCCTTAAAGATTTTGAAAACCCAGAGGTTCCCAGAGAGGAGCAGCAACAGCAACAGCAGCAACGAGATGTCATTGGTTTGTGTCTTGTCAAAGAGAAGGGCTTTCCCTCAGAGTGTATTTTTCTCTTTTATTTGTGCTTTGTATTAAGTCATCAAAGATTATGTGTGAAGCAATGAGCTTTGTAATGGGTTGTGTAGCTTGATGTACAACCTGTGACATAACTTTTTTTTTCCTAGAAATAGGAGATGCTTAGGAATTGTTTGAACCAGTAGATTGAATTGCAGGCTGTGAAGAGTGCTCAATTCTAAAGTAACAGCAGATTGGATTTTGGTACAGTTTCTAATTACATTTAAAGTATCTAAAAGAAGGTTTGTTGTGGAATGTAGATGAACCTATTCAGGAAGAACCAAGCCGTTTACAAGAGTCAATGATGGAAGGCAGCAGAACCAACCTGGATGAATCAGTTATGCCACCCCCACCAGCTCAGACAGGTGTTAAACGCAAGCTGCAGCAAGTAGAACCAGAGCCAGTGTTACCTGTGAGTAAGCTTTTATTATTTTTTTATGGGGAATGAGAAGTGGGCAGTGTCTTTGAGTAGGAAATGACACTAATTTGAGTTCCTAGCTTTCTATGGTCCTTTGAGATTCACTGTAGTAGCGTCAGAACATTTGTCCCTGGGTAGTCATTCTGGTGCCTTTGTTAGGTGAAAAGCTTACTGAAACATTTAAAATGCTGGTAGAATAAAGAAATTACACTATTTCCTTCAATAGAAGTCTTCAAGGAGTCTAGTGTATCACTTACCAAGATACGCTTGTTGCGGTTTGAAGCTGGCTAAGTGCCAGGCACCCACGAAAAAACCATCGCCTTATTTTCCTCTGCTGTAGCTGAACAGAAGAGTGTGAATTGAAAATTTCATTTTCATGAGTTGAGATAAGGATTATTGAAAAAAAAAACCCACTTACAGGCAAAAGAGGTTCAAAACTTTAACAGTATAAAGACAATTTATTAACAGAATTAAAAGTAAAAAGGGTAATGAGAACCAAAGCAAATCTTCAGAACACCTTTCTTTCCCAGTCCCTCCCTCTTTCCACCGACAGTGCAAGGAAACAAAACATGGGGTTTTGGTCAGTATTTCACTTCTTAAAAATCTTTCTTCAGTATGCTTAGGGAAAAGAGTTTCTTCTGCTGTCCCATGGAAGCAAGGGTAGGCTTGCTTTAGGGTTTGTGTAGAAACAGTTTCAGATGTTAGGGTAACTTTACTGGCAAGCATTTAATTGTTAATAGATTCAGAGGGAGAGTACCATATATTAATTATATTAAAACTGTGTACATAAGTCCTTTTAATTTACTTTTCTGGATCTTCCTCTTGACATAAATACTTTTTGAGAATATACTTGACCACCAAAGTCACTCATACGTTTTCAGAAACTTTGCAGGTACCAGTGTCTTAATTCCTTCATATTTGTATTGATGAGAACAGCGTTTTGATATTTTGAAGATGTCTTGTTCCAGTGAGCTCAGTTGTGTTCATGTAGCACTACATCTGGTTGTGTAGGATTTTAATTTTCATATGCTGATCCAAGGAATGAGATCAGTAGTTTGGATGGTGGATTAAGTGAAGTTACTGGAAAGCCTTTTTAATTTATAGTGGTACCATAATTTCTGGTTTGAATATAATCTGAAGGGATTGAAAATACACATATGAACAGCAAAACAAAATTGCTTTTTGGTTTTCAAAAATGAAAATTTCTAATAAATGGCTAAGATTTACATACTTGGATTTTATTAAACTGGTCTGTAGCACCATCATTCTGTTGTAAAAGCACTGACAAAATGTTACTGTTTGTTTAACTGTTACTGTGTGCTCTTAAAGCATCCACCATCACAACAGCTGGAAATGCCACCTGTAGAAATGCCTCCGGAGGAGCCCCAAAACATCTGCCAGCTAATACCAGAGCTAGAACTTCTGCCAGAAAAAGAGAAGGAGAAGGAAAAGGAGAAAGAGGAGGAGGAGGAGGAAGAAGTAAGAACTCTGTGTAGAATCAGTTTGTGTGTTTCTGAGAAGTGTTTGACTGTGGATTCAGTAGAAGGCATAAGAAATAATTCATCTGTCCTTATTAATAGCCCTTGGAAATGTAATTCTTAAATTATTTCATGACAATTTAATAATCTTTATATTATTTGATTTTAAAATTTGCATATACGTTCTGTTTTGAATTAGTGTTCTCCTGTTCTCACACATGGCTGGATTAAACCACTCTATATGTTTACGATGCCTTAGACAAGAACTTTTGAACTTAATGGTGTGGTTCATTTTAAGTAGCTTATGCTACTTAATGAAAGTAGCTTTTTGCAAGAAAACCAGCCATGTCCTAAAACTGGGATAACTTGTCTCTTAGCTATAGTATTTAATATTCTATGGTTATCAAAACAAACTTCGTTGATGTCTTTTATTTTACGCCTGTTTGTAGGAAGAAGACGGCACAGGGGGTGATCAGGATCAAGAAGAAAGGAGATGGAACAAGAGGACTCAACAAATGCTCCATGGACTTCAGGTACTCATGATTATTTATTTTCTCTTAAAGTAGCTTGTGAGTATGCCCAGTGATGCTTCTGACCTGAGTTGAAAGGTCAAGAAGGAGCTTTCTTTGCAGTCGATGTTACAGCCTAAAATACCAGTTCTCTTAGAGGGGGAAGAATGCATGTAGTTTATTCAATTTGTATCAAATAAATTTATTAAAATTAAATTTATACTTTTATAATTGTCACTTTTTTTTTCAGAGAACATTTGAATTAAAACATTTCACTTAAATATTTTTCAACCTTTATGTCTACACTTGGTGTGCAACTAAGATTCCCAGTAATTTAAATTTTAAAATACTTGAGTTTGTGTTTTTAATGAAACCCTAGCACCTCTGACTTTGTGCTATGTGTCCTTGGGCAAACCCCCATAAGGATCTAGGGATATAACACCATTTTACAGATTTTTTACTTCCTGGCTATGCTAGTTTGAAAACTTGCATGCCATGGAGAGCTGAATCTCTTAACTGTGGAAATGTGACTTTGGCTGATTTCTAGCATGTGGCTTCAGTCTGCACAGACAGATATCTTTCCATAGGACGGATTCTTGCTTTCTGGAGCTAAAGAGCTTTTTCCTGCACACCCCACTTTGCACCTGAACTGAAGCACAAACTGTTCCTTTGCTTATCGGTCTCTGTGTGTGTCTTCCATGTATTCTTGGACTGCATCTGCCTTTCAGCCTAGTTTGTAGCTCCTTTGTTCCATTAAATATTTTGGCAACTCCTGAGATTTGGCTGAATGCCACAATCCCAAATGGTCACACATCCTCTCTTCTCTCCTCCAGCTTTAAGTGCTGAGCATGGTGGCAGATGGCAGGGATTATCCTTTTGGCCAGTTGGGGTCAGCTGTTCTGGCTGTGTCCTCTCCCAACTCCTTGTGCACCTCCAGCCTACTTGATGTAAAACACAGCACCATATGAGCTGCTGTGAAGAAAATTAACTTTGTCCCAGACCAAATCACTAAAACTGTAGTTTAAAAATAATTTCTAAAGTATAGAGATGTTGAGTTGGTAGTATTGTGTAATGTTTTCCTCCCTGCGTGTTTCATCACAGTTTCTGAAGAGAGCTTTAGAATTCTCTTTGGCCATAACTAGCTTTTTTCAATTCTTTCTTCTGTGTACCCAAAAGAGCATCACATTGGATGGCTGAAACATTAAATCTGCAATGAGATTTGAAGTTAAGATCTGATAAAGTAATTTGGTTTGGCCAGCCAAATATCTTTTCATTTAGTTGAAGTTCATTCCAGGGCAGACAGTTTAAATCGAAGACCTCAATTATTGTTCTGGCCAGCAAAAAGATGTATTTTCATGATTTTGGGGTTTTTTTGATATATTCTTGCCAAGACTTTGAGAAAACGTAAGTGACTTTGGGTACTTAGTTTAAGACAGAGGAGTTTTAGAAATAAACAGGCTTTCACCTTGGGAAAATTATGCATCTTTCAAAGAATGTTAGCGCTTATTTTACTTAATTATTTTTGCGATTACCTTTATTTTGAGAAATACAACTTTTTTTTTTTTATTTTATTCCTATTAAGAAAAAATTGCCCTGTAGCTAAAGAAGACTGGTTAGTTATTGCTGCAAAAATAAAATCCTGTGCTGTACAGCAGTGTTTCTGGAATATGTTCAGCAGATTCAAGAATTATTTTTTTACACATCTCTAGGAAGCCTACTAAGTTTCATTTAACTAAGACTCATAAAGAAATTTTTATGTACATGTGGTAATGTTCTCATCCTTCTGAATCCCTCAGTGTCCAGGGCTTGACAACAAACAGAATCTTGCCAAGAGACATTGTTGTTTCTGTGTTGTTCTCTGTTTAATTTATGGTATCAATGTTGTGTTTTTCAGAGAGCTCTTGCTAAGACTGGAGCAGAATCTATCAGTTTGCTTGAGCTGTGCAGAAATACCAACAGAAAACAAGCAGCTGCAAAGTTCTACAGTTTCCTGGTACTGAAAAAGCAGCAGGCTATAGAGCTGACCCAGGAGGAGCCCTACAGTGACATCATTGCCACCCCTGGTCCCAGGTTTCACATTATCTGAATGGTTCCGTAGAGCAGAGCGCGGGCTCGTCTCACCAGTGCGTGCGTGTACTGCCCCGTCCGCAGGGCCCACAAGATCATTGCAGAAAATTTAGATTTTATTGTCTGTATAAAGTCCTTGGTTTTCTCTTGGGGTTATTTTGGGGTTTGTATTTTACCTTTACCACTCAAATTTTTAGTGAAACTGCTGGGGTGGGTGACTTGAGTTTCAGCTGCAGAAACCAGACATCTCAAGCACCCAGATAAAGATTGTTTTAACAGCTCAGAGCAGATGTGTGCAATACTGGTGCATGTGATGTTGAGTATCAATGAAAATGTCTTACAATAATTTGACTAGTTGATTTAATAGAGATATTTTTAATCTATACAAGTAAACCTGAATGGCCAACCTATTGTCTGATCAAGAACTTTGCCAAACTCATCTGAAATGTTCGGTCTGCTTCTCACAGTAGTAGATTTTTTTCCCCTTCTCTAGATCTTTGTGCATACCGTGGGTCTCTTAAAGCTGCCAATCTGAAAGGTAGTGCCTGATACGTCAGCTTGCTGTGTCACTGCATTTTTGCAGTCAGATTTTTGTAGCCCTTGATGCTAAGGGGAAACGAGTGTCTGTGGAGAGCACTTCCTCTACGTGATACATGAAAGGACAGAACATGTGAAGCATTTTAGATGAAACATTCCTTTTCACTTAATCACCTTGTTATGGTCCACTACTGATAATGGCTAAATACTGTTAATAAATGACAACTGAAAACTAGTCATTTCATTTAAACACTTAAGAAATCATAATGCTTTAGGTTTGTTAGAGCTGTATATAAACTCCAGACTTTTTAAAACAGACTTCTAGATTGTAAATTATCTGATTTTTTTTATTAAGCAGGCATCCGACAATAAGAATAGTTGCTAAATTCAGATACCACCTGTACCAAAAGGGCAACAAACCTTGAATATAGAGTATAGATGGGCACAGTTCCACCTAATTGTGTAGTGCATTAATGACTCTTTGGATATATTGATGGTTTTAGTGTCAATTTTCTCTGATAATGTACACTCCTGTGTTCAAAACATTTTATCAGTTTTGCAAAAGAAGTCCGGTTTGATTTTATTTCTAAAGAATGAAGCTTTACTGTTAGATCAGGTAGCACCAGAAATTATGTGAATATGTTGATTATGGAGACCTGTCTTAACTTTTTTTAGGGCAAAATTATTCACACTGAAGGTTCTGGTTTTAATGTTGGCACTTTTGTGAAATAATTTTGGGACTCTGAAATTCAGTGTATACTCAACTGTAAAATTATGTGAATGTTTAAAAAACTCTACATGAGACTACATGATGACCATGTTTTAATAATCCTTGAAAAAGTTAATTGTATAAAGTTACTGCAGCTTTATTTTCAACATGATGTGCCTGTAAAACCATAATTTTCCCCTTTGTAAAAAGAGACATTGTAGATAACTTGAATGTTTAATTATAGAGGTCATTAGTTTCTTGTTACACATTTTTAGTCTGTTTTTGTTGCTTTTCAAGGTTAATATTCTTGAAAATAGTTGATGCTGTTATGTATAACTTTTCTAATAAAAGTTGTGTTATAAGCTGTTATGTATTAGCTCTGTATCTTGTTTGAACACCTTCCATTTATGTAGGAGGGACTGAGCAGTTAGAGGTTGGTAATTTTGGTATTGGGTATGGAAAGATTTAGGTCTTTGAAATATTAAAACTCAGATATGTAAATAGAGTTCTTGCCGTTAGGAAGGAAGTGTTACACTCACTGGCTGTGCTTTTGTTCAAGGATTCTATGCTAGAAATGACCGTGTGGAAAATTATGGGAGACTGTCTATAAAATGTGATTCATCTACATGCCTGTCTCTTTTGAATGCCAGAACATATCCAGCTTCAGTGCTGTTAGCTCTGCTGTTTCCTTGCTCCTGGAACTGCTTCTGCATGTATGTCAGTGTCTCTGAAGCTGCATGCTCCTCCTGGTACATCAGATACTTGGATCCAAGCCTGTGGCTGCAGCACACGGAGGCAGTGGTTACCTGCAGAGCTTATGTACAGGGGTGGTGAAGTCTGACTGGCATAGGCTGAGTGAGATAACTTAGCCTGGGCTCCATACACAAGGGACTGTCCTGTTTCTGAGTGACCTGTGGAAGCAGCTGGGCCCATCCTGTGTGTGCTGCAGTTCCAGTGGGATGCAGGCTGGCCTGTGCTGAGCCAGCCCAAGTGCATGTGTGTGCATAGGTACAGCACTGGAAAAGTGACTTTCATTCCTTCAGTTCAGCCTCTGGGAGAGAGAAGTGTAGCAGTCAGGCTAGAATGAAAGCTCTTCTGGCTTTTCTTCTATCCATAACTGAGTACATTTTTATCACCACTTTGGTTCTTTGTTACACCACTGTGATCAACACTCATGACAAGATGATTTTGCTCAAATGTGTGCCTGATGACACTCTACTCTGGGACACTGAATGCAAGCTTTGCTTTATCATGTACAGGATTTGTTACTAGTTCTGACCATGGCCTGCAAGTAGTACCAACAGGCTCACACTTCTTGGAAAGCAGGCTTTGTGATAATGCACTGAGAGCTGTTGAATGAGGTGTGTCAGGAATGGTGATGGAGCCTTGGTGTTCTTACATAACTCCTGGATGTATAAGCAGTGTATTTCCCTTCTCTGTCATGGACACAAACGATGAGATGGAGAAGGGCTCTCTTTGCAGAACGTTCATTGTTTTCCCTATGACTGCTGTTGTTTTGGGGTTTTTTTAAGTGTTCCAACATCTTTGTAAAGAAGTACAGCATCTGCATTTTATTATAGTTCCTCCTCAAACAAATGTCAAAATGGTTTTAAAGAAATTAGCCGTAAGCATGCACTTAGTTTTTAAGAGATAGGAAGCCATTTTTGTCTCAGCTCAGTCACATCTCTTTCAGGAAGCTGTCTTGTGAGGGATTTAGATTTGATCAAGAGCATTACTGTAAAATGTGTTCCTCACTGCTTCCCAGCCAGGCTGGACTGACTAGTGCCTTTGGCTGTAGTTCAGCAGTGAGGGGGAAGGAATTGCTGTGAGTGCTTCTCTGTGCCCCATCATCCCATTGGTGGCAGTTTTGTTCTGTCTGCAAAGCTTAACTCTTCACAGTGAGGGTACTATGCATGCCCTGCTTTCCAAATTACTCCTTGGTGTGTGAAAAAGAGAAGCCTTCAGGGGGTCTATGGAAATATTTCTTCAGTGAGATTGAGTTATTGAATGAATTCCTGCCCTGTGTGTCTGATCACCTTAAAGACACTGCTCTGTTTTATTCCAGCTGTGGTGGAAGGGAAGAACTCAGGCAGGTGATGCTATCTACACCTGCAGGTTAAATAGTGCTCTGTTTCTGGGGTAGAAACAGAGGAAGGGTATCCAGGAAGGGTATCCAGGGTATTAGGAAGAGGATTCTTCCTAATTTACCATACAGCTTGTTAAGCAATGACCTGGCAGCTGTTGTGTTTAACTTTGCTTCAGGGCCTTTGTTGGAGGGTCAGGTGTAGGTTGCTGAGGATGTTGATCTGTGCCCATCTTCTGTAGGCACAAAATTGCCTTTTCTGCTTTGGTCTTTCCAGCTGACATCCTGCACCAGCAAATCAAGGAAGTCAAATTTCAAAGGGTTTTTTTCACTCCCTATTGTCATCCCACTGCTACACCCAAGTGTGTGTCATAGTACTTAATATTGTTGGGGGGGAGTGGGGTTAAGGTAAATTTTTCTGTTGCTAAACCTCGCATGCATCCATTGATTGTACTTCTTTCCTCAAGTGGTTGTGTTCATCTTTGTGCTTTTTCAGGCCTTTCTTCTGTTTCACCTCCAAGAAGTGGCTGGAATATATACTGTGAATTTCTGCACCATGAACATATAGAAAAGCTGAACTACCACGAAATAGTTTGTCCCAACACACAAGGAAGAAAAGACAGTAATCTGCATTTCTTGCTGACCCCTGAATGTCTAGTAAAGCCATGGGAGAGACAAAAACAGGAGGTAGAAGGGAAGATTTTCTACAGTTCTTACAACAGGAGCTGGTTTAATATTTGTTTTAGCTTAAAACATCTTCATGCAGAATAAAAAAAAAATCAAAAAATCTCAGGTAGAAGAAAATATTTGTATTAGCCAAACACTAATGTTAGTGTTGTATTATAAGTAGAATAAAGTGCCAGATACATTCTGGGAGAACACACCCTCCAATTTCATTTGGCCCTAGATATTCCCCAGCGGGCAGGAAGGATACAAAAGGTAGTTTGGTTGTCATGAGCTGGGTCTCTACATGTTCTCTTTTCCCCAGTCCCCCTGCTTTTCTTGTTTGTCCAGTTTTTGTTTTCAATGAAAACATTAAACATCATAACATAGCCTGAAACTAACACTAAATAACTGAGGATGTGTGGTTGACCTTTTAATCCTATAATATTATAAATGTTTGACACTGATCAAGAATACATGTGATGGGAAGCACAGAGTTGCTTATGACACTTGGCATCCTTCTAGAGGAGATGGGGGTTTACAGCCAGCAGTGCTCCCCATGCAAGGACTCCTCTCTAAATTAAGTTGTTTGTTACTTTCTCAAAACACTGGCCCTGCTTTGCAGTGCCCAGGTACTGCTGGCAATTGTACAATTTAGTTTTCTACGTTTGGGGCTAGTGGGAACTGATTCAGGGTAAAATCCACCAAAAGAAACATGTTTTTTTTTCCCAGCTGGATCAATTCCTACATCCTGCACACTGGGCAGCCACACAGAAACTTATGCCAGCATCACACAAGAAGCACCAGGCAGGAGAATAGAGAAGGGAAGGAGTGATGATTGCTTTTTTGGATGGCTGTGCCAACTTTGCATGTGTGTTAAATCAGTCTAAGAAAATTATTCACAAAATCACAGTTTGAATTTAGGAGTCCCAGCCCTGGCTAAAACTGTGTCCTGGCCTGTTCATCATCAACCTGCACACCACTTATTAATACTCTGTTTTTCCAAGGCAGAAGTTGAAAGTTCTTCCTCAAATCAGGTATTTCTATGACAGAGCCCAAGCCCAGCCTCTGCCAGCGGATGTGTCTGCACTAATTTTCTGTCCATTTTGTGAAAGTTAATATATCCAGTCCTCATGTTACTGGAGAAGAAGCCAGAATTGGAGTAAATTCACAGGCAGCATGTACCACACATTGCACTGGATTCTGAAATGAAGGGATCAGAATACCAAAAACCATTCCACTGCTGAGCATTTTTGCAGAAAAGTTCAGCTAAATTTGTCTTTGTACAAATTAAGCTGCTTCTCATATTTCTTGACTATGGGACTAATCTCCAAAACAAAAGAAATGCTGATGTTTAAGGAATAAGAAACCACAGTCAATGTTATAAGAAAAAATAGAAGGAGAAGTAGCTTAGCATTTGGATTTAAAAGCCAAATCTGATGCTTAGGAATGTTTCTCTGGTCAAGTAACTAATGAGAGACCCTGAAAATAAACTAATGGTACCATTTTGCATTTTGTGATTACATGAATGCAAACTGAGTCCTGCTGATGCTGAGGGAGGCAGCAATGAGCTAGAAAAGGCACACAAAGATCTGTTATGGTGGCAGCCACTTAGCAACACAAGCTGCAGGCTTTTCTTGATCATGTCTCAGGACTGAAATAAGTGAGGGAGACACCAGTGCTTCCAGTGCAAAGTTTCATCTCCACAGCTTTGAGGAGCAGCTCCAGTTCATTAACACTGGCAGGCTGCTCCCCAGGGTGTGAGCTGGGGCTGGAATCTCTGGGATCTCTTGCTTTCACCACTGAGCCTGTGGAATTATAGGGAGTCTCTGTTCAAAGCTGATACAAAAATGGTTTAAAACCAAGCCCAAAAAGAGCAGACCCACCACATGCAAGAGGAATCTATCAGGAACATTTAAATCATCCTCATGTCAGCAGCAAAGCCTTCATCATTCCCATCTCTCTTGTGCTATTCCCTTGGCAGGGTGACGTGACCATTGGAGTGTTGCAGGTGTTGGGCAGGTTTTGCTGATCACCAAGGAGCTGCTTTTGGTGAGGCCCAGCTAAACAAGCAGCTCAGGCCCCAGTGCACACAGCTGTGCAGGAAGGTTTCACCTGCTCTCCTGACCCGATTGCCCAGAGCTGCTCCCTGGAGGCTGATGCAGGTTACTCTCAACAGACAGAGCTGGGGAGGAGGAGGATGAGCCTTCCTCAGAGGGCAGTGTTAAGTCCAGCAAGAGGGGTGCACATATAGCCTTACATGAAATTATTTTGCATTTATGGCATTTTATACTTATGACTCAGTACTGCCATTTCTGCTAGGAAAGGACTCTTCTGGCTCAGTGTGATGTGCATCCATGCCCTGAGGGAAATACAGCAGGTATCAAATGCAGCCAGATGTGCTGGGCAGATGTATAATGAAGCCATAGGACTCTGAATCCCTAAGGCTGGACTGAAAGTGAGAGAACTGTTGAGTTTTCATTGCAAACAAGGTGGAGACATCAGGTCTGCCAGCTGTGGAGGTGGACTCAGCAGGATGAGAGACAGGGCCTGCAGTTTGGCTGCCAGGACAAGGAAATGAGAAAGTTATCCACCTGCTCAATAAATCATGGGTTCAAACATGAGCATGCTGTCTCTGCTGTCTTTCCTCAAAACCCCTCTCTGTTTCTATCATCCCTGAGGCCCAGATTTTCAGCAGTAACAAAGTTTTATGCTTAATTTGAGGGCCAAGACTTCTTGCATTGAAGGACACAAAGGCTAAATAAATTGGAATGGACTACCCAGGGAGGTGATGGAGTCACAGTCCCTGGAGGTATTTAAGAAAAGATTGGATGTGGCACTTAGTGCCATGGTCTAGTTCACGTGGTGGTGTTTGGTCATAGGTTGGACTCAATGATCTCAGAGGTCTTTTCCAATCTAATTGATCCTGTGATTCTGTGATGAGATTTCTGGAACCAAGGTTACATGTGCTCATTCTATACTGCAAAGTAAAGCACCCTTACCTCACATGCAAAATAAGGCATCATCAGTGGAAAACCATGACCAAAACATGCTTACCATACTGGAAGGAAAGGCGAGACTTCTCTTACTCTAGATTTTCATGGTTACATGCTCTTATCTCCTACATGTGGTGCTTCTATTTTGGTATTAACGTGTGTGGTTTTAGTTAAAAACTAAACAACATTAATTTTTTGAAGGTGACCCTTCCTTATGGTAAGAGGAGCTGAGCAGCAAAATGCCTGAGAAAACAGCCAAGCAGTACTTGTGATCTTTGAAGAAAATGGGACATGGTATCAGTGGCTGTGCCTGGTTGGGGCAGACAGCACTGTATGAGAAGGGTACCACAGCTGCTGGATTGCAGTAGTGTAGTGACACCATTCCTGGCTACACAGGTAAAAATCCTGGCCTGAGTGTTCTTCTGCCCAAAGGGAAGATTGGTGCTGTTACGCAGTGGCCCTACGTCTGGTAGTCAGCTGTGAGTGCCAAGAGCTCCCTGGCAGCCGTGCACTTGGGGTTTGCCAGCTCCACAGAAGCTGACGTTTTCCTTGGCGACACACTGTGCAGGGACACACGTGTAAACACTCCTCCATGAACAGCACTTGGCAAGCCACCTGGACTACGAGGTTCCACTCTCCTCCTTCCCCTCCAGCAGAGGAATTTCCCCACACAATTGTGCCTACCCACATGAAGCCTGTGTGAGAGAATCCTGTGAAGATGACTGAGCTGTGCGCCCTGACATTCCACTCCTGCATCCTGTCACCTCAAGCACATCACAGCTGCAGAGGAAAGCCCCTTCTCTGTTCCCCATCACAGCACAACCTCCCAGTGGCAAAGGTGAGGAGCAGGGTGAGGAGAGCATCTCTCACTAGGAGCCTCACAGTTAGGACAGAGTCCTTGCACCAAAGTCATTGATGCACAATTGGGTCTTCATCACTTGGGAAAGGCTTAGACTAGAGTACCAGGACAAGGTACTTCTAAGCATAAATCAAGCTGGTTTCACCTGAATGTTACACAGATGTGAGTAATGAATGCTCATCCATGATTCTTTTCTACCTACTCCAAGGGAGAAGTATCAAGTTGGCACCAGGTTTTAAATCCAATGACAATTTAAAACGCTACTGTGAACTTGGGTCTGACATTTAAAGCAAAAAATTAGTGTTTGAAGGTCATTGAACAAGCCTATTACAAAAACCTTTAGCTTCTAATTAATGTTGTTCAAAATAATGTTCAAAACACAGGATAGAGAAATCTGGTTGAACCAAAAGGTACAAATAGCAAAGAAGCACTACATTTTTGATTTCAGAATGTATAATTTGATAAATCATTACCATAATACAAGTTACACATGTTTAAGACACAGCCTCCTATAACCAGCTCACAGATTCCAGTTAAATGCAGTAGAAGCAGCTAGAATTTAAAATAGTTCCTTACAAACTCTAGTTTCTCTGTAAATTTTCTCCTTCAATCAGCTAAATTAGATCTTTTTCAAGTTTAGGGTTTAGACACTCAATAAAGTCTGGTAGGTAGGAGTTCCTGATGAAAGCCATGTAACAGTGGGCAAAAGGCCAAGAAAAGATTTAAAGCAGTTAATTTCCTGCTGACTGAAGGACGTGTGTGAGGTTATATGCATTTATCTTTTGTTGTGACTCCATATTCCCTTCTGGAAGGGGAAGGACAGTTGTCTTCATTACATTTCTGCAAGGATATTTTAATTTTAGAAGACCTCGCTGTAATAAGAAGGACCAAGAATCTGAGCAGCTCAGGGAAGGGTCTTAAATTCTCGAAACATTTAAAGTACTAGGAGGTGGAAACAGTCCACAGAAAAATATCATCAGCTCCTTGCTAACAACCTAAATATCACCCTGCTTCACCACTGAGGACTGAGCTAACCTACTCTCTCCATGTCTGGATTGGTCTCAAAGAGCCAGAAACCTTTCTCGGAAAAAGTGTTTCCCAGAACTCACATTCCTGAATATCCTTTTTGTGAGTCTGCAACTGTAGTTGCTTGGCTTTCAGTTATTTTTCTCCAGTGCTGGCAATTTGTTGTTTCTCTCAAATGTTCATCTGGCTCTGTTTTGCTTAATCATAGTGTCTCCCAAAGGTCTGCACTAATGAGTTTCTGCATTCATACCATATGCTTTCTTTGCCATTGAGAGGTTTAGTTGTATACAAAACAGATTTTGAGACTCTTTGTGTTCCCTTTCTCTTCTATCCTCATATCTGAAAGGTCTTCTAGGCTAAAGAGTCTTCTCAGGTCCCTTCACCCTGCTCGTTAGAAGTTTACACCACGTCTAAACAATGCTCCCATATAATTTAGTCATGTGACAAAACTTTGAAAGTAATTTTCCAGTTGCTTCTTGATTTGGATTTAGGTTAACTAGCTTTTTTGGAGTCTTTATTTGAAATCTCAGAGGCCATGGTCATCCACAGACTCAGAATATGGTGGCAACTCCCAGTGACAGGAGACACCAATTTCCTACTGAAGGAGCTGTGCTTCTAAGGGTGGTAGAACTACACGTAAGGAATAAATTCTTTACTGTGAGGATGGTGAGACAGGTTGCCCAGAGAAGTTGTGGAGACCCCATCTCTGGAAGCATTCAAGGCCAAACTGGACAAGGTGTTGAGTGGAAAGTGTCCGTGGCCATGGCAGGGGAGTTGGAATGAGATGATCTTTAAGGTCCCTTCCAATACAAACCATTCTATAACTGTGATTCTGATTCCCACCTTTTCTGTCAATTTCTCTCCCTCCATGCCCATAAATTGCCATTCCAGGTCACTTCTGCCACAGATCTGCTATTTCCAGCAATGCTTAACTTAGTGAAGCATCAAAATTCCAGTTCCAGTAGCACAAAAGAATTCTTTCCCGGATTTTTCCCTACATAAAACACAGTCTCTAGTTTTCTCTTTTAGATTCAATGGAAGCAGTGTTCAAATGACATTCCAGTTTTTCTGGTTGTCCATCAAGCTGAAAACCTCCATGAGTGTTCTTTGCACAGCTTGTTCTCTGGTACAAAATGTTGTCTGGAACATAGGGATGCATGGAAGGACCTGGTGCCTTTGGTCTTAGGAGCAGCAGGAAGGAACACATCTCGCTCCAATACAGCTGTGTCAGGAAGCCTTCTGGGAGGGAGGGAGGCATGCGTGAAGTCTAGGAAGATGTTGACTGATCTGAAGGATGGAGGCAAGGACAGTGGCATTGATGTGCACTGGAGCTGGGACAATTGTGTAGATGAGTTCATATTGGTGAGCATTGGGAACATGAGGCACAACAGATTTGTTTAGAAGAATACTGGGGAGGAGTAACAGTTCTCCTATAGTGAAGGACTTTATTATTTACGGTACTAGATTATAAACAGCATCACTCCTGCATATTCCTCAGAAAGACACTATTTACCTTTTGGAAGCTGTCATTTCTCAACTTGTTTGTTACTGGAGGCTCATGCAGGTCTGATGCACTTTGTCACCATCCCAGAGCAGCATCCAGGACAGTCAACCCCCTCAGCCCAACTCAGAGCTGTGCTGGACCTACTTTTGCATCCGTTCATGGCACTGAGATGGGTATCTCAGACCCTCTTGGTGATGAGAATCCTGTCTAAGGAGGAGACTCACGGCAGCTGAAGTTCACTGGTGATGTCCTGCCCTCCCTGCTTTCCAAGTCCCTTGGTAAGTAAGCAGAACATTAACATCAGAGACATTTGATCTGAGATATTACCTAACTGTCAGCCAGTGGTATCAAATCTTTCCTGCTTATCTAGGCCCTGCCAGAGGACAAAATTGTGCTTATGTCTCCAAGACCAGTTCCAGTTTGTCTGCTGAAGTTACTGCTGCTGCAACATTTTACAGTATTTGAGATTTTTGTCAGGATCTTTGTCATACATATTTTTTTCAGCAAAAATGGATTTTCAAATTGTTTCATTTAATTTTCTTTTGCCTGGTTGTACAGACACTTCCCAGTGTTCAGGCTGCTTTAATGCAAACAGTGGGTTTACTTGTAGGATGTCCCCTGGTAAACTTGACTATTAGTTATACAAGCTCGGATTTTTCATAAGCTGGCCAGACCTCTTGGAACACTCCAAAATATGTTGCATTAAGGTATGGGAAGAGGCTTAATATACTTTTATATCCGTTTTCAATAAACCACAATTTTCTCCAAAAGATCTGCCTAAAACCCTTGTCTCCCAAATTGAAATATGTTTCTGGAAGTAATAACATTTTCCATTACACCAGCAAAGTAGATATTAACTTTCATTTCTATGAGTATCAGAACTTCCCATCCCTAAAGGGATGGCTTCTGTGTATCTTTGCAAACTTGATAAATGACATGCAGTGAATTGAACTGATGTCCCACCTTCAGTGTAGGGTTATTATAAAACAGAGGGAGCTACAGTAAACGGAGTCAGAAAAAAATCTCCTTGTGTTCTCACCATACTTGGAGATTTCTGGCAAAAATTAGGACAAGGTGTTTTAGTTCTGTATGTGCACATAACTGTAAGGGCAGCTTGCCACATGCTTCACTCATTTAGAGAAAACATCCCTGTGATGGATGACCCCACTATATAAAAATAACAGCCTGGTGATAAATTTAATGTGCAGCTTTGACCTACTTCTTTCTAATACTCCATCTCCTTGGGACTTTCTGATTTCATGTGTTCTAAACCCCTCAGCTGTGGCCCCATCTTCTTCCATTTTTTTTTGCTTTTGCTTTTCTTTTCTCTTTTTCTTTATTAAATTCAAACTACAGGACAAATGTTTCTTCGTCCAGGTATGGCGATCTCACCATTCTAGGCCAAAGGCAGGTGAAAGCCTATCCAATACTAGTGGAAGCATTGCTACAGGGACAAAGAAATCACTCCGTGAAAGTGTGGCATTTTCTCACATGAAGCAAAATATTACTGAAATGCCAGTGCTTTTGAAGGGAAAGAAATTTCCCCATGGATTTCAGTGAAATTGGTGCTTTGGTCCTGGAGTTTGGGACCAAGGAGCTGAGACGTTGGCAGGGGGTCACTCTGTGGTCTTGGCCAGAAACACGGGGATCACGTCCCATGGGAGCTGATGTGGTGTCACTGCTCATTGTCACTCACTCCAGTGCAGTAACAAACAGAAATGGTATGCAGAGATGATCTTCATCACCTCATGGGAAGATATAACCCTCTGCAACCAAGCACTGTGGCTGCCCCAGAAGATTGTGCTGGACCGATGTTGGCCACTCCTCCTCGCTCTCCTTATTCCTTATGCTGAGAGAACAAAAGTAACATTCAAACATTATTCTTATTATAAGGTCATTGGCCAATTTGGTTAACCATTTTGGTTAATTTACACACTGCCATTTTGCTTTAGCTAGCAGAGGAGGGAGTCCAAGCAGAGACCTCCTCATCTGACCCACCACTCACACCATGACTTCTACTGGAGAAAGGAGCACAGAAAAGCATCTCTTTCCCCAGAAATACAAACCTACCAAACACTACAAATTCCAAATTATAATTAAAGCCGTAGCACAGACAAGGAAGACCATCCCTTAATTTTTTGCATGTTGAACAAGATAAAAAAAGTGGTGGTAACTCTTGGGGTTTAGAAAGGATAGAACAAATTGCCTGTTGCAGTCAGAAGCCACTGGCTGTCTGCAGAGTCTTAGGCAGAGGATCAGCTGCTGGGTGAATATCATGGTTCAGCACTGATCACTGGTTTTCTATTTTCTTTTCCTATTTTGCTGTCCTGTGGTAGCTGCTGTCTGCCTGTTGTCTCCATGTCCAGTTGAAATCTCCATGGTCACTCTCCTCTCAAGGTGATTCGTGTGGTGAAGGCAGGTGAGTTGGGCACCTGCTGTAACGGGGGCCTGTCCTCTAATCCTGCACTTCAGATTTCTTCTAGTCAGGCTGTCCTGCTGAACAGGTACATTGAAAAATTCCTGTGAGAAATGCATCTGGCTGCTGTCAAGGAGCAGGAGATCGGATGAGATGTTTCTTCCTTCCTTAAATAACCTTAGACAAAGCTGCAGCTTCCTTGTTTCCATGTTTCCATCCAGATATGCAGGTAAGCTAGGTATGGTGGGGGTCTCTGATGCATCTCTGATGATTGTCCTCACACTTTATCAGAAGCAAAACAAAAATGCTCTTGATGCTGAAATAAGTCACTCTGCTGTACAGACCCCCGTGTAGTGGCCAGTCTGATGGCCAGACACATTCCTGGAAGAAGACTCCCAGATACCTGAGATATTTTTTCCAACCCAAACCTGCAGGCACCCAGCCCTGGTGCTTGTTGAAAGCTGGATACCAAACCAAATAGATGCTGGGTTCGGTCTCCTGCTCTTAAAACCCCACTGTTTTCTTGAAACCCATTGTGCCAACCTTTTCCAACCAAGCTCCAGCCTGCACAGTGGACCCTGCTTTCCAGCAACAAGCCAGGGCTGGCACAGCATTCATGTCTGATGGAAATGGCAGTTTCATTACTCCTAAAATTACTTGCTCAGTGTGAAACAGGAGAGCTTGGCGCAGGAAGATGCATAGCAGATACTACAGATAAAGCCAAAGGGTTTGGGGATATCTCATACCTGTTAAAAGGCATGGCCAGAAAAAGAGCCACCCCTTTCTCTCTAACATGTTTGTGTGCAGGTAACAAAGATATGCAGCCTGAATCCTCATAGTAGTTGAAAATGTTATAAAATCCATTTTCAGGTCACATCTAGGAGGCAGACAGGCTGTCATCAGCTCTGATTCTGCCATTTCATTTTCACTCGCTCTCATTCATGTGGAAAGATCCCGGAGAGCCCTGCGCTGTGATCTGCTCAGTTCTATTTTTGGCTGTCTCCTTTCTGACGGAAGGTGATTTCTCATATGTGGTGTTTTCCAATTATCACTTGTTGAGACATACCCCCTGGTTATATTACAAAGAGAATCAGGTGGCAAGTACACATTTACAAGTCTTTATTCTAGGGCACAGGAATACCTTATTGATCTGAGCTTTGAACCGAAGCTCTGGGTACTCTTGGGAATCATATTTCTTCTGAGTGAGTTGATCCAGCCTCCCCTGTGAGAGATAGAGAAAATGAAGTATCATCTAATTTGTTTGTGTGCATATGTGAATAGGGTGTTGGTGGTCCACTATACAATATTTAAAATATGCAAGTGTCTCCTACAATATCCTGTATTGTATTTGATATTAAACAGGCTTTTTTTCCCAGTTACTGTTCACCCACTGCTCACCAAGCTGTGACTCAGCTGCTTCCTCTGTTTCAAAAGCTTAATCTTTTTGGTCTACAGTATTACTTTGTAAAGCACTTTATCAGGAAAAGCATGGATTTGTGGAGGGATGAATGGGTGAGCAAGCACCTTGCTGTGGCCTTTCTGTTTTCTCTGTCCCACTCTCAAGACACACAGGATTACCTTGGAGATTTCTCAGCAGCATAAATTTGAAAACTGAAAAAAGCATGATAATGACGATAAATGAAATATTTCCATTATTAGGGGTGCATTTTGCATCACAAATTAGTTCAATTATTGATAACATTACAATAACACATCAAAGACAGGAAAACAAAACTCAGCAAAGAGGCCGGGGGTGCACAAGCAGTTGGGAGGGGACAAAGCTGAGACAGCTGACCCCAACTGACCAAAGGGATATTCCATAACATATGGCGTCATTGTCAGTGTATAAAGCTGGGGGAAGAAGAAGAAAAGTGGCATTTGTCAAGTCACTGTTATGTGTGATGGAGCCCTGCTTTCCTGAGAATGTCTGAACACCAACCTGCCCACAGGAAGTGGTAAATCAGTTCCTTGTTTTGCTTTGTTTGTGTGCATGGCTTTTGCCTTACCCATTAAACTGGTTTTCTCTCAATCCACACAAGACTTCTCACTTTAACACTTCATATTCTTTCCACTATCCCACCAGTGGGGGGGTTGATTGAGTGGCTGTGTGGGGCTGAGTTGCCAGCTGGGGTTAAACCATGGCACTTCCCCGTCATCTGCTGAACCAGCGGAGTCCCAGGGCAGGTCTCAGAAGTTCCCCAGTGCATCCCAGCTGCGACAACAGGACCAGCAGGGTCTCGCTTGGAGCAGCCTTGTCATCAGTAAAGGATCCCTTCTGTGTGAACGTGCAGACCAGCAAAACCTCCAGTCACTGGTTTTCCTCCATTCCACAAGCTCCCAGAAGTGGCAGAAGTCCCAGTGAGAGCTGCTGAGAAGAGAGGATCTGCTTTGTTGACACTGTGGATGTTTCTTGGCTAATAACCTTTGATTGTTTTTGGCTTCTTCTTTGCACCAGAGTGGTCAGCAGTTGTTTATTCTTGAAACTTGAACAAATTTGACATAATTCTGCAGTTGCTGTTACTTTGGTGAGCAATTTATCCCAGGGTCTTTTCACCATCTGTTTTCCTCTTCCAGCTGTTTGTTCACATCTCTTGGAATGATTTCATTAGATCAGCTTCAAGCTTATCAATACCCCAGTTTCTTTTACAGGTCACTGAGATGTAGTTCATTTTCTTGCCTGTAGCTTTGCAGACTGAAATTGAGATGCATCAACATTCCATTAATTTCTGGTTCTTTTCTACCCATCTTTTCATTTAGAGACATCCTACTTTTTCTAGGCTGATAATACACCCTTTATCCCCCTTCTTTGTAATTTTTTGATTCAGAAAATCACCTTGGAGAACCAACTCATAGGGCTTTTCATCTACAAGCACATATATTCAGCCTGTGGTTAGTTGTTTTGGCTCTGGTTCAGATAAAAGAGAGTACCAGATGTAAATATTATACCTGTAGGGCCTGGGAAACTGAAAGAGAAAACTAGAGTTTTTCTGAGAGTGCACACAGTAAATGTAGGAGCTTCTTGTCTAAGACACGAAGTCCCCAGGTATGGACTGTGCAGCCTTACTTTGTACCTGGGCACCAGTCTTGGAGACTTCTGTGAGCAACAGTGAACAGAGAGAGGGCTGAGAGAGAAAAAAGGCACAATCACGCTGCAAAAAGCATGGGCAACAAAACACAAAGTTCAAGAATAGCACCAGATGGCCAGGATGGAAAATGCCCTAAAAATGTATGATTAGTCTCTGCAGAGGCTTGCAGTTAAAATCTCAATACACTAAATGGACTATTTCCTTTTCAAACCTGGCAGAGGGAAAAGCAGACTGTGAGGTACTGTACGAATAAGACCTATGGCCATTATTTAAAGTCACCCTACTGAATAGTCTGACACCTGGAAATTCATCTACCAGTGAGAACAGTTATTTTGTCCATTCCTAAGTCATATTTCTGAACCTTTTTTACTTGTCAGTCATTAAGTTAGAAATAAATGATACTGGAAAAATAAATGGTATGAGGAAAAAAAGGTCATTTTCCTCTGTTCAGCTTTGTTTTCCATGCTGCCTTCTGTGCCTTTCCCACTTTCTATGTATCATAAAATGGATTCATCCTAATCTGAAAAAAGAGTCCAGTGGCCCGGAAATACTTTATTCTAAATGTGTTGATACTGACAGAGCTTTAGCAGTGAAATTCTTCTGCTCTCTAGTATTTTGCCAGAACTCTGTCTTTCCCATACATGCTAAGTAAAACAAAGTTACCAAGTAGTTATCAACATCAGCACCTGCTCTTGTTTTTCCCAGATTGTTATTATTTCGGTCAGAAAAACACTTGCCTGCTATGTGCTAGAAGTTGGGTCAGCCCCTTGGGGGTTGCCTGGCCAGAAGAACCAATTATTTCATGTCACCTAACTCACTTTGTGAACTAACATATAAAAACTTCGGAAAATTATTAAACTCAGCTCAGCTTGCTGCTTTTCTACTGATTTGGACTCGTGTGGTTTTTCTACATGTCCGCGTTGCACAGTGACATAAATGTGCATTTCTGATCCATAGAATCACAGAATCACAGATTCAGCTAGGTTGGAAAAGACCTTTGAGACCTCATCAAGTTCAACCTATGACCAAACATCATCTTGTCAACTAGATCACATCCAGTCTTTTCTTAAACACTTCCAGGGATAGTGACTCCACCACCTCCCTAGGCAGCCCAATACAATGTCCTGTCACCCCTTCTGTGAAGAATTTCTTCTTAATTTCCAACCTAAACCTCCTCTGATGCAGCCCAAGACTCTGTCCTCTTGTCCTATTGCTAGCTGCCTGGAGCTGTCTGACAGAATAAACAGGGATGGCGGATTTTATTGAAGTGGGTTTTATTGAAAAGAAGAAGCAGGGTAGTTCATTTTTAAGGCAGCAAGGGTAAATCTGCTACAATTTTGCAAAGTTAATTAAAACAGAACAATCTTGTGATTGCATCAGTGTTCCTATTACGTCAATAAACCAATGGGTTGGAATCTCATAATCAGCAAATTAATGCACTGAGTAATCAAACTGGAGTCTGACGTTGGCAGTGAAAGGAACTACTTTGTCTTAGTCCTGTTTCCAGCTCTCGTGAGAGAAAGGAGCAGAATTCAAGGAAAAGGGAGCTTCCTGTCTCTGGCTTCGGGCTGTAGTCTAACCAGCTCATGAAACTATTTAGTCAGCGAAGAATCATTTTGGTTTCAGGGACATGCCAAGAAAACATTTCAATCCCATCCTGTTTCACTTTGAGGAAATCTGATTTAGAGAGTTCTGAGAGGTCCCTCTTTAACATGGCCTCTTCATGCTGAGCTGCTGCCAGTGGTTTTGGGTTAACTCCTCTCTCCAAATACCACAAAAGCTACAAATTTCCCCAAGATGAAAAAAGACTCCTTCCATAAGTTGCAAAATGTTACTAAGTGGACCTGCTGCCCCCAGGATGCCCAATTTCTTCCCTCCCATCAGCAAATAGCGAGGTAGTGCTCTCAGGACCCATCTGCCTTGGGGAAAGGCCATTGCAGCACAGAGCTAGACATGTCCTGTAGTAATGACTCCAGCTGAGTGGCTTTGGAAGTGGAAAAGTTACCTTTGATTAAAGACACTTTTCCTTTGATTATATCCATGACTCTGAATTTGCTATTCCAGTACCAAATGACCATCTAATTGTTTATGGCACATAGAAAGCCACTCATATGGATGTCACAGCACATCCTCCCTCCAGACCTTCTGGATTAAGTGCTCCTACAAAGACCACCCTCCCTGCTGTCCCTGCCCTCTGTGCTCTCTGATTAGCCAACTAAGTGGCAAAACTTCAGAAGAATTTGAAATAATGACTTTATTTTATTGCTTGTTTTATTTAAAGTCCCTTTAAAACTCAAGTGGTCTTATTTTTCAGAAGAGAGACCTAAGCCTCCTTGCTGTGTCTGTGACTTTCTTGCTGCCCTGTCTTTATCCAGGCAATTTCAAGAGGCTATACTCTGTAAAACTAGATGCCATGCTATTTTCCAAATATTTCATGCATTTTCTTGTCATTACAGAGTAGTGCAAGGAAAACAGTGAATTTTTACCTTTGGAGATTTAGTTCAGGCTTCACTGGTAAATTTTTGAGAGCCACATTTTTTAAGATGCTTGAATATCCTGGCAGACAGGATATTCACCTTTGCAGGATTCTTAGTACTATTTTTACATCTGATTTGTAAGCTTTCGAGTTTCTAGCTCTCACTCAGATGAGTTCTGTCAGAAATCAGGTGTAATGCTAAATTACACCTGATGAGTGATGGGTGCTTTGAGAAAATGTAAAATTGTCCTATTCATTTACCTATGTTTCAAACCCCTCTGTTACTTCAGCATGCTAGTGTGCAAAGTGTCCCAGCAGGAATCTTTTCCTGTTTATTCATTTTGGTGTATTGCTTCAGTTAGGAGGGTGACTGTCAGATGAACACACTCTTTAAGAATGGATTAGGATATTATGATCAACACAAAACAAGGAAACCTAAATGCTGTAATTCTCATCCTTCTCATGCAAAGTGGAAAAGATATTTCTGCTTCTGTCTTCTTGTGTATAACACAGGGTGGGAAAAGGTTCCCCTCCTGATGTCCATCAGCACAGGCTATTACACGAGAGAGGGTGGCTCCACACCTGATGTAGAACTATCAATATTGTTCCTGTCCAAGTGCAGTGAAGCCCTCTGTGCTCACTGGATCACACCAAACAGTCGGGATAACCAAATTATTTCCTCCAGCTGAAATCACTGTTGCAGCCTAAGGACCTGGGGTTCAGCCAGCTGGGCACGAACTCATCCCAGCTGGCAGAGCAGCCGGGGCTGTGCCACCACTGAGTAACCCTAGAGGGCTGGGAAGGCCGCGGTATTCCTGCCATAGACTTCTGTGGGAGAAGGGGAAAATATACAGGCAGGTTAGTTTGCTTTACTGGATTTGACATATTTTTAATGAATTAGAAAAAATGCATGGTAAATTCATTAAGACTTTTCCGTGGGGGTCTCTAACTGGAATCCTCTAGCTGGGATTTGAAGAACTCGAGACAAGATGTAGAAGTTTTTGCCTTGGATGAGGCCCAGAGAACACACTGGAAAGATAAATACATGCTTCTCTCCTCATCTTCTTTCTTTCTCTGTAAAACGTTTAGGCTTAGATCTTCCCTGGAGATAAACTGGCACCGTTTCAGTCATTGCAGCAGAGCTGCAATAATTTACAAAGGGCCTGTGCATTTTAAATCACGGCAGTTATGGCAGAGAGAGGGGGAATATCGCAACCCGGGGTCTCTCCTGAAGGACCGCGTCCCCTCCAGCCCGGTCCCCCAGGTGCTCTCCCTGATCACCGCTCCAAAGCCGGGCTCGGCGGAGGTTCTCTCTCCCACNCCGGGCTGCCCCGCTCCCCTTCCCCGGCGCACCGCTGCCCCGCTCCCCTTCCCCGGCGCAGCGGGGCCCGCCCGGCCCGCGGCCTCCCCCGCACCCCGCCGCTCTCCGAGGCCATTAATGCACAGGGCCTTATGCTGATTCCGCAGAGCCCATTAATCACCTTTGCTGAGGCACAGGGACTGTTTGTACAGAGTTTGCAGAGATTATCGCCGTGGCTCCGGGATTTGTCACGCTGCATTACAAATGGTGCTTTAGTGAGCTCCTCGGGTCCCAGGGGTGCGTAACCTGTCTGAGGCAAAGGCAAATATTGTTGAGCAGCACAGGTTTCCCAAGAAGGGGCTTATCTGTTCCAGATTGCTTCATCATATAAATAGGACTTCGATATGAGATACAAATGCAATTAATTCCTCAAGGGTTACATTTGATAATGGCACAGAAATTAATCATCCTCAGTCACAGAAATAACACTGGCTGTTACAGAGAATTCAAGTAAAATCCTGTAGAGATATCCACCATCAAAAATATTGCTTTATTTTACCTTTTGATAGAATTATGTTATTGTTATTGTAACCCGATGAGATTTCTGTTTTGAAAATGTTCTAACAGGGATTAATTCATTAGTAACCACAGGGAAGGGCACTGCAGCCACAAAACAGCCGAGCCACAAGCTTTGAGATCCAGTCTCTCATCCACAATTTGGTAGAAGGAAGAGCCAAGATGGGACACAGTCAAATATACCAAAAAAGTGGTGCTTATCACTAGGTAGGTGAGCACGACTTCAAGAGAAATGTGTCCAGGGACTGGGATAGACAATTTTGTTCCAATCATGGGAAAAAAAAAAAAAAAAACATGCTGAGAAATCCTTCAGAAAAAATTGTAAAAGCAGGGCATTAGCCTTTTTCTTCAGCATAATGCTATGAGATATATTTGTGGTGGAGGCAAGCTTGTATGTAACTGGAGGGTAGTTGAGAAAGCCTTAATCAAATGTGATTTTATAAAAGTATACATGAAAAAAGTATTGTTACTTAGAAGTTTGGTAATTATGTATTTTGAGCAATCCTACCACCTGCAGCTTGAGTCAGCTAGCTACTTCAGGGAGTTCTGGAAGGCACAAGTGAACAGATGGTGTGTTTGTGACACCATCAGGTAGTGGGCAGTGAATATTAGTAAACTGGCAAGTGCCCACCAAAAATTATTCTAAAGCACATAATTAAATAAGTCATAAATAACAACAACAGCAACAACAACCCCAAAAAATAATATGAAAAAATTTTGATAGTTGAAAAGGAAGGAGTGGGAGGAGGAAACAAGATTTTTTTCAAATTAATTATACAGCCTTATTTCTTATATTTTCTGGGTCCATTACACACAGATACCAAGTAAAAATCTCATAAATTAAACACCACTCAGATATTTTACATAACTGAAGCTAATTGCCTACCATTTTGATATTGTCAAGCATATGTAATAACAATGTTCTAGTTTTTACTATCATTAAGAAGCAAATATAGACTTGAAAGCAAGTCCCCCAGAAATCACAAAAGGCCAGATAGATGAAAGAAAATTCCACTGTTTGGCATAATGCAGTGATTAGTATGAATGCAATATCCCCATTTTAATTTTACTATCTTCTTCTCAGAGGCCTGTCAGGCCTGCCTGGGTTCTGATAGCACCAATCTTTGTGCAAATTTATCTCAGACTCAAGCTTGACACTGAGGTGTTGTTTGTGTTTAGGGCAATAATAAATCTGACTTCTTTTCTACACAAGGCAAAAAGAAACAATGCAGTTCTGTGGGCATTCTAATGATGATGCAGAACTCTTTTTTTAAAAAAATATACAGTTTAATTAATAAAAAAAATTTCTAACATAAGCAGGAAACTCATATTTTGAGGAGTCATTATGGATACTGAGAGGCAAGGCCTACAAGTGGCATAAAAATACAATACAGGACTTGGGGGAAGATTCTGGCTGTGGACATGCAGCCATGTAGCCTCTGAGGACCTAAGAGAACCATGGCAAGACATGCAAAGAGGTAGTCAAGAAAGCTAAGGCTTGGCTGGACCTGAAACTAGCCAGAGATGTCAAGAACAACAAGAAATGGCTCTTCAGACACATGACCAATAAGAAGAATCACAGATAAGACACAGGACCATTGCTAAACAGGGCAGGAAAATTAGCTACTTCTCAGTGCAAGGCCACTGTCTGTAATATTTGAAAAGTCATGGATATCAGGGGTGAATCACCCAGGGATCGACAATGGGCCCCATGATGCTGAACATCTTCATAAATGATCTGAATGCTGGGACTGAAGGCAGCCTCAACAAGTTTACTGATGACACCAAAGCAGATGGTGAGAGGGACACATCAGAAGGGAGAGACATCTCACAGAGAGACCTGGGCAGGCTGGGAGAGTGAGCGAGCAAGAACTGGATGAAGTTTAACAAATGCAAGGTTCTGTACCTGGGACACAACCAAACATAACCAAAGAGCCCAGAACAGGCCAGGATCTATGCTTGGGGAGCAGGATCGCTGAGAGAAGCCTGGGGTTCAGGTGGACAACAAGCTGGCCACAAGTCAGCAGTGTGTGGCTGCAGCCACAAAGGTAAACTGGATACTGGGCTGCATCTGCAGGGGCTTAACTTGCAGTGGTAGGGACTTCACCATCCCACTCAGTGCTTGTCAGGCTGCACCTGGAGCAGTGTGTCTTGTTTTGGCTCCCACAATTCAGGAAAGATGCAAACAGACTGAGGAGGGTCCAAAGAGGGGCCATGAAGATTATCAGAGAGCTGCAGAACCTGCTCTGTAAAGGAAGACTGAAGGAGTTATGTCTTTTTTCCCTGGAGAAGAGAAGACTTAGGGAGAGACTGTATTCCAGTGTTTAAAGGGTGGCTACAAGAGGACATTGCCTCTTCACAAAGAGCTTAATGGAGAATACAAGGGGCAACAGGAACAAGTGACACTGGCAGAGGTTTCCTATCAACATAAAAAAGACATTTTTTACATGAAGAGCAATCGTTCAGTGGAACAGCCTCCCCAGGGACTGGGTGGAGTCCCCATTACTGGAGGTTTTTCAGATGTCATTGAACAGGGTGCTGGATAATCTCATTTAGGCTCCCTGTCCTGTGAAAGGTTGGACCAAATGATCTTTCAAGGTCCCTTCCAACCTGGGCTGTTCTGTGATTCTACCTTATTCAAATCACTTATGTCTTAATTTTAAGGTACAGCCTGGTGTGCAGCTTAGTTATATTTAAGATTTATTGTGTATTGGGCAAAGACTGGGCTTTTACAACAGTATCAGCACAGCAGCCAGTTGAGTTGTGAGTGCCAGTGATGCCAGTGTCTGGAGGGTTTGGGAGCCCAGGGAAGCACACACACTGTCATTCCATGGGCAAGAAGCCCAGACATGTTCAAGGGCAATGGCATTCAGCTCAGGCACCTATGGAGTCTATGGCAAACAAAGAGCTGAATGCAGAGTTCCTGTCCTGCACCTTTTCTCATAAGACTCTTCCAGTCCATGGGCTTCCCTGAAGAACATCCATCAGAAAGCAGAGACTCTGGTTTCCTCAAGCGTGCCTGACTAAGCGGAAATCTGCTTTCCTGTTAGGTGCTGCTGTTTGTGACACAGAAGACACTTCAGCTTGGGAAACATCACAAATGTCTCTTCAATCACAAGTGGCATGGGAAGAGCAACTAAGGAATTGATGCTTTAGGTTTTAACTTTTGTATTTTTCAAATCCTGTACTGCCTAGTGTTTAACTCTGAAGTTTGTTGTGGCCTGTTAGCTACTGTTCTGTTGTGCTAGTTAGACACAACAAGCCACTCTAGGTTTGCTCTCCAAGGACAGCTAGATTGTCCCAGGCCCCCAAATATGTAAACCAAGGCCTCTGAAGAGAAGGGCAAACTTGGGGTGGTTAGATCATTAACTGGGGTTGCAAGTGGAGAATTCATCCTGATATGCAAACTTACAAAAGTGTGAAACACTCGTGACCCAAGGTCCATCTTGGGTGCAGCCTTTTAACTCCCCAGGGTGTACCTTGAAGGCCCCTCAAATAAATGCCTACCTTTATTCCCTTATTCTTGTCTAGTCTCTGTTTTTAGGTGGCCATTTCAGGCATCAGTAGGACTGCTTAAACTTTCACCCATTATAAGGGCCAGCTGGTAGACAGTAGATTCAAAACTGACACATGAAAGTATTTTTCATAAGATGTGTTCAAGTTGTGCAACTCCTTGCCACAGAAAATTAGAGGTTTAAAGTTTACATGGTTTCAAGGAGAGATTGAACAAATTAGTGAAACAGAAAATCATTGTCTTCTGTTAAAAACAAAATATTTTTCTTGGGTCAGGAACTCCCTGATAAATTGTCAGAAAGTTGGAAAGTTATTTGGGGAAGCACCAAAAAGATGTTTTGTCAATTTTCATTCTACTCTTGAGGAACAACATTCAGCCACTATTGGAGGTGTGATGCTGTCTGAGACAGATTTTTGGACCATCCCAGAACAGCCCTGCCTTGTATTCTTGGGAGCTGAAAGAGAGGTCAGGGTGGAATGGGGGAGCCAGGAATTCTAGAAGAGTGTTCTCTGCATTTTTGCCGAAAACCTGTCTGTCAAAGTGGGTGCCAATTCACAAAGTAAAAAATTTCTTCAATGCTTTTTCAAGACAGTCTAAAAGAGTATCCACCCTGAAGAGTCAAATCAGTAGCATCTTTGGCCCCAGAGGAATTAACATGGCAACAAGATCATTCTGGATCAATGAGAAGTCAAGACTGTGACAAGAAACTTTTGAGGTCCCCTACTGAGTTCTTGGAAGGAGATTAGACTTTAAAAAGAGCCCATAACCATGCCAGAACTTCTGGCTGGCTATCCCAGAGCATTGCTGTGAGTACCCTCAGGAGCAATTAACCCTATCAGTAATGGCACGAGTAGGGTTGCTCCTGGATGTAATATCTGCATGCTGGGCAATGAGCCACATGGGAGGTCAGGCAAGCTCTACAGCAGAATGATTTGGCTGCAAACCTGCAGTGCTGCAAAGTGTGTGATATTGAAAAACCATAAAGACACCAAGTGTTTGGTGTCATGAGACCGACATTCTGCAAGACTTCTTGGGCTATCAGCGCAGGATCTGTGAGTGGTTTAGTCAGTCCAGCTCACTGTTTTGAAAAGTCAGAAACTGAGCCACAAAGGGTAATGAGATTTTCTTTAGGTAATTAGAAAGATTTTTTAAAAAACATGTTTATAATTTATTATTCTGTTCCCTACTCTCCTGGACTGCTGAGCCATTTCTGGTTCACCTTTCACTGCTGACCAATTATTTTCTCCAGTTAACACCCTGAAACCCTCATACACATTTTTCTCTCTCCCTTGGTTTCTTTAAATCTCAGTGACTAATATATTGTCTTTTTACTTCCACCCAGTTCTCAGCTCTGGGTTGTTTTTAATTGGACCCTTGTTAACAGCTTCGTTGTTTTCCCGTATCCATACACAAAGCACAGCTGCATGCTCTCCCTCTCAACCGCAGGAGAAGAAATCAGAAAACAAAGTCTCCCCGAGGGAGCCCAGCCTGTCTCTTCTATAACAAGCTGTAGCAACTTTTACAAAATGACTGCCTCTATGTGCAGACAGCTGAGCTCTCTGAGACAAATCTGGGGCTTGGAGTGCACAGACATAATAATTACCAGAAATACATCACAAGCCCCTTTCCCGGCATTAGTTAGGCTGTTCCTAAATCACAAGGTGCAGTCTCTCTCTCTCACTCCTGACTCTCTGGGTACAAAAACTTTTGCTTTCTGTCATTCTCTCTCGGAACATTGCAATTTTTCTTCCTTAAATTGTAAATGATAACACCTGCTGGGTCTCTTATTTGTTCATTCCCGTATCTCTGGCTGCTCCCTGTGTGAGATATTACGCCCACACAGATGTATGAAATATACAGTAGCTGTTTGTGAAACTTCTATACGAAAAATGCAGTGAGTATAAATAATGGTATTGTTTGGACGTTCTTCATCTTGGATCTGACAGAACATGTTGAAGAAACTCCAGGAACACTATAAAGCTGATGGAGAAGTCATTCACACTGTATCAGTGTAGCTGAAAATAAATGAGCAGGACTGATCTGGACATCCTATTTTCCTTTCACTACCATAATGTATTTATTCCTCAAGTCATACCATATTCATATTTACTTTAATGATTCATAAACATCCTAGGTTCCAGAGGCTTCTAGTTAACTCATCTATTTAGTGTCATTAACAGATGCTCAGGGAGTGATTTATTGTATAGTACTGGATCACACTAACATATAAATCCAGCCAATTGAATTGGCAGGCAGTCTAGGTAAATATCTTCTGCTGCTGGTAGATGAGACTCCGTCCTAAATTCAGCATTAATGCCCTGCAGACTGTGGCTGATGTATTATTGTTTTCTTCTTCTATTATTCTGCACATGTAGCATACATTGTATTGTAAAACACCAGTTATTTCCTTTTCTTTTAAGAAAAAGATTTAATTAGTTACTGCCCAGGATTTGGGGTATGTATTTATGCTGTCTGAGAAAAGAGGAAATCAATAGCCCCAAAGAAGTTCTTGGTCAAGTTCCTTTTAATTAACCTCTGGCTATTGTAGTTTCAAAACTGAAACCAGTCCCTCTAGCACCCTAGAGCAAAACAATACTGAACTTTATAAGAGAAATTATATTGGGAGCCCTGTTTATAGCAGAGTTGTGGCCACAACTCCAGACCTTTTATTGATAGAGAAGGCAGTGGCTTTTTGGGCAGTACATGGAATGAACACCTATGCCAGCAAAGTTGGCTCCATGAGTACTCCCACAGTGGTGTTTCTCACAGGCCCAGGGGTGCTCCTAGAGATTCACACCGCTGAATTACTAGAGGGACTTGTCATGGTTTATAGCCTGGGCCAGCTAAACCTCACCAAACCCGGCAGGCAGAGGCAGCGCAGCCCGAGAGCTCCCGCAGGGGCGACTCGGCAGCCGCAGCGGGGTGAGCTGCGAGAGCCCGGCCCGGGCAGAGCCAGCCCGGCCCGCTGGGCTCGGTGCTGCCGGCTGCTCCCAGGGTTACTGATTTAATGGTATAAATACAGCCAGTCAGCTGCGGCCTGCAGGACTTGCTTCATTGGAAACTAGGGTGGGCTTCTCTTTCACATTTCAGAGCGGTAAAACACATGGTCTGATTGCCTCTGCTCGTTGCCTGGGCGGGAGCGCTCCCACACAGCTGACAGACAAATTGCTTACACGCTGGAGGAGAGCTGCAGGTATGCGGCACATAAATTTTACAGTTTTTCTCTTAAGAGCTCACCCCCCTTCGTATTCCAGTTCTTCCCAATGGCAGCACCATGTGTTCAAATGCTAAGGAAACATAGATAGATACTGGTTTAAATTCCTTAAGGTGGGAGTCATTAGAGGACTGTTAAAGTATTCTCTTTTTTTACATAAATTATGTTTTTGTCTGTTTACACTTTTTAAAAGCTTTTTGAAATTTTTTTAAGCTTTGTGTTTCAATGACACGGAAAGGGACTACTGTAAGTAATTGGGGTGTTTTCTGCTCTATTTTTAAAAACAGTGTTTTCAGTAAAGTTACTGGGTTTTAATATACTTTTGACTCGGAATGAGATATTGATGGTGAACCAACTCTGCTGTCTGCTCCAAGATGTACTTACAGCAGTGATGTCTGTGGGTGGGTTTTGGGAGTGGGAAGAAATATAAGCAATATTTATGGAGGAATGGGAAGCAAAACTAAATTAATATGGGACTGTGCCCAAATAAGTGAATGTATAGGGACTATGACAGCTTGAGAAAGGTAATATACATCAAAAAGTATGCTGCATTAAGGTACTTCTAGGATTTAGTGAATTTCTCCTCAGGACTCACTTCAGCAATCCATGTAGGAACAATATGACGATAAGTGTGACTTTCAAATTTCAACTAAAGCTTTCATCTTGACTGTAGCACCCTTCTTCCCTGCTTCTGTCTCACAGTCTGTTCCAAAGATGCATAAGGTCTCTCATATGGAACAATACAGGCACAGTCTGCTCCTAGCAGCTGTGTTGCGAGGCAGGCCTGGCTGGGGCTGCAGCAGCAGTGTCCTGGGCTGCAAGCACAGAGCACACCACGCACCTCCCTGAGCTGGCCAGAGGGAACATTCTGAAGACATGACCCCGCAGAGTCTGCTAAGACCAGCCAACTCCCATCGCTCGAGCTGGTTTCTCAAACTCTGTGAAACAACTGTCCGTATAGTTTGAAAAGCCAACAGAAAGCATCATACATTATGGCTATGTACTCCAGACATTCAAGAAGATGTGCAGACTGCACAACAACTACTTTGCAAACAGGCTGATGAATTGTTTAGAACACACAGCTTAAACCCATGGAGGCCAAGAAACAGAAAGCTTTTGTTTTAAGAACATCTCAGTTGAGAAGAAATGCATTGAGCACAGTTAAAAATCTGGCAAGAAATGACTGGGAACAGTGTGAGAGCACACTGATGCCACAGCACATGCCATGCCTCATATCTCTCTATTGTCATCTCAGTCACTCACTTCCTACTCTAATGCACCAAACATTTAAGGAGCATAGGAAGCAATAGTTACTATAGAAAATCAGGTGACAGAGTTTTGGAAACACTCTCCTTGTGCTGCTTTAGGCTGGCATAGTTAGTTTTCTTCACAGAAGCTATGTTTTTGGATTGTGCTTAAGTGTTGGGATGTTGTTTTTGCTGCGCAGGGCTTACAAAGGGTCAAGGCATTTTCTGCTTCTCACCCCACCACCAAGTAGGCAGGGGGGACAAGGAGTTGGGAGGGGACACAGCCAGGGCAGCTGATCCCAAGTGACCCAAGGGATATTCCATACCACATGGCATCACACTGAGCATATAAAACTGGGCAAGATGGTGGGAAGATATTCGGAGTGGTGGCGTTTGTCTTGACAAGTCACCATTACACCTTATGGAGCTCTGCTTTCCTGGGGATGGCTGAACACCTGTCTGTCCATGGGAAGTTGTGCATTCATTCCTTACTTTGCTTTGCTTGTGTTTGGCATGCTTTGCATGGCTTTTACTTTCCCTATTAAACTGTCTTTATCTTACACCACGAGATCTCTCACTTCACCCTTCTGATTCTCTCCAACCCAACACAGGGGAAGTTGAGTGCATGGCTGTGTGGGGCTGAGCTGTCATTTGGGATTAAACCACAACTCTCCTCCAACCCAGTTCTGTTCTGTTCATAACTTTACAGAACAGCAGAACAGGCAGCAGGGCCGAAGTCCTTTGATTCAGCATTTTTAAGCTGCATTTTTCCTATTAAAAATTAAGAATAAACTACAGATAAAATAGGCAAGACTAGAGATGCCTTTACAGTATCAGGAATATCAACACAACTGCACACCATCCAGGATTTTCTTAATAAATAAAGATCAGCACCAAGAGACATTGATTCACATGGCACTTACGGAGAAATTTAGGCTGGACAGGGCTTTTGAGGGCTTGCGGTCTCTGCACGAGTTAACTTTTGTATTCAAACAATAGGGCTAAAGAAGATAATGTGTTATCCTAGGTATGTTTCATGATCTCTAACAAGCCAGTTGTAAAAACTAGTTTTGTTAAGATTAACGACCTATATTTAGAAAGAAGTCTAATATCCCACTAAAAGCCAAGAAGCATTTCTAAGAAATTGCTACGTATCATGTGAATTTTGACACAAACCAAGATGCTGGAGAGAATAACAAAATATGAGCATTCCTAAATATTTTGTCACAAACCCAATACTAAATAACAGAATATTATTAGGACAATAACCTACAAATGTTGAGATGCAGTAATAAGCAGAACCATCTCATAAAAATAAACTTTAATATTAACAACTCAATTTCATACGACTGCATATTAATGTGGGGTTTTTTTCAAAGTTCTAACAATGTTCAAGCTCTGTGTTGTTTACAAAGATGGGTTTATTCTCCTTCATTCTTCTGCACTGACTGCATAGCTTCTGCTTTAACTCTATTTCGTTTTCTTTTTCTTCTTTTCTTCTTTACAGCAGAAGGCTCCTGACCCTCCTGTGTTTTCTTCTTTTTCTTCTTCAGACAGCTGAGAGGATTGGGGCCACCTGCCCTTTTGCGTTTTCTTCTCTTTTCACCTTCTTGCTTTACTAGTCCTTCTTTTTCTTTAAGTTCCACAATACTTTGTTTTTGGTACTCTGGAACAAGCTGATTTGTCTGCAACTTTTGAACAAATGCCACAGATTTAGGAGAAGGTTTGTCTAGCACCATAGTGTTCTGAATAATAAACAGGAGAGGAATGCCAGGCTTCCTTTTCACTTTGTTTGATAAGTCCTGGTCCTGCAAAATTAAATGCTTTAGTCAATATTTTCAGATTAAATGGTATTTGCAATTCAAATGCACCTACTTTTAATACAAAACTATGAAGATAAATTACATTATAAAAAAGATAAGAAACTTGAATCTAGCAGATATACATGGCAGTGCCTTTCAGAGCAATCTAAATTTCAATTTCTCTCCTGATTAGCTGTATTTCTGATGCAAAATTTATCAATATTTTCTTTTTTTTTGCATGTATATGCATACACACTTTTTTTGAGGAAAAAATCCTAATTCACTTGTATGCAGACCACCATAACACAAGAAGTAACAATTTCTTCTGGAATAAATTTTCAAACTCCTGTATCTTACATAACTATGAAGAATTCTACTATAATCATTTTTATATATTGTATATAATTTATACATGCAGTCCCAATAACAAACCCAAGAAAAAAACTGCTTTTCTTATTTGTACAGTTATTTATTCTTTACTTTGAAATTTCTTAAAATTGAAGTTACATGGATGTTAACAATTTCATTTTTCAGAGTACTGTGTAAAGCAGTTCAGGAAAGGGGATGCACACACAAGCAATATGCAAATTAGAATTCACAAGTTGTTTTTTACATGTCAATAGGTAATCATTATGTTTTGTACACTTGCAGCTAAACTACGCAATATCATTGCAAAGTAAAAAAAATTTAGTTCAAGTAAGAGAAAAGATTCCCTGATTTATAATTAGGAAATACATTAAAGAGCAAGTAAGGTTTTACAGGATTAATTTCCCACAAACTATTTAAAAACCTCATAAAGGAAGTTATTGTAGGCTTCTTTATCCTTAGGTATCACAGCATCACTTCAAAAGAAATAGAGTTACATTTCTCAAGAGCTTTACCTGTGTAGCAATAAAGAAGTGATGAGGGTTGCCATCTTCAATCATGGAAAGTAAACAGGTTGAACCACTCACAGGATTCTTATGGTGAGAACAACTTCGAACTTCAAATCTCTGGGCAATTAATTTTGCTCCATACAGTGCTTTCCCCAGTGATTCAAGTTCTTTTATAACACATCTGAAAACCAGAAGAGACAATGATATTTACACCTCATACTTTTTACAACAGCAAAAGGCTGATGTAAGTTACTTAGGAATGAGCAACACCCAGTTCTTCAGGCTCTATGATTTGTAAATGGCACCCAGAAAAAAGCAATAGCCCATCTGAAGACATCAGCAAGGTTTCCTTGGCTGTAAACAAGATTAACCAGTAATAACATTAAGATATATTAAATGATTTAAAAATAATTCACATCAGTGACAATGCTGAGTCCTTAAATTTATGTTTGGATACCACCTAGCATACGAACCAATACTTAACAAATAAAATTATTTTTAAAATTTATTTTAAAATTACCTTATTATAAAACTTTAAAATTTAATTTATTTTTAAAAATGGAAGTAAAAGATCTGGGGAACAATAGGCCAGTCAGTCTCACCTCTGTGCCTGGCTAGATTATGGAGCAGATCCTCCTGGAAAGTATATAAACCATGTGGAAAACAAGGAGCTGACTGGTGACAGACAACATGGCTTCACTAAGGGGAAATCATGAAAAATAGGTGGCCTTCTATGACAGAATTACAGTGCTGATGGATAAGGAAGGGCAACAGATGTCACTCAACTGCACTTTATGCAAAGCTTTTCACACTGTTCCACACAACATCCCTGTCTTTACACTGGAGGCATGGATTTGACAGATGCATCACTTGGTGGATATGGGATTGACAGGAGAATTGAACTTGAAGAGTTGCAGTAAACAACTCAATGTCCAAGTGGAGACCAGTGATGAGTATCATTCCTCTGGGGTTGGTATTGGGACTGGCACTGTTGGACATCTTTGTCAGTGACATGGACAGTGGGATCCAGTGCACCCTCAGCAAGTTTGCCATCGACACCAAGCTGTGTGGTGCTGTTCACACTCTGTAGGGAAGGGATGCCATCCACAGGGGCCTGGGCAGGCTTGAGATGGGCAGCACAAATACAGGCTGGGAAGAGAATGGATTGAGAGCAGCCCTGACGAGTGACCTGGAAGGTGCTGGTGGACAAGACACTCAACATGAGCTGGCAGTGTGAAAGCCTAGGCCATTTCCAAGACTGTGTCCTGGGCTTCATCAAAAGCAGTGGGGGCAGCAAGGTGAGGGAGGGGATTCTCCCCCATTACTCCACTCTAGTGAGACCCCATGTGAGGGGTCACAGTGAGCCAGTTCATTTCCCCAAGGTTCTTCTCCTAACACTCAGGTGCTGTTTCAGCAACTCAGTGTTCTGACGGCAGAGAAAATGAGTCCATTCAGCTGGCCTAAGTAGAAGCTGGTCAAAATGACCAACAGATTTTGCTCAAAGAAGCAGCAAGAAGTGACATTTCCACATGACAGGAATACAATTTGGATCAAAACAATTCCCAAACATTTCACAGCTAAGGACATGACTCAATACTTCATGCTGTTTCCAAGTGCAGGCCAGTTCTATATGCTGTGCAAGAAGGCTCAGTGTTTTGAGCCGAGAGTATACATCTTCCTGGTATTTTCACTAATTGCCTCCCTAGTGGGCAGTTGGCTATTCTGTTATTGCAGATATACAATGTAACTGGGTTTTGTATTTTAATATATACAATATACATAATCAAGTATTAACAAAGGCAACTTGGATGCAACTTCAGTAGATAGAGTATATGCTTTACTTCCATGTTTCTGTCTAGCACATCCTTGTCCTCCCTTGTGAACAGCTACTTTGGAAACAACTCGGCACTGGCAGGCTGCAGCTCCAGCCAGGCAGGAATTCCCTCCAGGCCCAGGAGATCTCAGCTTGCCCCTGCTGTTACCATTTCGCCAAGCAGACGCTGCGCCTGGGAAGAGACCACCCGGCCCTCCCTCACAGAGCGGGCTTACCGCTGGCCCTGCGGTTCATGCCACCTTCGGAAAGGCAGCTGAGTCTTAGGGATGCTCCCAGCCTCTTGCAAGTTACCCTCTGCCCCCAGCGCCACCTCCTCCCCGGGGCCCGGAGCGCGCTCCCCGCCGTACCGCGTGGTGCACAGCTGCGTAGCGCCGTCCAGGTACCCGGGCAGCTGCTCCCGGATCTGGATCTTGTTGCGGAGCGCTGCCTGGCAGAAGGTGCCGTCCAGCAGCACCTGGAAGGGCTCGCGGAACTGGAAGTTGTGCTTGTAGAAGCCCATGATTTTCTTGGCGTGTTTCTGTCTCGTCACCCCCATGGCGCCCACGCCGCCTCCACCGCCCGGAACGGCCCCGGCTGCCCCGGAAGCTGCGCCAGGCCCGGGCGGGGCCTCTCCCGGAGAGGCGGGACCGGCCGGGCAGCACCGGGGCCACGGGACCTTCCCCGCAGAGCCGGGACCGGCCGGTCAGCGCCGGGGCCACGGGACCTTTCCCGGAGAGCCGGGACCGGCCGGGCAGCGCCGGGGCCTTTCCCGGAGAGCCGGGACCGGCCGGGCAGCGCCGGGGCCGCGGGACCTTCCCCGGAGAGCCGGGACCGGCCGGGCAGCGCCGGGGCTTCCCCCGCAGAGTCGGAGCCGGCCGGGACCGCGGTGCGTGGCCGGGGAGCTGCCCCGCCCCCGGAGGGTCCCACCTGCCCGTCCAGCCCGGCACACGGCCAGCCTCAGGGCTGGTTCATTGCCCCTCGTTCTGCGGTGCTCTGCTGGCTCCTGCCGTTTGGTAGGATCAGAAATGCAGAGTTTTCTTTTTTTGCTAGTTCACTGTATTGATAGAATCACAGTTGCTGTCTCAGAGACAGTAGTTTAGTCACAAATCAGCACACAGAATCACAGAATCAATTCGGTTGGAAAAGCCCTCGGAGGTTATCAAGTCTAACTTAAGAGCCAACACCACGTTGTCAACCAGACCACAACACTGAGTGCCATATTCAGTCTTTCCTTAAGCATCTCCAGAGGCGGTGATTCCACATCTTCCCTGGGCAGTCCATTCCAATGTCTAATCACCCTTTCCATTGAAAAATTCCCCCTAATGTCCAAGCTAAACCTCTCCCGGCACAGCTTAACACTACATCCTCTCACCCTGACGCTGGCTATGTGGAAGGTTTAGGAATACTTAGGGAGGTTTAGTCGGTGCCCGTTTATACTGTTTGCCTGTATTGGCTACATGAATCTAAGTTCAATGTGCACAAAACCGAAGTTGAAAAGTGCACATTCTACATTTTAATAACTTTTTTTTCTGTGCCAAATAATTTAAGTGCACTGCAGTCTGGGGACACAGCCGTCATTGAAAAGGCCATTGCACAAACTCCTCTCTGTCCAACACAAAACATGAGCACACCAGACATCTGTCATTAAAAAACTGAACACCCCTGTTTTAGGCAGGCAAGGGGATGTGATACCTTAACACCATCAAAATGATAATTGGAGACATCTGTCTTGCTATACGGCTTCCACAGGAGACATCTTTCTGCCTGGGACAACTGTACTGCAAGCAAAACCATGGCAAGCACCTGCCAGTTTGCTGTAATCAGTCAGGCTGCTCTAAGGTCATTTAAGCAAATACCCAGCTGTCATATTGGCCTTTTTGCTAGCAAATAGATATGGAAAATAAGTGCTTCCAAGCAAGTTAGTTGGTGTTAAGAGAAACTGAAAAATAAAAGACTTGATTACTATTCTAGAAATTCAAATGCTTACATGGGAAGATCTTTTAAAGCACTTGGGATGGAGAATTGGCCTTCCTGCCCCCTTTTCGCCCTGTATGTCTCCCCTCGGGGAAGTTCTCCCATCCTGGTTCTCCCATTGGTTTTATTTCCCTTGCTCCTCCCTCACAGGCTCCCCTACCCTAACCCCGCCTTGTTCCACCCCTGTACCTCCCAACCATTGGACCTTGGTGTTTTCTCCACCCCTATCCGGTCCCATAGTTAAACCCCGGGCCCTGCATTCTTCTTTTGTCTTCGTGCCTGGAGTACTTCACCTGCCTGGCAATAAACTACTTGTGTAACCCCACACAAAGACCCTTCCGTGCTGCTTGTTGTCAGCCTCTTTGTCGATTATAAGCTATCCTGTGTGTGTGTGAGAGAGAGAAGTGGCCTGCTGAGCGACTCCCTTTGTTGGAGGCGCTTCTGGAAGGTTGCAGCACCTCACCCTCCGCCCCCGCAGCAACACATAATGTAAATAACAGAGTGAGATCCTGCTCCCCATCTCGAGCTGAACAGCACTGAAATGCCCAGGTGGTCACTCACACACCTCACTCCCTGCACTCAGCAGACCACCCTCATTCACAAATCCCCATAGTCCCATCTAATGCCCATGCCTGAACACCGACCCTCCTGTGCATGTATGTCTGTCTTCTCCTGCTCACTAGCTAGTCCAGTTTAAATCTGATGGCCGATTACACGTCCACAGGATTAAATTTACTGGGGCAGGATATTTAGGTAAGAAAGAAAAGCTAGAATCAAGCTTCATAAAAAGATAGGACTAGTTGCTGTGATCAGGCATAGAGCTCAGTAAGACAAATGTGCTGAATGCTGCCAGCTCCCGTGTGAGCCCCCCTATGTCTCATTTTCCATGTGTCTTCCTAAATCCTCCCTGATCCTTCCTTTCCCTGTCTTTGGCCAGTTCTATGAACATCCCATAGAAAGTTTTGCAGACTCCTGTTGATATCCCATAAGAAGTTCTGCACAGTCTTATACCTTGTGGCACTCATGGTAATCATATTTTTCCCATTCTTACCAGAGACAAAGATCAATGTAACCCTCCTCAAGATGTCTCAAGGGCAGCTCTTTAAAGGCCTCAAGTCTTCTGCTCCTTACTCTTGTCTTTGTTACCACCTGCTTAGTCAGCAATTTTGTGCACCTGTGTGTCTTTAATAGCTCACTTACCCTCTTGTTTCTTACAAGATGTCTTTTATACTGGAAAAATGTAATGAACCAAATGCTTTCACATTCCACATACCCTTACAGAGACTGTAGCACAGCAAAGCTTGTCATAAAGTTCAGAGGAACATACCTTTTAGAAATTACTAGCTATTGTATTTTTAGTTAATAAGTTTCATCAATTATCTGGCTGCACCACCAAAAGCCTTTGAGTTTGGGGGTTTGAGTGTTCTAGTGTTTGCGGGAGTTGGTTTTGGTTTTTTCAGTGTTTTTTTTTGTTTGGTTTGGTTTATTTTTTTGTTTGTTTCTGTTTTTGTTTTTTGTTTTGTTGGGTTTTGTTCTGTTTTTGTTTTTTGGGTTTTTTTTTGTTTTTTTTCTTTCTTTTAAGTGATGATTTTATTGAAGAACTAACAAACCACTTGCATCTTCAGTAGCCTGCCTACCAGCAGTGTCATTGTGGAAGTGAACCTGAGGAGGAATGTGGAGGTTGTTTAAATGTTACCTTTCTTAATGTAACTTGCTTTGTCCAAAACAGGAAACAGAATTTGAAATAGAGAACTTCTTTTTCTGAAATACAAGCCCTTCTTTGCTGCTGGACAGGATACCGGTTTTTGGGTACAGTTCTGATCTGGCAGAACAGTTTCTGTGTCTTTACCAAGGGTATTAATGCCTTGTGGGTAAATAGACAATATTTCTGAAAAAAGGTGTCTCTGAAGAGGGAGACCTTCTTTCTCTGTAGGCAGAGTTGGAGGAGAGCTTCATGCTGAACTTCCCAAGCCTGTGCAGAGGTGACTCAGGTATCACAGGAAACCAGGCTTCACCAGGCACATTGCACACAAAATGTGCTCCAGCAGAAAATTAGCTCTCTGCAGAGCAGACTATTTCTTGGCATAAATGAGTTCTGGTTTTGAGTGCTAGGTAGTGCAGTAGTAGAATAAAATAACAAAATTGCTGTGACATGGATTACTTGAAGTGAAAGCTGTTCTTTATCAAAGGAGCTTTGATGTAGGCCTAGTAACAAGGATTTCCCTTAATAGCTGGCACTTGTCAAATGCTTGTAGCTTGTTGAGAAAATAGCTTCTGATTCTCCCAAAGTTGTCCTGTGTCAGACCTTTTTAATCTGAATGTGTTGCTTTGAGCAAATGTGCTCAGTGGGTATCTGCAGTAAGTCATAGCACCATGCTTAAATATGAGAAATTAACTGATTTACAAAAAATGAAAAGGGTAAGGTTTTAAATTTTAACATTTCAAAAAAACCTATAATAAACACAGGCCATAAAACATTGTTGGGGTGTATCTGAAAATATTTTCTAAGGTGTATTTTTTATTAATTTTTCTGAGGTTTGTATAGGCCATAGAAGAAGATTCAGAAGCATTTACTGCTAAATTATATTTGTCATAATATTATTCATTGCTGGCCCCTCCTTTCATTATCTTGGGTTTGGTGTTGAGCTTTTGAATTTTAGTCTTCGTCATGTACATTCTTCTTTTACAGTGCCTACTTTTGTGATCTTTCATGGGAATGCAGTATCTGGACTTATACTAACCATGGCTGTGGCAAATTCTGTTTTTTTCTTCGCAGATTGGTATGATCTCAGCAGATGAGAATTTTGTGTATGACAAAGCTTTCTGCTTTTCTGGCTCTACCATTGCCATACTCCAGTTAGAAAATTATTTCTGGCTTAAATACTGTAATAACCCATCACTGTATGTCCCACATTAACTACCTTTTAAGTTGTGCATCATAGGAAGCACACATTTCATGTAGAGATCAGCATATTTAGTTTCACAAGGGTAAGAAATAAAATACAGAGAATATCAATGCAGGTTTTAAGTGACTGTTTATAGTAGCACATATTTTGAGAATGCTCTGGAGAACAAAGATTTTGCAGGCAACTTTACCTTTCTTACTGGAGCTGAAAGAAATTACAGGGATGAAAAGAATCAGTGGGATTCTTGACAGTTTCTCAGATGTTAAACCCGCTTTGCTCTCTTTTTTGACCTTGAGGTAAATTCACATGAAAGATGAACAGAATCAGATCTTACCCAATTTAACTAAACTTTCTGAATAGATACACATCTCTGATGCATATCATTTTAGTTTATGCGATTTTAGTTGGTGCAGCTCTAAGATGTACATGTTAAACAGCTGGTTTCATGCTCCTGCAAGGACACACAAGGACACTGTTTTGGAGCAGCCTTCCCTCCCTGCACTGTCCCTCAAGATCTGCACCGGTGAGCCATTCTGCACCATGTGTGACATGCTGCAGTACAGCTCCCTCTGTACTCACAGGGCCTGTAGAAGGATGTGAAGGTGCCATATTGTAAAAAAATAGACTGTCTTAGTGGAATACCCAGGACTAGAGTTGTAACTTCAGCTTGTGAACTGAGAAGAGCACAGGAGAGAGGAAGATACCTTGCCAAAGCCTGACTGTCCTGTACCTGATGTGCAAGGTAGGTAGAGAGGAGGAACAGAGTGATGCTTTACACCTCAACTCCTATTGTGCCTATTGCTTCATTTTGAGCAGAACATCTCTCTCCCCCTTTTCCTATTTCTGACAGATAATAAATATCAGTCAATTTTAGTTCTTTTAAACAAATACATGGTCTTACCTTGGAGATGACAAGAAGCTTGGAAGACATAAAACATTTGGGATTTTTGGTATGCTTATTTCCATTTCCTCAGTTCTTGTTCTCTGTAGAGAAGATTGTTATATTCATCATGAGATGGCTTGTGTGTCATCAAGAATCAGAAGGTTCAATTAATTAGTTGACTGATTGATTAATTGATTATGAGGAGAAGGTTGAACAAATTGACATCAAAAGAAAAATTATGTGGGAAGCTTACCTCCAACAAGAAATTAACTTATGGTCAAAATTGTAATATATGCCAGAGAGCTCAATTCAGTTGCCTGCAATACTATATGTATCTTTTCACCTTTTCATTGATTTCAGGGAGAAATTGGTTTACTGGGAAGAGAGAAGTCAAATTTTTACAGTGTGGCAATAAATCATACATGCTCCTTACACTTACATGATTTTCTAACTTGATACTCCAGGAAGAGTCTATCTCTGCTTAGACAAGGTATTTGTGAAATACCTTGTCTTTGATTTACAGGCCAAAATTAGCGCTTAAAATGTCTGAGTTTGTTTTATCAAATGTATTTTCAATTAGGCAATTTTATCGTTAATTCCTTTGTAATTTTTTTTGCTCCTGTTAGCTGTATGCTAATGGGTTTGAGGTGCTGTAGTAAATGATCCATTAATAATAAAAAAATAGCGATAAACACCTGAAACATAAAAGCTAATAAGAATAAAAGGTAACTAAAGACACTTACTGGAAAATGTTTATTGAAAAAAGCATAGAAAAAAGGTTGAGTAGTGAAAAAGAACCAAAACTTTCCCAAGGAAAGAGTTTATGTTTTTTAATATTTCCTTCACATGCAGAAATACCTTCTTATGCTACTGTCCTTTTTTTTTTTCTTTTTTTTTTAAATATAATGCTTCTACTTTTAGTCCAGCAAATGCTAAAAGGTTGCCTATGTAACAGCATGGCTGAAACCTTCCATGGCTTTTGAAACCTCCGTTCTTACAGAAAAGAAATTGAATTTTCCAAGTTTATATTCTGGTCCCATAGTTCCTTATTGCATTTGATGTTTGTCCCTGGGGGTTTCTATGCTGTTGCAGCTCCCACTTTTACCATTTTTCTATCACTCCTGCACCTTATTATTTTCCATTTCCTACTTCAAATAAAAAAAACCAAAAACCCCAAACAATAAAACCAATTCCTTCACTTTGATTCTCATGAAAAAAATTAAAAAAGAAATGTGGAATAGACCTCAGCGTTGATACCAATAACTTCTAAAATCACAAGTAGCCTCATGAGAAATAACACTAATTAAAAATCCATCTGCACAAAATGCCCATGAATTTATGTAGCCTGATCTTACATTTTCCCATTGAGCTCCTCTGTGGAAAGCAGTAAACACAGGATGAATACCTAACACTTCAGAAGATGATAATTTATCAGTGAAACAGAATGTTGTAGATGTTGTAGAAATAAATATGCAAAGGTCCAGACTCCAGTGAGTTGCAGCTGGTGATCAGTGATATCTGAACAAATTGGGAATGAAGTGCTGCCACATTTATCAGGGAGAACCTTCTTTAACATGGGTGGGTACCCCCAGGGATATTTCATTTCCTTGAATCCTGAATTGCTGTGGTGAGCAGGACACAAATAGCTGAGACTCCTGAATTACACAAGACTTATACACAAGGCTGCTTCCTGAGGCTGGAGCTGGAATTTGGAATTGCCTGCACACGGCAGACAGTGCTGCTGAGTGTAACTGCACTTACAGGTTCTGTACAGTTACACAGGCATGCACCTGGCAAAACTGCATCTGCTGGGGAGACATGAGGGTCCCTGTTACATCTTCTTCTGGCCCCTTTTTGGGGGGGGGAAACAAAGGAAAGAATAGAATGAGCATTAAAGACATCTTGTCTGTTCCATGGCTTTGGAAATGTTACTCACAGGTCTTCTTGCCATCCTTCTGTTTTCCCCCCACCCTGGGGGATGAGAGCTGAGTAGGTGTTTGGCTGTTGGCCAGGGTCAACCCACCACAGACAGATACCTTCACAGATACTCAGAGGAACCTCTTGTCATTAGGATTTTCACTCTCCCAAAGGGATATGAGAATGGTCTGTAAATGAGAGGCTCCTATGAAAGGTGTCCTGTGAATAAGAAAGGGATTTCAAAAGGAGCAGAGGTCATGCCAAGCATAGAATTATGAAAAAATAGCTTTTTACTTGAACATTCCTCCCAAATACAAGCCTTACTTTACACAGAAATAACATTAGATTCTTACTTCATTTGTAAGCAGCGCACTGGCCTGCTGAGGCAGCATAGGGATGTTCCCTTTGGTGGCACACTGAAAAAGGTCACCAATGTATTCATTCATATAGAGATGTGCCATATGCCCGTGTTTCCCTATGTTTGAAAGCTCAAGCCTGAATACCTCACCTCTTTCACAATACTGAGATTTTCTGAACTTGAAACTTCTGTAAACTGCAAGATATTACAAGGCAATTTTAAGTTTGTGTTAGGAGAATCTTTTGCCACTGAGTTTTGGAAATTATTTTACTGGAAACAATTGTTTATTTTTTTAAACATAATTAATGTTGGTTTAGGCAACTGTAGTTATTTGTGCAAGTTTTTATGTGGGATGTTGTTGTGTCTTAGTGCAAGTACAGACTGCTATGTGTATCCTAAGTGATTCTTCCCTATTCCTCTGCACTTTGTGATAATGAAATTAAAGTATTCATTATGCTTAGAAATACTTGGAATTGTTGAGAGGGCAGGGAAGAAAAACACAGAATTCAGACATGACCCATTTACCAAGTGGTAACAAGTCACTGCAGGCTAGCCCTTCTCTGGTGCATGGTCTTAGCCTGCAGCATACACAAATGAAACTCTAGTTGGTTTAGCCCTTAAGGTAAAGTCAGTCTGATGATTTGGAAGGGATTATATCTTTGAACCCTAATCAGATAATTTCTATTTAGCAACTCTAGTTCTGCTCATAGCCCTGATATGGTGCAGAGGTGCTTTGGGGGATATGACACATCTCAGTTTCACCAAAGTTTTAACTTAAACAGGACTGGGAATTAAAGGGTTTTGGTTGGTTCCAGCTGTCTTTTGATTTAGAGTATAATTTAAAAATGATTAATGGAGATTGCACACTGCTTGAATTTTCTAAAGTATTTTGTGATGAAAGTCTTCTGTTTTGTGGTTTTCCTGAGTAGCCTGGGCAATGTTTCTGAAATTCTTCACACTGACATCCTTTTTGTGGCCTCCTTTTCAAGAATTCAGAATTTTCAGTGATGAAATTTTTTATGGCCTCTTGCCCCCAGTGATTTGGTGAGCTTTGTAAAGTTTTGTTTTTCATTTTTCATGTTAATCATAATTAACAAAATTGACTCAATTATTCTGGCAGTGCATTAAGTAGTGAGCCCTATGCCAGTCCCTTGAGTAGGGCTATTTTGGGTGCCCACAGCAATATCTCTGAACATGGTGATGATCTGTGCTGTAGCTACTTGTTGGGGTTTTTGGGTGGGGTTGGTTTTTTTTATTTTATTTTTTTTGGGGGGGGGACAGGGTGGGGTTTTTGGTTGTTTTTTTTTTTAATTACGCTGACTTTCTGTTCAAAAACTTCATAGGCTGGAATAATGCATCACATCTGTCAATTATCCCAGGAGTTTTCCTTCTTTTTCAGATGCCTAAGAATTTGCCAGTGGTAAAGCACTGTGCATTTACTGTCGGAAGGTATATTTTTTTATTTAAATACCCTTCAACAACATCTTTGAAGTATTCCACAGATCTCCAGCAGTCCATGGACAGGAATTGAAAATTACTATATTACCATAGTACTGCTTCCTACTCTTTGTTTTCTTTAATTAAAACTATTTGGTCATATTTAGTTTAACAGGGGCAAGTGCTGGATTCTGCACCTGGGACGGGGCAGCCCTGGCTGTGTGTGTAGCCTGGGGAATGAGGGGCTGGAGCAGTGCTGTGGAAAGGGACCTGGGGGCCCTGGTCAATGGAAAGGTGAACATGAGCCAGCAGTGCCCTGGCAGCCAAGAGAGCCAACCCTGACCTGGGGGGCATCAGGCACAGCATCACCAGCCAGACAAGGGAGGGATTGTCCCACTCTGCTCTGCACTGGGCAGCCTCACCTCAAGTGCTGAGGGCAGTTCTGGGTGACACAACATAAAAAAGACATTTAACCACTGAAGAGCATCTAAAGGAGGGCAACAAAGATGATGAGTGGCCTTAAGGAGATGCTGTAGGAGGAGCAGCTGAGGTCACTTGGTCTGTTCAGCCTGGAGGAGACTGAGGAGAGACCTTGTCACAGTTTACAACTTCCTCAGGAGGGGAAGCAGAGGGGCAGGCACTGATCTCTTCACACTCATGACCAGTGACAGCACTTGAGGAAACTGCATGAATCTGAGTCAGGGGAGGCTTAGGTTGGATATCAGGAAAAGGTTCTTCACCCAGGGCATTCTTGAGCACAGGAACAGGCTCCCCAGGGAAGTTTTCACAGCACCAAGCCTGACAGAGCTCAGAGAGCATTTGGACAACACTCTCAGGCACATGGTGTGAGTCTTGGGGATGTCCTGTGCAGGGCCAAGTAGTTGGACTCAATGTTCTGGATGGGTCCCTTCCAACTCAGCATATTCTGTGATTCTATTATATTGTAAATTAAAACTGGATATTCATGTGACTATAACAGCTAAGTGAAATAATAGTATTAAATTAAACAACTTCATTCTCTAGAAAAACTTCAAAAGGCAATGCCAGAGGGAGTGCAACCTTCAGACATGGAAACCTAAGAGTAGCACTCAAATTTTCAACACCGACGTGACAGCTGAGCTCACTGGCCACAGCACACTGCCTGAAGCTCGGGGTTGTTACTGCATCAGCCTCTCTACACACTGCTTATAGAAAAACACCCCAAACCCACTGCACATGCACTTCAGTCTCTTTCAGGCACAAACCACATTTGACCTCAGGGATGCTGCAATTCTAAACTTTCCCTTCAATCTCCAATGAAGAGTTTTTTTCCCAATGGAAATGTAAAGTGGGATTCATCATACCCTGCTTTAGACATCAATCATGAGGTGTCCTTAGCAGAGCTGGGTGTCCAGATTTCTTGTTAGAGTCAACACAGTTCTAGTCAATAGTATCAGTGGCATTTAGGATATGATTTGCCTTGCTGGGATGATTATTATAGTGGATTCTTCGCTTTAATTTGTTCCAGCACCAATGCAAGCAACTGACAGGGACTATTATAAGTAATTTTAGAATCATTTTAGAGGAACAGGCAAATGCTGGGTCTGTGTCTGCAGGTGAATACAGATATGCTTTAATATTGGTGCTGATAAATATGGTGTTGATAAATATGTTCTTCTCTCTTAATTAGAAAACACTGTTAAATACATTGTTGAAAAGATAAATTTTTATGTAGTCACATATTTGGCATAGTGTCTGAACAGATTTGGTGGTTTGGCAGGGCTGCCTTTCACAGCCCATTGGATTTTTTCAGAAGACATTTGAAGATTTGAAATTAAATTTAAAAAACCACACAAAAAAACTCTACCTCAAACAAAACAGAGCAGCAAAGCAAACCCAATGGTTTTATTGCAACACAAACTCGTTCCTGAGAATTGCATAAGAAGTTGATTGTTCAGGGATTTGTGTAAAGTTAGGCTTTTGGACTGATGCCTTGTTATTCATGCTTAGGACAACAGATATTCACATCACTCCACAGCAATTTGCTTTTTGTGAAGATAATACGCAAAGCTTTCAAATCTATTATCTCTTAGAAGTGCATCTCCCTCAACACATGCAGGTGTTTTAGGTTTAAATCCTCCCCCAACAGCAAAGTCTTCTCAGCCATGCTGGGGAGCCCCCACTGCAGCCCAGGGCTGGGAATTCACATCACTGTGGCTCAGAACTACCAGAGGCAGCCATGGAAATGCACAGATGGAGGTTCCTGGGCTGTCAGAAATGGTTCACCAGGGGCCAGCTGGCACCTGGACCAGGGCAGTGACCCTTCCCCTCCATACAGCACTGGTGAGGCCACACCTCAAATCCTGTGTCCAGTTCTGGGCCCCTCTGTACAAGAAGGACATTGAGGGGCTGGAGGGAGTCCAGAGAAGGGGAGTAGAGCTGGCGAAGGGTCTGGAGCACAAGTCTGATGAGAAGCAGCTGAGGGAGCTGGGGGTGTTTAGCCTGGGGAAAAGGAGCCTCAGTAGGGACCTTACTGCTCTCTATAACTCCCTGAGAGTGTTGCCCACACAGGTTCTTTCACCCGGTGTGCAAGAGGCCAATCCACACAGAGTTGAGGTATTTGATTTATTTACAGTTCTGTGCAGAAAGGGATGCTGGGTGGCAAATCCACAAAGCCAGCACAACAACTACCAAAGCTTTTCACTATTTATACATTTTAGCAAAGGCACTGTTATAAATGCAATTAGTAAGGTTGGCTTTTGTAAATGATTAAGGAGAGTTTTATGAAAATAATTAATTAGCCCACATGCTAAGTCTTTCTCTTCCTTTGAGTTGGTGGTCATGATTTCCTACTGCCAGAATTACCTTTCACCCTGTTGCAGCTGATTCAGCACAGTTGCTGTGTTGTCGTTGTTAGTTTCTTTCCTTGTTTTGGGGGTTCTGGTGGGCCCATAAATTCTGCATTCTTTTTGTCCACTGTCACTACTACACCCTTCTTCCTGAGGTCTTTGTTCACCCCCCAGGTATGAGATCATTGAAGCATGTCCAGCACTAAACCTTAACAAGGCAAAAAGTAATTTTTCTTTCTAATATCTGGTAATCACTTAGACTTTATTAGCTGCTATCTGATTCACAGATTAAGTCTCCTTTGTTGTTGATTAGGCTTGAAAGTATACAAAGATCCAACAAGAAAAAGAACATCCTTTCTCAAAAAAAAAATTTTACATACTCCATATTTTGGAACCAAAGAAGGTTCCCAAAGAAAGCCAGCAAAGGTGGAGGTTGGCCTCATCTGCTCGGCAAATAGTGACAGTTGACAGGAACAGAGGACATGGCCTCAAGCTGTACCAGGGGAGGTTTAGGTTGGACATCAGGAAGAATTTCTTCACGGAAAGGGTGATTAAGCACTGGAACAGGCTGCCCAGGGATTGGAGTCACCGTCGCTGGAAGTGTTCAAGGAACGCCAGGACGTGGCACTCAGTGCCAGGCTGTGGGTGACAAGGTGGTGTTCGGTCACAGGCTGGACTCGATGACCGTGGAGGTTTTTTCCAACGTAACTGATTCCGTGATTCGGTGGCGAGGAGAAGGCAGGGGAGGCGGTCTCGGTCCGTCCCGTGTCGGACGAGCTGGGCCAAGGCCGGGCCTCTGCAGGCACCGCGGGGCCGAGCCAGGCCCGGAGCGCCGAGGCGGCACCGCCGCACGGCCGGACCTCGCGCGCGCCCTGCCGCGT